>LR738714.1:10385811-10422133 GCA_902687465.1 Secale cereale | reverse complement strand
CCCCCCCCCCCCCTTTCACTCCGCAAGTATACAAACTAGAAAAATCTCAAACAGTATTAATCCAAAATGGTTTTATCCTTTTAGTGACATGGTGCATCTTTCATAGATGTGTAAGGATATGCGACATAGTTAACAAGTAAGTAGTAAATTCTAAGTTTAGAAAATAAAATCCGACAGTTTAGAAACAAATATTGATAGTGTATAAATTTGTAAGGAAGATGAAAAGTAATCAAAATATTAAGAATTTGAAAAATGGAAAATATATTCTACATAAATCAAGAATATCCATGGAATGAAAATATTATAGAAATTGATAAAATTCAACATTATTGTTTTTATTCGGTGTGATATCCACGAACTTCATAGTCTTCTATATTTTAAAACTTTAAAATATCTAATTAAATGTTTATTTTCCCCTATGTGCCGGTTAGACTACCATATGCAAGAAAACTACTCTAACATCATTGAAACCCACTTTGGCATGATACTATAATTAATTTGTGTGATTTTGGGCATTGGGTATAATTTCTCTAGTTTTAGAGGCGAATGGCCAAATTAGACTCGAAGTGAGTTAAAGTAGTGAAAATAGTTATTTTTCTTTTTAATCATGGAAGTAATGTTGTCATATTTTTCTGGATGCCCATGAACCATTCAACCTATGACTTCCAACATCGAGATGCCTCACGTATTACATTGTCAATGTTATTTTTGCCTCATAGGCAACTTCATCAATCGACGCTGAGTCAAAACTATGAAGCTAGATTTAGCCTTCAATTATTGTGGGTATAGATTACAACTATATGGATTGAGCAAAGTTAAGATATTATCTGTCATTTATTGTGCTATAGATTACATAAATGTAGATTTAGCAGATATTGGAATTTTATTGGGATCAATTATCGCCATACATATTACAAATATGTAGATCAAGCAAATTCCAGAATTTTAATGCTACTAGTTATTGTGATACGTATTACGAGTATGTAGATCGAACAGATTTCAGAATTTTATTTCCATCAGTTATTGTGGATATAGTAATTGCCCCCCTTTCACTTTGTGATGTCTGCTGACGATTTCATTGTCGGTGGTAGGGTTAATAATGATGGTGCTAATTTTATAGCATCAATTATTAGTGAATTTTGTGTGGTTTCTGTTCAACTCCTAAATGGAATAATGCCGATATCCTTTTGAGTAAGCATACAAATGGTAATCCAAAAAACTGAAGTAAGAATACTTTCCCGCTCCCAATATGGATCTTAACAGAACTCATCTTGGTCATCCTTTAATTCTTCCTGGAAAAAATAGACTTGCAGCCTACAAATTTATTATTTATATTTCAAACTAAGATTAACTTCTATAGGGCTAACATGTTATCTCATGCAGGAAGACTCACTCTTATCAAATTTTTCTTTGCTTTTATCCGTGTTTATTATATGTTAAATGTCCATTTAGAGATTTATATATGATGAATAAGTCCATGCTTGCAAGGCTGGTTTGGAGAATTATTAAGAACCCTGATTCCTTAATTACTAAAATTCTCTAATCCAAGTACTTTCGTAACTCTACTATTTGGAAACTCAATACTCACATTCCAATGTCCGCTTCTGGTCTTCTGTTCTCAAAATTTTACCTTTCATTCACAAGGTTAGTCAAACTCAGATTGCTAATGTTAATTCCTACATTTGGACTACTCCTTAATGCAAATGTCAGGAAACTATTTATGATCATATTAAGTGTAATTTAAATAGGCCTTTTCTAAAGGTGGTTAGAAATCTATGGAAACCTAATAGCAAAACCTGGGATGAAGATAAAACTGCATATTCTTTTATGAGGTTTTTAAAAGCAATGTTTTAAATACTACGATCATTAATACTAGCATGGACGATGCTTTATGTTGGACACACACTCCTAATGTTGAATGTACCACTAAAAGTGCATATAAAGCTTTATTGTAGGAGTCTGAAGCTGGAAGTCAAGTTTCAAATAATACTATCTCGAAGCCTAAAATCAATACTAGTAATATGTTGTGGAAAATCAAGACTTTGGCTCCTAGAGTCTTAAGAAGGGTACTAGCTACAGGACTGAGGGGATCCATGTATTCATCTCCTATTAAAGACGAATGTTGTAGAGGTGACGGTATTGAAACAAATCTACATCTCTTATTTCATTGCAATTTCTCCATAGACATATGGTTTAAATTCGGTCTCAAGGTAAATGAGTTAAATCCTAATCTTTACCCTACAAGTGTGATACAAATGATCCTATCCTCTCATCCTGCTGAGTCAAACCTAGATATTATTTTGACATTGCTATGGAATATTTGGAAAGCTAGAAGTGAAATTATTTTTAACAACATATGTAGTCCTTGATTAATTCCTTTAGTGATCCAGAAATGGAGCTGAAAGTATTCTCACCTATTGCCCCTGAGGTGACCCTGAGTTATCGAACCCACGAGAGGAAGGCCCCCTTTAAGCTAGCGTCTCTAGCAAGATTTTGTTAAAGAAATAATTCCAGATTTCGACCGGATCGAAATCAAACAACTTTTAGTTGAACACTTATAATAAAAATGGGTACATGTATGAGGTCCTGATGCTTACAACCATGTATTTGTGTTGGGACCAAATATTATCTTAATTTGTGCGCTGGAAGTCAGCCATCAAGACCGTGCTTGTTAAGAATAGAAGTGGGGGATGTGTCCAAATTACATCTTGACCAACATGCATCCTGCATCAAGAATCAATTGTCCAACAAAAGGCCCTATCCGTCTCGCGGGGTTGCCTCGATAATTAAGTGTGCAATAACCAGACAAGAGCTTTGGGCGTTTAATGGCTACACCTCTTCAATCCCCAGATATAGGATTTGTGTTACTGTACTAAACCCTTGTGTCACTGTTGTTCATAATAACACTCCACCGTCTCCCTGCCCTTATCCTCTCCGTGGCTCGTTCTCTATGATCCGGGGTACCGACAGGGTTGAAGAACGCAAACGAGAGAAGGGACATCTATGGAACAATTTTATTTCACACATATGTGACGTTAATTCAAAGTACATCCATTGATCCACACAACAAATACAGAGGGCTGTAAGGCTCTTGTCTCAACCCATACCTTACCAAACTACTCACACATGGAGATCAAATCACATGAAGAACACATCATGTAGATTGATTGATTGGTAATATGTCTTACAATGAATGCCGTGTGTGATACATGATTGCAAGTATGATCTAGTGGAAGAAAAACTATGGTGGCAATGATGGCTATGGAGATGGAAATGGAGGTGGCTTGGGTTGATGGAGATGGATGAGGATGACTTTGTTCCGGCTTCGCTTGTAGATGTTCTGTTGACATTTCCGTCGCGACGCCTTTATAAAACTTGTTTAGATGGACGAGAGGCCTTGATTTCCATGCCATACGACTGCTCATGCGAGTGGTTGTGGTCGCATGGAAAGTCGTCTTCTGCTCTGTGGCTTCTGGTCCGCCTCCCCCATATTTCTTCTATCTCCTCCTTCACTCCTTTCCATGTTCCCACTTGATTTCGTCCATATGTAGCTCATTTCCTGTAGAAACACAATAAAGAGAGGATTTGTGGAATCCTATGCATTCATTAGTAATTAGTGGCAATATCAGAGCGAATATCTTGGTTTAATTGAAATATCTCGAACCCATTCTTTGGCTTTAATGTCCCTGCTTTTGCTCGAGTATCATTTCTGAAAGGAACTGGCAAGTCCTTTGTGTCATGAGCTTGCATTGCTGTCTTGCTACTCCCCCTACATCTGTGTTGGCTGCCCCCTTGAACATGATGCTATCATCTTGAATATACTTGAGGATTACGCTCCTCAGCCACCTTTTGCCAACTATGAGAAGCATCACCTTGCTTCCATGAATACACCTTTAGTTGCTCCTCTTGCTCTGCCGTCGACTGTGGTACACAACTGATCTAGGTGGGAGCACCGTATGCTTGACTCATCACCCCACCAGTCACAATCGGTCCTTCACTCTGTGGTGTTATAATTTTCTAGGGCTGATGCTTGCTTTGCTGTAAAGGAATATCACCCTCAATTGGTTTCCGTAGCACCAAATCGGCACCAAAATCGGCACCGCCACCACTCTCCCCCTCTTGGCCTGCCATAGTAGACTAGGTATGGTCAAGACTTACAAATAATCCACTAAGATCAGTTTTCTCACCATAAAATGGTTTGGATTCCCTAAAGGTGACATCCATGCTCACAAAGGTCCCCCTTTTAGAAGGACTCCAACACTTGTAGCCGCATTACAAGTGTCCAGTGAAGATACATTTGATGGTCCTTGGATCCAACTTTCCCACATATGGCCTATGTTCCCTGACAAGGCAGACACAACCGAACAGCTTGGGGGGAACCACAGAACCATTTTTTCCCTAGAAGTAACTCATAAGGCGACTTCATACCCAATACTCTCGATGATGTGCGATCGCTCAGCTGTGTTGCAGCCATCACATGTTCACTCCACAAGAATTTTTGCACATTCATAGTAAACATCGATGATGGAGAAACCTTCAGAATAGTCGATTCTTCCTTTCTACTACTCCATTCCGAGGCGGAGTATCTGGACATGAGATTTTATGCAAAATCCCTTGCTTGGATAAGAAAGTCCCAAACACTTTGTTCACATACTCAGGGCCATTGTCACTTCTTATCACTTGTACCGGAACATTGAAGTGATTTTTCACATAGGCATAGAAAGTATTGAAGCATTCGAAATTTTCATCCTGGTGGCGCATCGGAAAGATCTATGTCATACGTGTGTGGCAGTCAATAAAGGTCACAAAATACTTTGCACCACTAACGGACACCACATGACTTTTCCGGACATCCGAGTGAACAAGCATGAATGGGGATATACTCGTGTGTTTTGCAAACTAACACACATAAGACGTCCCTTGTTCACATAAGACGTCCTCGTGTGTTTTGCAAACTCACAGACATCACATTTCAACTTGTTCTTTCTACTCCATGCATTACAACAGGAAACAACTTGTATATTTTATCGAAGGATACATGCCCCATTCTGCAATGATGTTTCATTGCCACAAACTCTCTTTCTTCCACAATTGCCGCAAACACTGGGCTGCCCATCTGAGCAAGGCCCTCACGGTCCAGTCCCCTACGCCTTATTCCAGTCCCCATCCTTCTTCCAGTCGACCTGTCTCCAATCAAGCACATTTCTCTGTTAGCTGTTATCCTACAGTCCACCTGGTCAATTAGAGCACAAAAAGACAACAGAGTGACCAAGAAAGCTGGCACATGTAGGACTGAAGATAACTTAATGTAAAATATACATTGAACTGCCCTAGTGCCCTCAATAGGCCACGTCCCACCAGCAATACATATTGCATTACTCTATGAGGGAGTGAGCTGATCATATGACCCAAATTCCCTAAAATCGCCTCCAACATGTATAGAAGCACCATAGTATTGAACCCACTTCGGATAAGTCCTGTTAGTAGCGATTGTGGCCTTTTCAGTGCCATTTTCATTAATGTAGATAAAAAACCAACTTGGACTCTCCTCGATGACCTCCGCCTCTTTGACATCCCCGATAAAGGTTGTCGTGCTCCTCATGTGAGCCACCCTTGCCCACGTAGAATCAAATACCACTTCTACGGATGCCAGATGTGCACGCAGCACAACTTCATCCTGGATAGCGATGAGCAGGGCATCCTCCAAGTCTCTGCTTGCCGAGGCACACGCAACTACGTATCCGCCCTCTCAGCAATTCATCTCCTATGTGCCTCCCCCTTCCTATGCACCACACAAACAACCATCACCTGACGGCACTGACTCCATGATCCTAACCTCAGCACCTATCATCTTCCTCCCTCAACAATAGTAACAGGGTCTTACTGGCAGAGTTGTACACCAAGGTGTTCACATAAGCAGAAAATTATTATTGCTTAGATTATATGTAGATAAAAAAAGGGTTAAACAAACAAATGGAAAGGGAAACTGTGATTACACACAATTATCAGGAGTATATCCTTCCCATGGACAAGCAAAACATGGCATACAGGGTAGGAGGGAAAGTACCCAACCATCCATATCAAGAGGCAAGGATTAATCAAGATGTTACCCATACAACGGTGTTTGGTTAACTGACCAAGAAACACTTAGCATCGCGCCTCCACTGTTCTTGTTGGTGAGCGGGGTATCATTGTCGTGCTTCGAGGTAGCAATGATATGGCGTTTCAATCAAGGGCCAGACTTTGGATACACAATTGATCTATCAGGAGCAACTTATAAAATAAGTCTTACAATTTCTTCCTGGAAGAATGGTTATCCTTGCAAAAGAAATTATAATGATAGGTCCTCCAACCAGCGGTGCTATGCATGACATCATATTACCGGGTCATCAAAGGACCAACATTATAACTCCTGGAAAGTTGTCCCAACCATCATATCTTACCGAGATTCAGATCCGATTGGTGTCATGATACCTCAGACTCTGGATGTTCGAGAAGAAAAGGTGCAACACAAATCGACAAAATGACATTGTAAGATTCTCGGGAAATGAACTATGGGAGCGGGTTTCGAAACAATAGTTCATCATTAAACCAAGGAGAGGATGAGGAGGTGGCTGATGAGCTCAGCGACAATTCATCGAGAATTCCAAACGGATGGATTTCCACAATAATGTGAACAAGAAGATGACACTTGTCAATTCAAATGATATAATGTTGTATGCTCGAGGAAACATACACCATTAGTCATTAGTTGAAAGGTGTGCCTGAAATATGACCTTAGGCAGCAAGATCAACGTTAGAGTGATGATTCAGTAACCAACAGTGTAAGAACGAACTTTCGATTGTGAACTTCAAAGCAATAGGGTTGCTAGAAGTACATAACTCAAGCAGCATCGTTAGCATATTGGTATCCCGGTTAAAAACAACACGAGGACCAAGGAAGAATGGTGATGGTGAGAAGTATCATCATACCGAGAATTCCTAAGAGGTGGAGCAATCCCCACAACATTCTCAACATAAAGACAGTAATACTTCAAGGCAGAACATGACACTAGCTGGAAAGCAAGTTGTATTCATAATGTGGACAAGTTCACGATGAAAGGAAGTCACGGGTGTTGTAGATGATAATAAAAATCATCAAGGGCAAGGAATGTATTTCTCATCAAGAACACAGTTGACATCTCGGAAGAAGTTAAAGTGTTGAAGGTGATCTGACACATTTGCCGAGAGGTTTCAAGAGGATGGAATCAAATAACAGCGGCAACAAGCAAGAGAATGACAAAGTGGCAAGTTATAGGGTCAATATATAAGATGCAAGCTCGGAACCAAAGTTGCCTTTCAAGAAAAGCAACATGATGTTGAAAGCTCGACGTAAGTCGTGCTCACACACTGAATAATTCGTGCACCAGAGAAGGACAAGGTAGCACAATCAAAGATATAAAGACCAGGATATAGCCGATAGTCTGGGAATGACCAGATTGAGTTCAGAATTTCCCAGTAAAAATACTAGGGGTATTTGATTGGTAGTGCGGAATAATTTCACTAGTCGGTGTCCTAGGTTGACAACAACCCAGAACCCGTAGAGTGATTATGACAAGGAAAGACATTACTTCAACAAGTTAGTAAGATATGGTGCAATGGCAAGACATCTTCGAGATACGAGGGTTAATACTCGAAGGTAGAACATGATAGAAGTAGAACCGGGTCATTGACCTATGACAGTAGATACTTCAACCTTGCCAAAAATAGACAAGGCACTGGAATGAATTTCCATCAGATATATTAGATCAGGACAGCATAGTTGGAACCATAACTATAAGGAATCAATTCAAGAATACCGAAAGAATCAGAAAGCCGGATAATCATTTTGCAAGAAGCTTCCGAGACGGTCTACATCATTTTCATGGGCATGAACACAAAGTTCAAGGTCGACTCCCACTTATTTAATGCATATCATTTCATTCACCTCTCGCTTTGATAAAACTGTAGTGTTGGAATTTTATTCGGCAGAACACCGGAAGAGTATGACTTGTGAAAACTTTTGGTTTCTCATGGATTAGGGGAAGGCATAGGTTCAACCCATCGGGCATCTTAGTAACATATACCACAAAATTCAAAAGTAAATACTCAAGCTCGAAAGCAAAGCATGGTTGGCCAAGAAGAGGATACAATTTACCAAAGGCATTATGCATCAGGGGAAGAACTCACAAGGTGATTGAATATGAAGGACACTGTTGGATAACAATCTAACAATGGATCAGGCGATCCATGTTAGGCTTCTCGCCCCTCGTTGGTTACCCCAAGTGGAAGGTGTGAGATGTAGTGTTGCGGAAGGTTTTCCCTTGGCAAAGATACCAAGGATCGAATCCCCAGAGACTCCTAGGTTCAACAAGAAGGTGTCAACTGCTACGGCGCCAGATATTAGCAATCAACGTGGACCTGCACACAGATACAAATAACTTTGCTCCCAACAAGTACAGAGAGGTCGTCAATCCCTCCGGCCTTGTAGTTCACAAAGGATTAAACGCAAGTGATAGTAGTGAAAGATATATTTGTAATAGTAAATAAAAGCGAAAAGTAAATAGCGGATGTGATCAATGATGGTAATATGGACCGGAGTCTCATGATGTTCACTAGTGATGTCTCTCTCCCAAAAGACGATAAAACAGCTATGTGAGGTAAACGAATTACAGCTGGACAATTGACAGGACCATGTGCGCAAACCAATGCTGACTACATTGCAAGAAAGGTTGAGGTTCAAAGCATGGGCGGTACGCCAAAGTAAGTAGACCGAAATCCATCAATATTTACTACTAATCATCCACCTTGAGATATCTATCCAGAACATCTCGCTGGTATTAAGTTGCGAGTCCCACCCATAGTGTAAACTCAATGCAACAGACAACTGCATTAAAAGAACTTTGCATAAAGTAAACAATCCTTGCACCCGCGGGCACAAGCACCGTTGTTTTCCCCCTTGTGGCAACAACACATCCCCTAGACTCATGTTTCTGTCACTCAAACTAGTCATCGAGGGGCATGAACCCACAATCAAGCATAACGTTCCCTCTTGGAGTCACTACCTATTACTTGGCCAAAGCAATAAATAACAACGGAGAACATGCAAGAATTACTTACGAACATAAATATAAAAGAGGTAGATCAAATATATTACTCAAGCACAATCTGAACATAATCTCATAATCCATCGGATCCTAGCAAACTCATCATAGCAACAGCATAAGGATTACATATGTGCCTCGATCATGTAGGGCAGCTCATGAGGACTAATTAGTGAATGATACGTCCAAAATGTATCTATAATTTCTGCTTGCTCCATGCCACTTTTGGGTGATATTGCTATGATATTTATACACTTCCATACACTTTTGATCATATTTGGACTAACCTACTAATCCAGTGCACCCCAGTGCCAGTTTCTGTTTTCGGTTGATTTTGTATTTTAGGTTTTCACATTACGAGAACTGTCAGGAAAAATCCAGAAAAATTATATAAAAAATCAGCGTTCCAGAACCTACCTTGCGCCCGAAGTACAGCCGGGGGGGGGGGGCACCAGGGCCCCAGGCGCCCTGGCGGCGCGCCCCCCCTGGGCCGCGCCGGGGGGGCGCCTGGGCCCCCCGAGCCCCGTCTGGTGCCCCCCTTTGGCATATATTTAGAGCGTCCATCGAAACCCTCGGGACGGGAATTCTTTTTCGCGATCTCATCTCTGTTCTGCCGCCACCGCCGCTTCCAAGATCGGGAGCACCAGGAGAACTCTTCCCGGCACCCTGCCGGAGGGGAGGATCATCATCGGGAGCCTCTCCACCACCATGGACGCCTCCCGGATGAGTTGTGAGTAGTCTCCCTTGGACCATGAGTCCATGACCAGTAGCTATGTGATGTTCTCCTCCCGTTCTTGTGCTTCACTAATTAGTCCTCGTGAGCTGCCCTACATGATCGAGGCACATATGTAATCCTTATGCTGTTGCTATGATGAGTTTGCTGGGATCCGATGGATTATGAGATAATGTTCAGATTGTGATTGAGTAATATATTTGATCTACCTCTTTTATATTTATGTTCATAAGTAATTCTTGTATGTTCTCCGTTGTTATTTATTGCTTTGGCCAAGTAATACGTAGTGACCCCAAGAGGGAACGTTATGCTTGATTGTGGGTTCATGCCCCTCGATGACTAGATTGAGTGACAGAAACATGAGTCTAGGGGATGTGCTGTTGCCACAAGGGGGTAAACAACGGTGCTTGTGCCCGCGGGTGCAAGAATTGTTTACTTTACGCAAAGTTCTTTTAATGCAGTTGTCTGTTGCTTTGAGTTTACACTATGGGTGGGGCTCGCAACTTAATACCAGCGAGATGTTCTGGATAGATATCTCAAGGTGGATGATTAGTAGTAGATATTGATGGATTTCGGTCTACTTACTTTGGCGTACCGCCCATGCTTTGAACCTCAACCTTTCTTGCAATGTAGTCAGCATTCGTTTGCGTTCGTGGTCCTGTCAATTGCCCAGCTGTAATTCGTTTACCTCACATAGCTGTTTTATCGCCTTTTGGGAGAGAGACATCACTACTGAACATCATGAGACTCTAGTCCATATTACCATCATTGATCACATCCGCTATTTACTTTTCGCTATTACTTACTATTGCAAACATTATCTATCACTACTATCATTTGCGTTTAATCCTTTGTAAACTACAAGGCCGGAGGGATTGACAACCTCTCTGTACTCGTTGGGAGCAAAGTTATTTGTATCTGTGTGCAGGTCCACGTTGATTGCTAATATCTGGCGCCGTTAGCAGTTGACACCTACTTGTTGAACCTAGGAGTCTCTGGGGATTCGATCCTTGGCATCTTTGCTAAGGGAAAAACTTCCACAACACTGCATCTCACACCTTCCACTTGGGGTAACCAACGAGGGGTTAGAGGCCCATCAAGGAGTTTTTCTGGCGCCGTTGCCGGGGACTCCACTCTTCATGATAGGGGAGTTGCATGCTATCTTTTACCTTTGCTTTTTAGTCTTGTTAGTTTACCTTTCAGTTTTTTGCTTTAGTACCTTTCATCGAAAATCACAAAAATAGTTATCTTGCTTGCTTGCTACTATGGGTTCCACCGAGAACACCTAGTTGTGTGACTTCACTAGTCACAACAACGATGACTTTATCAGCACACCTATCACTACACCTGCCACTTCAGCACCTTCGTATGAAATTAAACCTGCTTTACTGAACTTAGTCATGAAAGATCAATTCTCCGGTGCTGGAGATGATGCTGCTTTACACTTAAACAACTTTGTTGAACTTTGTGATATGCAAAAGTACCACGAAATAGATGGTAATATTGTTAAGCTTAAGCTTTTTCCTTTCTCCTTGAGAGGAGGAGCTAAAATTTGGTTTCAGTCTTTGCCTAGAAATAGCATAGATTCATGGGACAAGTGCAAAGATGCTTTTATCGGAAAATACTATCCACCTGCTAAAATTATCCAACTTAGAAGTAACATAATGAATTTTAAACAATTGGATAATGAACACGTTGCCCAATCTTGGGAACGTATGAAATCTCTTATCAAGAACTGCCCTACTTATGGTTTGACTACTTGGATGGTTATCCAAACTTTTTATGCAGGCTTGAACTTTACCTCGTGGAACTTGTTAGATTCGGCCGCGGGAGGAACTTTTATGCCAACTACACTTGGTGCTGCCACAAAGCTTCTCGATGAGATGATGACCTACTATTCCCAATGGCACACCGAACGCGCTCCAACAGGTAGGAAGGTAAACTCTGTCGAGGAAATTTCCTCCCTTAATGAAAAAGTTGACTTGATCATGTCTCTACTTTCGAAGCAATCCTCTGTTGATCCTCGTGATGTTCCTTTAAATTCTTTGATTGCTCAAGAACAAGTAGATGTGAACTTTATCTCTAGAAACAATTTTAACAACAATGCTTATAGGAGTAATTTTGGTAGCAATCCTAGACCGTTCCCCTCTAATTCTTATGGGAACAACAATGCTTATCCTATCACCAAGAACTCCACTACTGAACTAGAGACTATGCTTAAAGATTTCATCACTACCCAAAAAGCCTTTAATAAGAGTGTATAAGAAAAACTACATAAACTAGATGATCTTTCTTTTAAGATAGACCATTTAGCCAATGAGGTAAAATTGCTAAAAATTAAAACTTCTCCTCTTGAGGAGAGGGAAGTCACTCCTATAAATGCTATTCAAGTGCAAATTAATGAAAACATTAGGATGATGGCTAAACTTAAAGAAAGATGGGCTAGAGAAAGGGAGGAAGAAGATAGAATTAAGAGGCTTCCTACCCACCACACTGTTGCTACTATCCAAGTTGTTGAGGATATCCAAACTCTTAGCACCCAATGTACTCCTGGTCCCAATGGACCTATTAATGGTGATGCTATGACTATAGAAACTACCAAACAAGTGAACCTAAAGGACACCACTACCACTTTACTTGATGCTCGTGACCTTGATTTTGATAATTGCACTCTTACCGAAGTTATTGATTTCTTTCACAAGATGTCTAGAGATCCCCGCACTAGCACGCTTAACCTTGCCTTTACAGAGCATATCACTAATGCTCTCATCAAAGCTAGGGAGGAGAAACTTAGAGTAGAAGCCTCCATACCTAGAAAGCTAGAAGATGGTTGGGATCCTATGATAAAAATTAAGTTGAATGACTTCTCTTGCTATGCATTATGTGATGTTGGAGCTAGTACCTCTGTTATGCCCAAAAGAATATATGATATGCTTAAATTGGAACCTTTTGATTCTTGTTCTTTTGGTGTTCGTCTCGTTGATTCTTCCATAAAGAAACCTTTGGGGAGGATCGACGATGTTCTTATCGTTGTTAATGATAATTATGTTCCCGTTGATTTCACTATTATGGATATTGAATGTGATTCTTCATGTCCAATTATTTTGGGACGTCCCTTTTTACGCACCGTTGGTGCTATCATTGACATGAAAGAGGGTAATATAAAATTTCAGTTTCCTCTCAAGAAAGGTATGGAACACTTCCCTCGAAAGAAGATCAAGTTACCTTTTGAGTCCGTTGTACGGGCTAGCTATTCTTTTACTCTTGATAAAACTTGATCTATATGCATTATGCCTAGCTTAAAGGCATAAAAGAAAGCGCTTTTGGGAGGCAGCCCACATGAATAAATTTTTATATTTTGCTTTTGTTGTGTCTTGATGTTGTTTACTACAGTAGCATCATCATTGTATCTTTGCTTTTCATATTTGTGCCAAGTATAGCCTCTGATTGCTAGAAAGTTCAAAAGTTGTGAGGTGCTGTCCAGGAAACAGATTCTGTCTTTGGATAGAAAAATTCGTATAAAATCACCAGATCATCTTTTTGGTCTGAATTTTTTTACAGCGTTCTCTATATAATTGTCTTTCGTGCATCTGTTCTGAGTTTTTTTATTTGAGTTGCAGAAGTACCCCGAACAAATCAATTACTACCTGCTGTTCTGTTTTTCACAGATTCTGTCCTGTTTTGCCTTTCCTTCATTTTGCAAACCAAGAGCTTGCTTTTTCTTTGCAAAAACCTTTTAGCAATCTTGAGAAACATTAGACCTTCAAGAATATATTTATTTCCAGCAAGGAACAATTATTTTATTAAGGGTACTAACCTCGCTAATCAGATTATGATGAGTTATGTATGAAGGGAGTTTTCAAGTGTGCGAGGGAATATGATAAAAAGATTCAGGAGTGTCAAGCGCTCAAGCTTGGGGATGCCCCCATGCACCCCCAAGAAATATTCAAGGAGACTCAAGCGTCTAAGCTTGGGGATGCCCCCGTGCATCCCCTTCTCCATCAACATTATCAGTTCGTCTTTCGTTCCGCTATATTTTTATCACTTCATGTGTTATGTGCTATGCTTGGAGCGTCTTGCTTTTAGTTTTCTTTTTAGTTTTTCATAACGAGTCGGAACTCAGCGTTCTTTATGTGGGAGAGAAACACGCTCCACTTCTACCTAGAACATAACATAGAATTTTCATGTCTATCTTTGCTGTGTGTGTTCTTTGTCTTTTAATAGCTACTATCATGCTCTGCTCTTAGTATTCATGCTTATCTTTTCAAAGAGCTTTTGTTTAGTTGGTTGCTTGAACTATCTTTAATTACCATGCTCAACTTATTAAGAGAGTTTGCTTCCATTGCATTGGTTGATATGTCTATGATAAAGATGCTACGTGCATAATGGCGCTTAGTAGCCAGGTTTTCTTATGGTTAGTCTCAAATAGCTGGGGGATTCCCAATGTGTTATTGGAGTACCAACATGATTTGTTTGCCTATGATATGGTAAGGTTTAGTAATATCTTCCTTCGAGAATTTATTTTGATTGACTTGGCGTATGCTCACGCATATTTAAGACTGTAAAGAAAGTCTGTCAAGCCTTGATGATCTTTTATTTCTGAGTAGCGATATAACTACCATGCCTGATTCAATGTTGCTTTGTCGCTCTACATGATTATGACCGTCATTGCTCTCTTAGTTGGTCGCTCCCAGTCTTTTGCTAACCTCCACCTGTACTAAGCAGAATAACTTTGCAATACATAGCTCATGGGAAAGTAGCTTAAAAACTATTGTGGTAAAGAATATGTTGCTTATGTATCTTATTTCTTATAAGTTGCTTGCTGAGCGGTAACCATGTTTCTGGGGACGCCATCAACTGTCACACTTTTGTTGAATATCATGTGAGTTGCTATGCATGTTCGTCTTGTCTGAAGTAAGGGTGATTTGCCATGGGTTGAATGAGTATGCATATTGTTAGAGAAGAACATTGGGCCGCCAACCAAAGCCATGCATCATGGTGGAAGTTTTAGCTTGGACATTAATCCTCAATCTCTTATGAGAATATGCTTATGCATTGAAGAGGAGTCCATTATCTATTTTCTATGTTGTCCCAGTATGGATGTCCTCAAGTTGAGATCTATCAAAAACGAGAAATCAAATGCGATTTATCTCCTTGGACCTTTGTACAGGTGGCATAGAGGTACCCCTTTGTGACACTTGGTTGAAACATATGTAATGCAATGATAACCCATGGAAATCCGAGCTAATTAGGACAAGGTGCGAGCACTATTGGTATTCGATGCATGAGGCTTGCAACTTATAGGATATCTTATGCATGACACATATGAAGTACTACTACCGTTGACAAAATTGCTTCTATGTTTTCAAAATAAAAAGCTCTAGCACATAACCATTCTTTTACTTTTTGAGTCTCCACCTTCTTTCTTCAAGCACCAACTACTGAGAGCATGATTGTCATTCTAAGTGTAATGTGCATTGTTCCAAAGTAGCATTGTCTTTTGCATGATTGTGATATCGTTTATTTTGAAATCATTGTATCTAGTCATCACTTAAACCTTGAAGGTGCCCCTGCATTTATGTTTTGCTTCACTAAAAGGGGCAAGCTAGATATCACTTTATCATATTTGCACACCATGTCCATTGCAAATCTTTTTGATGTTTCAGTTTCATATTGTAAAACTTTCAGTCCTTTGTGGTTTTCTCATGAGGCAACTTAATTACTATAGAATCATTGTCTCAGTAAGCTTTTGTCATATGACTATAAAAAGTCATATATGGTTAATAGCATGTCACCACAGAAATTATTCTTGTTATCATTTACCTACTCGAGGACGAGCAGGAATTAAGCTTGGGGATGTTGATACGTCCAAAACGTATCTATAATTTCTGCTTGCTCCATGCCACTTTTGGGTGATATTGCTATGATATTTATACACTTCCATACACTTTTGATCATATTTGGACTAACCTACTAATCCAGTGCACCCCAGTGCCAGTTTCTGTTTTCGGCTGTTTTTGTATTTCAGGTTTTCACATTACGAGAACTGTCAGGAAAAATCCAGAAAAAATATATAAAAAATCAGCGTTCCAGAACCTACCTTGCGCCCGAAGTACAGCCGGGGGGGGGGGGGCACCAGGACCCCAGGCGCCCTGGCGGCGTGCCCCCCTGGGCCGCGCCGGGGGGCGCCTGGGCCCCCCGAGCCCCGTCTGGTGCCCCCCTTTGGCATTTATTTAGAGCGTCCTTCGAAACCCTCAGGACGGGAACTCTTTTTCGCGATCTCATCTCTGTTCCGCCGCCGCCGCCGCTTCCAAGATCGGGAGCACCAGGAGAACTCTTCCCGGCACCCTGCCGGAGGGGAGGATCATCATCGGGAGCCTCTCCACCACCATGGACGCCTCCCGGATGAATTGTGAGTAGTCTCCCTTGGACCATGAGTCCATGACCAGTAGCTATGTGATGTTCTCCTCCCGTTCTTGTGCTTCACTAATTAGTCCTCGTGAGCTGCCCTACATGATCGAGGCACATATGTAATCCTTATGCTGTTGCTATGATGAGTTTGCTGGGATCCGATGGATTATGAGATTATGTTCAGATTGTGATTGAGTAATATATTTGATCTACCTCTTTTATATTTATGTTCATAAGTAATTCTTGCATGTTCTCCGTTGTTATTTATTGCTTTGGCCAAGTAATACGTAGTGACTCCAAGAGGGAACGTTATGCTTGATAATGGGTTCATGCCCCTCGATGACTAGCTTGAGTGACAGAAACATGAGTCTAGGGGATGTGCTGTTGCCACAAGGGGGAAAACAACAGTGCTTGTGCCCGCGGGTGCAAGGATTGTTTACTTTACGCAAAGTTCTTTTAATGCAGTTGTCTGTTGCTTTGAGTTTACACTATGGGTGGGGCTCGCAACTTAATACCAGCGAGATGTTCTGGATAGATATCTCAAGGTGGATGATTAGTAGTAGATATTGATGGATTTCAGTCTACTTACTTTGGCGTACCGCCCATGCTTTGAACCTCAACCTTTCTTGCAATGTAGTCAGCATTGGTTTGCGTTCGTGGTCCTGTCAATTGCCCAGCTGTAATTCGTTTACCTCACAAATCTGTTTTATCGCCTTTTGGGAGAGAGACATCACTAGTGAACATCATGAGACTCCGGTCCATATTACCATCATTGATCACATCCGCTATTTACTTTTTGCTATTACTTACTATTGCAAACATTATCTATCACTACTATCATTTGCGTTTAGTCCTTTGTGAACTACAAGGCCGGAGGGATTGACAACCTCTCTGTACTCGTTGGGAGCAAAGTTATTTGTATCTGTGTGCAGGTCCACGTTGATTGCTAATATCTGGCACCGTTAGTAGTTGACACCTACTTGTTGAACCTAGGAGTCTCTGGGGATTCGATCCTTGGCATCTTTGCTAAGGGAAAAACTTCCACAACACTGCATCTCACACCTTCCACTTGGGGTAACCAACGAGGGGTTAGAGGCCCATCAGTGAAGCACAAGAACGGGAGGAGAACATCACATAGCTACTGGTCATGGACTCATGGTCCAAGGGAGACTACTCACAACTCATCCGGGAGGCGTCCATGGTGGTGGAGAGGCTCCCGGTGGTGATCCTCCCCTCCGGCAGGGTGCTGGGAAGAGTTCTCCTGGTGCTCCCGATCTTGGAAGCGGCGGCGGCAGCGGAACAGAGATGAGATCGCGAAAAGAGTTCCTCCCTCCAGGGTTTCGGGAGACACTTTAAATATATGCCAAAGGGGGGCATCGGAGGAGCCTCGGGGGGCCCAGGCGCCCCCCCGGCGCGGCCCAGGGGGGGCGCCGCCAGGGCGCCTGGACCCCTGGTGGCCCCCCCCGGCTGTCCTTCGGGCGCACGGTAGTTTCTGGAACGCTGATTTTTTATATAATTTTTCTGGATTTTTCCTGGCAGTTCTCGTAATGTGAAAACCTGAAATACAAAAACAGCCGAAAACAGAAACTGGCACTGGGGTGCACTGAGTAATAGGTTAGTCCAAATATGATCAAAAGTGTATGGAAGTGTATAAATATCATAGCAATATCACCCAAAAGAGGCATGGAGCAAGCAGAAATTATAGATACGTTTTGGACGTATCAACATCCCCAAGCTTAATTCCTGCTCGTCCTCGAGTAGGTAAATGATAACAAGAATAATTTCTGTGGTGACATGCTATTAATCATATAGGACTTTTTCATAGTCATATGACAAAAGCTTACTGAGACAATGGATCTATAGTAATTAAGTTGCCTCATGAGAAAATCACAAAGGACTGAAAGTTTTACAATATGATACTAAAACATCAAATAGATTTGCAATGAACATGATGTGCAAATATGATAAAATGATATCTAGCTTGCCCCCTTTAGTGAAGCAAAACATAAATGCAGGGGCACCTCCAAGGTTTAAGTGATGACTAGATACAATGATTTCAGAATAAACGATATCACAATCATGCAAAAGACAATGCTACTTTGGGACAATGCACATTACACTCAGAATGACAATCATGCTCTCAGTAGTTGGTGCTTTTAAAAGAAGGTGGAGACTCTCGAACCGTGGCTTTTGTTGGCAAGGTTGAAAACCCGTAGTCGGAAACAAAGACAAAACATGTACCAGAGCTCTTGGCTTTAAAACAGAGGTAATAATTTATTTTAGATCATGCATGTTTCGTCAACGAATGCTAGCAGACAACTCAATCACTTTTCGAGATGGACAAGTTTCGAGGAACGGCTCCCGAATGAGGACGATCACATCCTCTTAATCTCCTTTGTTTATCACTGCCAAAGTTTTCTGATTTCTCATGAACAAAGCGTGAAGGAGGGTTTGTTTTTTATATTATCTTTTTGAGCCGGGCGCACTCAATGCCAGTTCCTTCTCGTATTATGGGTTTGCACATTATACATGCAATCCCGGGGTGAAGCTTGTCCAACTTAAAAAAGTCATGAATTAACCACTACTTCCTCATGAACTTACAACAGAGGCACAAAATAAGAATGCTTTTTCTTTGAATAATTTGGAGATGGCACATGCAAGTCTCCGTTAGGAATGGCAGGTAAATACCATGTAGGAAGGTATGGTGGACTCATATGGCATAACTCGATTAAAGGATGTGGATGCACAAGCAGTCAGTCCGCTTAGTACATGCGAAGGTTAGCAAAAGACTGGGAGCGACCAACTAAGAGAGCAATGACGGTCATAATCATGCAGAGCGACAAAGCAACATTGAATCAGGCATGGTAGTTATATCGCTACTCAGAAACAAAAGATCATCAAGGCTTGACAGACTTTCTTTACAGTCTTAAATATGCGTGAGCATACGCCAAGTCAATCAAAATAAATTCTCGAAGGAAGATATTACTAAACCATACCACATCATAGGCAAACAAATCATGTTGGTATTCCAATAACACATTGGGAACCCCCTAGTTATTTGAGACTAACCATAAGAAACATGAACTACTAAGCGCCATCATGCACGTAGCATCTTTATCATAGACATATCAACCAATGCAACGGAAGCAAACTCTCTTAATAAGGTGAGCATGGTAATTAAAGAGAGTTCAAGCAACCAACTAAACAAAAGCTCTTTAAAAAGATAAGCACGAAAACTGAGAGCTGAACATGATAGTAGCTATTAAAAGACAAAGAACACACACAACATAGATAGACATGAAAATTCTATGTTATGTTCTAGGTAGAAGTGGAGCGTGTTTCTCTCCCACATAAAGAAAGCTGAGTTCCGACTCGTTATGAAAAACTAAAGAAAACTAAAAGCAAGACGCTCCAAGCATAGCACATAACACATGAAGTGATTAAAATATAGTGGAACGAAAGACGAACTGATAATGTTGATGGAGAAGGGGATGCACGGGGGCATCCCCAAGCTTAGACTCTTGAGTCTCCTTGAATATTTCTTGGGGGTGCATGGGGGCATCCCCAAGCTTGAGCGCTTGACACTCCTGAATCTTTTTATCATCTTCCCTCGCACACTTGAAAACTCCCTTCATACATAACTCATCATAATCTGATTAGCGAGGTTAGTACCCATAATAAAATAATTGTACCTTGCTGGAAATAAAGATATTCTTGAAGGTCTACTGTTTCTCAAGATTGCCAAATGGTTTTTGCAAAGAAAAAGCAAGCTCTTGGTTTGCAAAATGAAGGAAAAGCAAAACAGGACAGAATCTGTGAAAAACAGAACAACAGGTAGTAATTGATTTGTTCGGGGCACTTCTGCAACTCTAATAAAAAAACTCAGAACAGACGCACGCAAGACAATTATATGGAGAACGCTGTCGAAAAAATTCAGACCGAAAAGATGACCTGGTGATTTTATACGAATTTTTCTATCCAAGGACAGAATCTGTTTCCTGGACAGCACCTCACAACTTTTAAACTTTCTAGCAATCAGAGGCTACACTTGGCACAAAATTGGAAAGCAAAGATACAATGATGATGCTACAGTAGTAACAACATCATGACACAACAAAAGCAAAATAAATTTATTCATGTGGGCTGCCTCCCAAAAGCGCTTTCTTTTATGCGTTTAAGCTAGGCATAATGCATATAGATCAAGTTTTATCAAGAGTAAAAGAATAGCTAGCCCGTACAACGGACTCAAAAGTTAACTTGATCTTCTTTCGAGGGAAGTGTTCCATCCCTTTCTTGAGAGGAAACTGAAATTTTATATTCCCCTCTTTCATGTCAATGATAGCACCAACGGTGCGTAAAAAAGGACGTCCCAAAATAATTGGACAAGAAGGATCACATTCAATATCCATAATAGTAAAATCAATGGGAACATAATTATCATTGACAACGATAAGAACATCGTCGATCCTCCCCAAAGGTTTCTTTATGGAAGAATCAACGAGACGAACACCAAAAGAACAAGAATCATAAGGTTTCAATTTAAGCATATCATATATTCTTTTGGGCATAACAGAGGTACTAGCTCCAACATCACATAATGCATAGCAAGAGAAGTCATTCAATTTAATTTTTGTCATAGGATCCCAACCATCTTCTAGCTTTCTAGGTATGGAGGCTTCTACTCTAAGTTTCTCCTCCCTAGCTTTGATGAGAGCATTAGTGATATGCTATGTGAAGGCAAGGTTAAGCGTGCTAGTGCGGGGGTCCCTAGACATCTTGTGAAGGAAATCAATAACTTCGGTAAGAGTGCAATTATCAAAATCAAGGTCACTAGCATCAAGTAAAGTGGTAGTGGTGTCCTTTAGGTTCACATGTTTGGTAGTTTCTATAGTCATAGCTGAAGGAAATATGCCCTAGAGGCAATAATAAAGTTATTATTTATTTCCTTATATCATGATAAATGTCTTTTATTCATGCTAGAATTGTACTAACCGGAAACTTAGTACATGTGTGGATACATAGACAAAACAGTATGTCCCTAGTATGCCTCTACTAGACTAGCTCTTTGATCAAAGATGGTTATGTTTCCTAGCCATAGACATGAGTTGTCATTTGATCAACGGGATCACATCATTAGGAGAATGATGTGATGGACTAGACCCATCCGTTAGCATAGCACTATGATCGTTTAGTTTTACTGCTATTGCTTTCTTCATGACTTATACATGTTCCTATGACTATGAGATTATGCAACTCCCGAATACCGTAGGAACACCTTGTGTGCTATCAAACGTCACAACGTAACTGGGTGATCATAAAGATGCTCTACAGGTGTCTCCGAAAGTATTCGTGGTGTTGGCATAGATCAAGATTAGGATTTGTCACTCCGAGTGTCGGAGAGGTATCTCTGGGCCCTCTCGGTAATGCACATCATAATAAGCCTTGCAAGCAAATGACTAATGAGTTAGTCACGAGATGATGTATTACGGAACGAGTAAAGAGACTTGCCGGTAACGAGATTGAACTAAGGTATTGAGATACCGACGATCGAATCTCGGGCAAGTAACATACCGATGACAAAGGGAACAACGTATGTTGTTATGCGGTTCGACCGATAAAGATCTTCGTAGAACATGTAGGAGCCAATATGGACATCCAGGTTCCGCTATTGGTTATTGACCAGAGAAATGTCTCGGTCATGTCTACATAGTTCTCGAACCCGTAGGGTCCGCACGCTTAACGTTTCGTTGACGATATAGTATTTAATGAGTTATGTATGTTGATGACCGAATGTTGTTCGGAGTCCCGGATGTGATCACGGACATGACGAGGAACTCTGGAATGGTCCGGAGATAAAGATTAATATATGGGATAATAGTGTTTGACCTCCGGAAGGGTTCCGGAATTCACCGGAAGGGGTTCCGGATGTTTCCCGAAGTGTTTGGGTACGAGAACACGTTATTTGGGCCAAAAGGGAAAGCACACAAGGTTTTTGGAAAGCGCAAAAGGAAGTTTTGCGGAGTCCAGGGGCCAGACGCCAGGGTCCCTGGCGTCTGGGTCCAGACGCCGGGAACCCTGGCGTCTGGCCCTGGAGTCTGAGAAGGACTCTTGCCTTTCGGGTGAAACCGACTTTGTGAAGGCTTTTACTCCAAGTTTCGACCCCAAGGCTCAACATATAAATAGAGGGGTAGGGCTAGCACCCAAGACACATCAAGATACACCAAGCCGTGTGCCGGCTACCCCGACCCTCTAGTTTATCCTCCGTCTAGTTTCTGTAGTGCTTGGCGAAGCCCTGCAGAGATTGTTCTTCATCAACAACCGTCACCACGCCGTCGTGCTGCCGGAACTCATCTACTACTTCGCCCGTCTTGCTGGATCAAGAAGGCGAGGACGTCATCGAGCTGAACGTGTGCTGAACGCGGAGGTGCCGTACGTTCGGTACTAGATCGGGACGGATCGTGAAGGTGCACGACTACATCAACCGCGTTGATAAACGCTTCCGCTTTCGGTCTACGAGGGTACGTAGACACACTCTCCCCTCTCGTTGCTATGCATCTAGTAGATAGATCTTGCGTGATCATAGGAAAATTTTGAAATTACTACGTTCCCCAACAGTGGCATCATGAGCCAGGTCTATGCGTAGATGATATGCACGAGTAGAACACAATAAGATTGTGGACGATACTAGTCATACTGCTTACCAGCATGTCATACTTTGCTTCGGCGGTATTGTGAGATGAAGCGGCCCGGACCGACATTACGCGTACGCTTACGCGAGACTGGTTTCACCGTTACGAGCACTCGTTGCTTAAAGGTGACTGGCGGGTGTCTGTCTCTCTCACTTTAGCTGAATCAAGTGTGGCTACGCCCGGTCCTTGTGAAGGTTAAAACAGCACATACTTGACGAAACATCGTTGTGGTTTTGTATGCGTAGGTAAGAACGATTCTTGCTAAGCCCGTAGCAGCCACGTAAAACTTGCAACAACAAAGTAGAGGACGTCTAACTTGTTTTTGCAGGGCATGTTGTGATGTGATATGGTCAAGACATGATGAGTTATACGGCTTTGTATGAGATGATCATGTTTTGTAATGTTATCGGCAACTGGCAGGAGCCATATGGTTGTCGCTTTATTGTATGAAATGCAACCGCCATGTAATTGCTTTACTTTATCACTAAGCGGTAGCGATAGTCGTAGAAGCAATAGTTGGCAAGACGACAACGATGCTACGATGGAGATCAAGGTGTCGCGCCGGTGACGAAGGTGATCATGACGGTGCTTTGGAGATGGAGATCAAAAGCACAAGATGATGATGGCCATATCATGTCACATATTTTGATTGCATGTGATGTTTATCTTATTATGCTTCTTATTTTGCTTAGAACGACGGTAGCATTATAAGATGATCCCTCACTAAATTTCAAGGTATAAGTGTTCTCCCTGAGTATGCACTGTTGCGAAAGTTCGTCGTGCCGAGACACCACGTGATGATCGGGTGTGATAAGCTCTACGTTCAAATACAACGGGTGTAAGCCAGTTTTGCACACGCAGAATACTCGGGTTAAACTTGACGAGCCTAGCATATGCAGATATGGCCTCGGAACACTGGAGACCGAAAGGTCGAGCGTGAATCATATAGTAGATATGATCAACATAAGATGTTCACCATTGATACTACTCCATCTCACGTGATGATCGGACATGGTTTAGTTGATTTGGATCACGTGATCATTTAGATGACCAGAGGGATGTCTATCTAAGTGGGAGTTCTTTAATTAATATGATTAAATTGAACTTTAATTTATCATGAACTTAGTCCTGATAGTTTTGCATATCTATGTCGTTGTAGATCAATGGCCCGTGCTACCGTTCCCTTGAATTTTAATGCATTCCTAGAGAAAGCTAAGTTGAAAGATGATGGTAGCAATTACACGGACTGGGTCCGTAACTTGAGGATTATCCTCATTGCTGCACAGAAGAATTATGTCCTTGAAGCACCGCTAGGTGACAAGCCCCCTCCCGCTAATGTAGACGCTTTGAACGTCTGGCAGTCGCGGTCTGATGACTACACGATAGTTCAGTGTGCCATGCTTTACGGCTTAGAACCGGGACTTCAACGACGTTTTGAACGTCATGGACCATATGAGATGTTCCAGGAGTTGAAGTTAATATTTCAAGCAAATGCCCGGATTGAGAAATATGAGATTTCCAATAAGTTCTATAGCTGCAAGATGGAGGAGAATAGTTCTATCAGTGAACACTTGCTCAGAATGTCTGGGTACTACAATCATATGACTCAACTTGGTTGCAAAGTTGACGAGGATAGTGTTATTGATAGAGTTCTTCAATCACTACCACCAAGCTATAAAGGCTTCGTGATGAACTATAATATGCAAGGGATGCAAAAGACAATTCCCGAGCTCTTCGCTATGCTTAAGGCTGCGGAGGTAGAAATCAAAAAGGAGCATCAAGTGTTGATGGTTAACAAGACCACTAGTTTCAAGAAAAAGGGCAAGGGAAAGAAGGGGAACTTCAAGAAGAATAGCAAGACAGTTGCTACTCCCACGAAGAAACCCAAGTCTGGAGCCAAGCCTGAAACTGAGTGCTTCTACTGCAAGGGGACTGGACACTGGAAACGGAACTGCCCCAAGTATTTGGCGGATAAGAAGGATGGCAAGGTGAACAAAGGTATATGTGATATACATGTTATTGATGTGTACCTTACTAATGCTCGTAGTGGTACCTGGGTATTTGATACCGGTTCGGTTGCTAATATTTGTAACTCGAAACAGGGACTACGGATTAAACGAAGATTAGCTAAGGACGAGGTGACGATGCGTGTGGGAAATGGTTCCAAAGTCGATGTGATCGCCGTCGGCACGCTACCTCTACATCTACCTTCGGGATTAGTTTTAGACCTAAATAATTGTTATTTGGTGCCAGCGTTGAGCATGAACATTATATCTGGATCTTGTTTGTTGCGAGACGGTTATTCATTCAAATCAGAGAATAATGGTTGTTCTATTTTTATGAATAATATCTTTTATGGTCATGCACCCTTGAAGAGTGGTCTATTCTTATTAGATCTTGATTGTAGTGATACACATATTCATAATATTGAAACCAAAAGATGCAAGGTTAATAATGATAGTGCAACTTATTTGTGGCACTGCCGTTTAGGTCATATTGGTGTAAAGCGCATGAAGAAACTCCATAGTGATGGACTTTTGGAATCACTTGATTATGAATCACTTGGTGCTTGCGAACCATGCCTCATGGGCAAGATGACTAAAACTCCGTTCTCCGGAACTATGGAGCGAGCAACAGATTTGTTGGAAATCATACATACTGATGTATGTGGGCCAATAAGTGTTGAAGCTCGCGGCGGGTATCGTTATTTTCTGACCTTCACTGATGATTTGAGCAGATATGGGTATATCTACTTAATGAAGCACAAGTCTGAAACATTTGAAAAGTTCAAAGAATTTCAGAGTGAAGTAGAGAATCATCGTAACAAGAAAATAAAGTTTCTACGATCTGATCGTGGAGGAGAATATTTGAGTTACGAGTTTGGTCTTCATTTAAAACAATGTGGAATAGTTTCACAGCTCACGCCACCTGGAACACCACAGCGTAATGGTGTGTCCGAACGTCGTAACCGTACTTTATTGGATATGGTGCGATCTATGATGTCTCTTACCGATTTACCGCTATCGTTTTGGGGTTATGCTTTAGAGACAGCTGCATTCACGTTAAATAGGGCACCATCTAAATCCGTTGATACGACACCTTATGAACTATGGTTTGGCAAGAAACCAAAGTTGTCGTTTCTTAAAGTTTGGGGCTGCGATGCTTATGTGAAAAAGCTTCAACCTGATAAGCTCGAACCCAAGTCGGAGAAATGTATCTTCATAGGATACCCAAAAGAGACTGTTGGGTACACCTTCTATCACAGATCCGAAGGCAAGATATTCGTTGCTAAGAATGGATCCTTTCTAGAGAAGGAGTTTCTCTCGAAAGAAGTGAGTGGGAGGAAAGTAGAACTTGATGAGGTAACTGTACCTTCTCCCGAATTGGAATGTAGTACATCACAGAAAATTGTTCCAGTGATTCCTACACCAATCAGTGAGGAAGTTAATGATGATGATCATGAAACTTCGGATCAAGTTTCTGCTGAACGTCGTAGATCAACCAGATTACGTTCCGCACCAGAGTGGTACGGCAACCCAGTTCTAGAAGTCATGTTACTGGACCATGATGAACCTACGAACTATGAGGAAGCGATGATGAGCCCAGATTTCGCGAAATGGCTTGAGGCCATGAAATCTGAGATGGGATCCACGTATGAGAACAAAGTATGGACTTTGGTTGACTTGCCCGATGGTCGGCAAGCCATTGAAAATAAATGGATCTTTAAGAGGAAGACTGACGTCGATGGTAATGTTACTGCCTACAAAGCTCGACTTGTTGCGAAAGGTTTTCGACAAGTTCAAGGTGTTGACTACGATGAGATTTTCTCACCCGTAGCGATGCTTAAGTCTGTCCGAATCATGTTAGCAATTGCCACATTTTATGAAATCTGGCAAATGGATAACGAAACTGCGTTCTTTAATGGATTTATTAAAGAAGAGTTGTATATGATGCAACCAGAATGTTTTGTCAATCCTAAAGGTGCTAGCAAATTGTGCAAGCTCCAGCGATCCATCTATGGACTGGTGCAAGCATCTCGGAGTTGGAATATACGCTTTGATAAGTTGATCAAAGCATATAGATTTATACAGACTTGCGGTGAAGCCTGTATTTACAAGAAGTGAGTGGGAGCACTACAACCTTTCTGATAAGTATATGTGAATGACATATTGTCGATCGGAAATGATATAGAATTTTCTGGAAAGCATAAAGGAGTGTTTGAAAGGAGTTTTTCAAAGAAAGACCTTGGTGAAGCTGCTTACATATTGGGCATCAAGATCTATAGAGATAGATCAAGACGCTTGATAAGACTTTCGATGAGTACATACCTTGATAAGATTTTGAAGTAGTTCAAAATGGATCAGTCAAAGAAGGAGTTCTTGCCTGACTTGTAAGGTGTGAAGTTGAGTAAGACTCAAAGCCAGACCACGGCAGAAAAATATAGAGAGAATGAAAGTCATTCCCTATGCCTCAGCCATAGGTTCTATAAAGTATGCCATGTTGTGTACAAAACACGTTGTGTACCTTGCCATGAGTTTGACAGGGAGGTACAATAGTGATCCAGGAGTAGATCACTGTACAGCGGTCAAAATTATCCTTAGTAATTGGATGACTAAAGGAAATATTTCTCGATTATGGAGGTGATAAAGAGTTTGTCGTAAAGGGTTACGCCGATGCAAGCTTTGACACTAAATCCAGATGACTCTAAGTATCAATCTGGATGCGTATTGAAAGTGGGAGCAATTAGCTAGAGTAGCTCCATGCAGAGCATTGTAGACATAGAAATTTGCGAAATACATACGGATCTGAATGTGACAGACCCGTTGACTAAACTTCTCTCACAAGCAAAACATGATCACACCTTATTACTCTTGGGTATTAATCACATAGCAATGTGAACTAGATTATTGACTCTAGTAAACCCTTTGGGTGTTGGTCACATGGTGATGTGAACTATGGGTGTTATTCACATAACGATGTGAACTATCGGTATTAAATCACATGGCGATGTGAGCTAGATTATTGACTCTAGTTCAAGTGGGAGACTGAAGGAAATATGCCCTAGAGGCAATAATAAAGATGTTATTTGTATTTCCTTATATCATGATAAATGTCTTTTATTCATGCTAGAATTGTATTAACCGGAAACTTAGTACATGTGTGAATACATAGACAAAAACAATATGTCCCTAGTATGCCTCTACTAGACTAGCTCATTGATCAAAGATGGTTATGTTTCCTAGCCATAGACATGAGTTGTCATTTGATCAACGGGATCACATCATTAGGAGAATGATGTGATGGACAAGACCCATCCGTTAGCATAGCACTATGATCGTTTAGTTTAACTGCTATTGCTTTCTTCATGACTTATACATGTTCCTATGACTATGAGATTATGCAACTCCCGAATACCGTAGGAACACCTTGTGTGCTATCAAACGTCACAACGTAACTGGGTGATCATAAAGATGCTCTACAGGTGTCTCCGAAAGTATTCGTGGTGTTGGCATAGATCAAGATTAGGATTTGTCACTCCGAGTGTCGGAGAGGTATCTCTGGGCCCTCTCGGTAATGCACATCATAATAAGCCTTGCAAGCAAATGACTAATGAGTTAGTCACGAGATGATGTATTACGGAACGAGTAAAGAGACTTGCCGGTAACGAGATTGAACTAAGGTATTGAGATACCGACGATCGAATCTCGGGCAAGTAACATACCGATGACAAAGGGAACAACGTATGTTGTTATGCGGTTCGACCGATAAAGATCTTCGTAGAACATGTAGGAGCCAATATGGACATCCAGGTTCCGCTATTGGTTATTGACCAGAGAAATGTCTCGGTCATGTCTACATAGTTCTCGAACCCGTAGGGTCCGCACGCTTAACGTTTCGTTGACGATATAGTATTTAATGAGTTATGTATGTTGATGACCGAATGTTGTTCGGAGTCCCGGATGTGATCACGGACATGACGAGGAACTCTGGAATGGTCCGGAGATAAAGATTAATATATGGGATAATAGTGTTTGACCTCCGGAAGGGTTCCGGAATTCACCGGAAGGGGTTCCGGATGTTTCCCGAAGTGTTTGGGTACGAGAACACGTTATTTGGGCCAAAAGGGAAAGCACACAAGGTTTTTGGAAAGCGCAAAAGGAAGTTTTGCGGAGTCCAGGGGCCAGACGCCAGGGTCCCTGGCGTCTGGGTCCAGACGCCGGGAACCCTGGCGTCTGGCCCTGGAGTCCGAGAAGGACTCTTGCCTTACGGGTGAAACCGACTTTGTGAAGGCTTTTACTCCAAGTTTCGACCCCTAGGCTCAACATATAAATAGAGGGGTAGGGCTAGCACCCAAGAGACATCAAGATACACCAAGCCGTGTGCCGGCTACCCCGACCCTCTAGTTTATCCTCCGTCTAGTTTCTGTAGTGCTTGGCGAAGCCCTGCAGAGATTGTTCTTCATCAACAACCGTCACCACGCCGTCGTGCTGCCGGAACTCATCTACTACTTCGCCCGTCTTGCTGGATCAAGAAGGCGAGGACGTCATCGAGCTGAACGTGTGCTGAACGCGGAGGTGCCGTACGTTCGGTACTAGATCGGGACGGATCGTGAAGGTGCACGACTACATCAACCGCGTTGATAAACGCTTCCGCTTTCGGTCTACGAGGGTACGTAGACACACTCTCCCCTCTCGTTGCTATGCATCTAGTAGATAGATCTTGCGTGATCGTAGGAAAATTTTGAAAATACTACGTTCCCCAACACTTCGTTCATAACGATCATCTCTACTCCTTCTCTCTCTCCGAGGTGACTCATCTCTTGCTCTTCTTCTTGGAGATTCTTCTCTTCTCTTGTGAGGAGCCGTACACTCATTTGAGAAGTGTCCGGGTCTTCCACAATTGTAGCAGTTTCGATCACGACTAGAAGATCTCTTTTCATCATATGATCTAGACTTTGAGCTTCTTTCTTTGCCTCTATTCTTGTAGAACTTGTTGAAGTTCTTGACCATTAGGCTTATCTCTTCATTGGAAATTAGCTTGTCACTTGAGGTAGTAGGAGCATCACTTGTAGCTTTGTAAGCACCACTTGACTTGTTGTGAAGCTCTTCCTTATCCTTAAGTGTCATTTCATGAGCAACAATTCTTCCAATGACTTCAGTTGGCTTGAGAGTCTTGTAGTTTGGCATCATTTGGATCAAAGTGCACACGGTGTCATACTTTCCATACAAAGCTCTGAGAATCTTCTTAATGATGAATCGGTCGGTCATTTCTTCGCTTCCTAAGCCGGCAATCTCATTTGTGATGAGAGCAAGCCTAGAGTACATTTCAGCGACTCCTTCACCATCCTTCATCTTGAACTTGTCAAGTTGACCTTGAAGAATATCTAGCTTTGATTCCTTCACAGATTCAGTACCTTCGTGCATTTCAACCAAAGTATCCCAAATCTCTTTAGCATTCTCAAGACGGCTGATTTTGTTGAACTCTTCGGGACACAAAGCATTGAAGAGAATGTCACAAGCTTGAGCATTGTTTTGCAACATCCGCAACTCTTCCGGTGTAGCTTCGCGATCCGGAACTTTTCCTTCTTCAAAGAAATCACCTTGCATACCAACACAAATAATGCCCCATGCGGCTGGGTTATGACCAAGAATATGCATTTTCATTTTATGCTTCCAACTAGCAAAATTTGTACCATCAAAGTAAGGACCTCTACGATAATTACCCTCACTAGACGCCATACTCTCCTAGGTTGTGAAACCAAGCTTACGGAGTCCAATGCAATGGAAACCAAAACAATGGAGACCAAAGCTCTGATACCACTTGTAGGATCGAAAGTATGTCTAGAGGGGGGGGTGATTAGACTACTTGACAATATAAAAAATCTGCCTTTTGATTAAGCAAAGTTTTTGGCAGTTTCACAATTAAGATCAAGTCAAGTATCACCCTACACATGCAATTCTAGAGTAATAGCAGCGGAAAGTAAATTGCACATGTAAAAGAGAGGTGGAGAAGATCAAACGCAGTTTGGTGACACGAAGATTTTTGTCGTGGTTCCGATAGGTGGTGCTATCGTACATCCACGTTGATGGAGACTTCAACCCACGGAGGGTAACGGCTGCGCGAGTCCACGGAGGGCTCCACCCACGAAGGGTCCACGAAGAAGCAACCTTGTCTATTCCATCATGGCCTACGCCCACGGAGGACTAGCCTTACTCGGGGTAGATCTTCACGAAGTAGGCGATCTCCTTGCCCTTACAAACTTCTTGGTTCAACTCCACATCTCAAAGACGGAGGCTCCCAAGCGACACCTAACCAATCTAGGAGGCACCACCCTCCAAAAGGTAATAGATGGTGTTGATGATGATGAACTCCTTGCTCTTGTGCTTCAAATGATAATCTCCCCAACACTCAACTCTCCTCACTGATATGGCTGTGGTGGAAGAAAGGATTGAGTGGAAAGCAACTTGGGAAGGCTAGAAATCAAGTTTCATATGGTAGGAATGGAATAGCTTGATCTCAACACAAGGGTAGGTGGTTCTCTTCTCAGAAAGTGTATGGTAGGAGTGGTAAACTTTCTGATGGCTCTCTCCACGAATGAAGAGGGGGTGGAGGGGTATATATAGCCTCCACACAAAATCCAACCGTTACACACATATTTGAGCAATCTCGGTGAGACCGAAGTGAAAACTCGGTCAGACCGAAAGTTCAAATATAGTGAACGTTGGGATTTTCGGTGGGACCGAAAATACCATCTCGGTGTGTCCGAAGTGAGTCAAAGGTTGGAGCTTGCCATCTCGGTGGGACCGAAATTAACAACTCGGATATTCCGAAGTGATGTCAATTGGTTACAGAAGGTTGGCAGTCCAGTTTCGGTGAGACCGAAACTCAAAATCGGATGGACCGAGAAATTAGGGTTTGGAAGAATAACTGAGGTGGTTCATCTCGGTGGGACTGAGTTTGCAAAATCGGTTTGTCCGAGATTACTTATGAGTATGTTAAGTAGTGAAGAGTGCTGATAGTTGAGGGAGCTAGATCACCAAGCACTTGAGCAACCAGATCATTAACACAACCTCATCCCCTTTTAATAGTATTGGCTTTTCCTATGGACTCAATGTGATCTTTGATCACTAAACCAAAAATAGAGTCTTGAGCTTTTGCCAATGCTTGTCTTAGCATTTTGAGGGGTCCACTTCTTCAGACATTTCCATACCCATATCATCGAACTTCTCTGAAATGATTCTCAACTAAATATTAGTTCAATGATATATATGTTGTTATTAATTACCAAAACCACCCGGGGATTAGTTGCACTTTCACATTGGGAATAGTTGGTCATCATCTCATCGAGAAGCTTCGTGGCAGCACCAAGTGTAGTTGACATAAAGGTTCCTCCCGCGGCCGAATCTAACAAGTTCCGCGAGGTAAAGTTCAAGCCTGCATAAAAAGTTTGGATAACCATCCAAGTAGTCAAACCATGAGTAGGGCAGTTCTTGATAAGAGATTTCATACGTTCCCAAGCTTGGGCAACATGTTCATTATCCAATTGTTTAAAATTCATTATGTTACTTCTCAGTTGGATAATTTTAGCAGGTGGATAGTATTTTCCAATAAAAGCATCTTTGCACTTGTCCCATGAATCTATGCTATTTCTAGGCAAAGACTGAAACCAAATTTTAGCTCCTCCTCTCAAGGAGAAAGGAAAAAGCTTAAGCTTAACAATATTACCATCTATTTCTTGGTACTTTTGCATATCACAAATTTCAACAAAGTTGTTCAAGTGTAAAGCAGCATCATCTCCAGCACCAGAGAATTGATCTTTCATAACTAGATTCAGTAAAGCAGGTTTAATTTCATATGAAGGTGCTGAAGTGGCAGGTGTAGTGATAGGTGTGCTGATAAAGTCATCGTTGTTGTGACTAGTGAAGTCACACAACTTGGTGTTCTCGGTGGAACCCATAGTAGCAAGCAAGCAAGATAACTATTTTTGTGATTTTCGATAAAAGATACTAAAGCAAAAACTGAAAGGTAAACTAACAAGACTAAAAGCAAAGGTAAAAGATAGCATGCAACTCCCCTATCTTGAAGAGTGGAGTCCCCGGCAACGGCGCCAGAAAAACTCTTGCTAGGCTTCTCGCCCCTCGTTGGTTACCCCAAGTGGAAGGTGTGAGATGTAGTGTTGCGGAAGTTTTTCCCTTGGCAAAGATACCAAGGATCGAATCCCCAGAGACTCCTAGGTTCAACAAGAAGGTGTCGACTGCTACGGCGCCAGATATTAGCAATCAACGTGGACCTGCACACAGATACAAATAACTTTGCTCCCAACGAGTACAGAGAGGTTGTCAATCCCTCCGGCCTTGTAGTTCACAAAGGATTAAACGCAAGTGATAGTAGTGATAGATATAATTGCAATAGTAAATAAAAGCGAAAAGTAAATAGCGGATGTGATCAATGATGGTAATATGGACTGGAGTCTCATGATGTTCACTAGTGATGTCTCTCTCCCAAAAGACGATAAAACAACTATGTGAGGTAAACGAATTACAGCTGGGCAATTGACAGGACCATGTGCGCAAACCAATGCTGACTACATTGCAAGAAAGGTTGAGGTTCAAAGCATGGGCGGTACGCCAAAGTAAGTAGACCGAAATCCATCAATATCTACTACTAATCATCCACCTTGAGATATCTATCCAGAACATCTCGCTGGTATTAAGTTGCGAGTCCCACCCATAGTGTAAACTCAATGCAACAGACAACTGCATTAAAAGAACTTTGCGTAAAGTAAACAATCCTTGCACCCGCGGGCACAAGCACCGTTGTTTTCCCCCTTGTGGCAACAGCACATCCCCTAGACTCATGTTTCTGTCACTCAAACTAGTCATCGAGGGGCATGAACCCACAATCAAGCATAACGTTCCCTCTTGGAGTCACTACCTATTACTTGGCCAAAGCAATAAATAACAATTGAGAACATGCAAGAATTACTTACGAACATAAATATAAAAGAGGTAGATCAAATATATTACTCAAGCACAATCTGAACATAATATCATAATCCATCGGATCCCAGCAAACTCATCATAGCAAGAGCATAAGGATTACATATGTGCCTCGATCATGTAGGGCAGCTCACGAGGACTAATTAGTGAAGCACAAGAACGGGAGGAGAACATCACATAGCTACTGGTCATGGACTCATGGTCCAAGGGAGGCTACTCACAACTCATCCGGGAGGCGTCCATGGTGGTGGAGAGGCTCCCGGTGGTGATCCTCCCCTCCGGCAGGGTGCCGGGAAGAGTTCTCCTAGTGCTCCCGATCTTGGAAGCGGCGGCGGCGGCGGAACAGAGATGAGATCGCGAAAAGAGTTCCTCCCTCGAGGGTTTCGGGAGACGCTTTAAATATATGCCAAAGGGGGGCATCGGATGAGCCTCGGGGGGCCCAGGCTCCCCCCCGGCGCGGCCCAGGGGGGCGCCGCCAGGGCGCTTGGAGCCCTGGTGGCCCCCCCCCCCCGGCTGTCCTTCGGGTGCACAGTAGTTTCTGGAACGCTGATTTTTTATATAATTTTTCTGGATTTTTCCTGGCAGTTCTCGTAATGTGAAAACCTGAAATACAAAAACAGCCGAAAACAGAAACTGGCACTAGGGTGCACTGAGTTAATAGGTTAGTCCAAATATGATCAAAAGTGTATGGAAGTGTATAAATATCATAGCAATATCACCCAAAAGAGGCATGGAGCAAGCAGAAATTATAGATACGTTTTGGACGTATCAATCCACAACGGAGCCGATGTGAGTATCGGTACTCACTCAGAGGAAGAAAGAATGCAGAGGCATCAGATTCAAGAATCACATGGTTAGTCTGACGCTTAAATAGAAAGAAATTATGGTTTCCAAAATGAAGGATCAGAAGCAGACTCTCTGATCAAGGATGGATGAGTTGAAAATACTTAGTTGGACAATCAATAAAGGTTTGAATTGCCGAGAACCAACTAATGTCCGGAATGACGTTTGAGTCGGAAAGATAATTTTAAAAAGGATAACCTGATGATTGCATGCATACACACACATTGAATCAATAGGCTCAATGGCTAAGATAATGGATGTTAACGAAGACTACTAGTCATATGAAATTAACCATAATGCCAACATGCAAGAATTTCAAGAGTAACAGGCTGCAACGGATTTTCGAAAGATCAAAAAGTATTCCGAAGAATTTTGTGAGACATATGAACAATTGAGAAGAATGGATCCTCGATAAATGTGAGGAAATAACCGTAAGGGTTTTCATGCGAAATAAAATTGCAAGATTGTAAACTCAAAGGATTCTCGGGACAACGGAGAATATTTCGAGACATCTTGTAACAACAAGAGCGACGAGGAATGATCATGAGAATGACAAGTGCATGCAGATATCCATAGGGATATATCGGTGGCAGTGAATTGCAAAGGCGATGACCACAAGGGTCTCGGGAAAATATCAAGGGATATCCTCAGAATCTTCTAACGAAGCAGGTGATCTTCCGGAATGAGGGCTCTCCGGGAGAAATAGTTATGAGAACCTAGAGTCAGAGTTAGTAAATCTTTTAACCCGAATAGAAGAGAGATCAGAGTCCCAGAGCATAGAAGAGGAATAAAAGATGCTAACACCACCCATTGGTTTTGTGGGCCCGTAAGCCACACAACAAGTTAGTAAATTTGTTTTCCAAAGACTAGACTCAACTTCGGCCAGGGAGTTCGAAAGGGGGATTCCTACAGGCAATCGACTCTGATACCAACTTGTGACACCCCTGATTTGTCCGTACACTAATCATGCACGCAAATGTGTACGACCAAGATCAGGGACTCACTGGAAGATATCACAACCAATGTTCAGGAAATCGGTAATCGGTAACTGCTCGGTCAGTTAGGGAGTAGGGATTAATCGTGAATCGGCCAATTAATCGGAATTAATCGGTCGAGCATTAATCGGTCAATTTGTTTTTATAAATCTCAGAATCCCGGTGTTGAGACCAGATTTTCGCCACGCAAAAATGAAATTTAAATGGCCTCATATGAAAAAGTACCTAATATGAAGAAAAAAATGAACATGAAAGTTATTTGTACCAGCAAGGCGAACAACTTTTATGCTTTCGATTATTTTGATCCAAGGTCATATGTCACATGTGAGTTCAAAAAACCAAACTGTTATATGAGTGTACGTGTGTATGGCAAGTTGACAACAATGCTCTAAAATATGATATATTCAACAAGTATGGTAGAAATCATTATGGCAACAAGTTGACAACAAGGATGGGGGATGGGGTAGATGCGAGAGGAGGGGGAAGCAGCGAGGAGGGGCGGGAGAGGAAGGGCCGCTGTTGGCCGGCG
>LR738714.1:10367482-10380641 GCA_902687465.1 Secale cereale | reverse complement strand
CCCCCCCCCCCCCTTTCACTCCGCAAGTATACAAACTAGAAAAATCTCAAACAGTATTAATCCAAAATGGTTTTATCCTTTTAGTGACATGGTGCATCTTTCATAGATGTGTAAGGATATGCGACATAGTTAACAAGTAAGTAGTAAATTCTAAGTTTAGAAAATAAAATCCGACAGTTTAGAAACAAATATTGATAGTGTATAAATTTGTAAGGAAGATGAAAAGTAATCAAAATATTAAGAATTTGAAAAATGGAAAATATATTCTACATAAATCAAGAATATCCATGGAATGAAAATATTATAGAAATTGATAAAATTCAACATTATTGTTTTTATTCGGTGTGATATCCACGAACTTCATAGTCTTCTATATTTTAAAACTTTAAAATATCTAATTAAATGTTTATTTTCCCCTATGTGCCGGTTAGACTACCATATGCAAGAAAACTACTCTAACATCATTGAAACCCACTTTGGCATGATACTATAATTAATTTGTGTGATTTTGGGCATTGGGTATAATTTCTCTAGTTTTAGAGGCGAATGGCCAAATTAGACTCGAAGTGAGTTAAAGTAGTGAAAATAGTTATTTTTCTTTTTAATCATGGAAGTAATGTTGTCATATTTTTCTGGATGCCCATGAACCATTCAACCTATGACTTCCAACATCGAGATGCCTCACGTATTACATTGTCAATGTTATTTTTGCCTCATAGGCAACTTCATCAATCGACGCTGAGTCAAAACTATGAAGCTAGATTTAGCCTTCAATTATTGTGGGTATAGATTACAACTATATGGATTGAGCAAAGTTAAGATATTATCCGTCATTTATTGTGCTATAGATTACATAAATGTAGATTTAGCAGATATTGGAATTTTATTGGGATCAATTATCGCCATACATATTACAAATATGTAGATCAAGCAAATTCCAGAATTTTAATGCTACTAGTTATTGTGATACGTATTACGAGTATGTAGATCGAACAGATTTCAGAATTTTATTTCCATCAGTTATTGTGGATATAGTAATTGCCCCCCTTTCACTCTGTGATGTCTACTGACGATTTCATTGTCGGTGGTAGGGTTAATAATGATGGTGCTAATTTTATAGCATCAATTATTAGTGAATTTTGTGTGGTTTCTGTTCAACTCCTAAATGGAATAATGCCGATATCCTTTTGAGTAAGCATACAAATGGTAATCCAAAAAACTGAAGTAAGAATACTTTCCCGCTCCCAATATGGATCTTAACAGAACTCATCTTGGTCATCCTTTAATTCTTCCTGGAAAAAATAGACTTGCAGCCTACAAATTTATTATTTATATTTCAAACTAAGATTAACTTCTATAGGGCTAACATGTTATCTCATGCAGGAAGACTCACTCTTATCAAATTTTTCTTTGCTTTTATCCGTGTTTATTATATGTTAAATGTCCATTTAGAGATTTATATATGATGAATAAGTCCATGCTTGCAAGGCTGGTTTGGAGAATTATTAAGAACCCTGATTCCTTAATTACTAAAATTCTCTAATCCAAGTACTTTCGTAACTCTACTATTTGGAAACTCAATACTCACATTCCAATGTCCGCTTCTGGTCTTCTGTTCTCAAAATTTTACCTTTCATTCACAAGGTTAGTCAAACTCAGATTGCTAATGTTAATTCCTACATTTGGACTACTCCTTAATGCAAATGTCAGGAAACTATTTATGATCATATTAAGTGTAATTTAAATAGGCCTTTTCTAAAGGTGGTTAGAAATCTATGGAAACCTAATAGCAAAACCTGGGATGAAGATAAAACTGCATATTCTTTTATGAGGTTTTTAAAAGCAATGTTTTAAATACTACGATCATTAATACTAGCATGGACGATGCTTTATGTTGGACACACACTCCTAATGTTGAATGTACCACTAAAAGTGCATATAAAGCTTTATTGTAGGAGTCTGAAGCTGGAAGTCAAGTTTCAAATAATACTATCTCGAAGCCTAAAATCAATACTAGTAATATGTTGTGGAAAATCAAGACTTTGGCTCCTAGAGTCTTAAGAAGGGTACTAGCTACAGGACTGAGGGGATCCATGTATTCATCTCCTATTAAAGACGAATGTTGTAGAGGTGACGGTATTGAAACAAATCTACATCTCTTATTTCATTGCAATTTCTCCATAGACATATGGTTTAAATTCGGTCTCAAGGTAAATGAGTTAAATCCTAATCTTTACCCTACAAGTGTGATACAAATGATCCTATCCTCTCATCCTGCTGAGTCAAACCTAGATATTATTTTGACATTGCTATGGAATATTTGGAAAGCTAGAAGTGAAATTATTTTTAACAACATATGTAGTCCTTGATTAATTCCTTTAGTGATCCAGAAATGGAGCTGAAAGTATTCTCACCTATTGCCCCTGAGGTGACCCTGAGTTATCGAACCCACGAGAGGAAGGCCCCCTTTAAGCTAGCGTCTCTAGCAAGATTTTGTTAAAGAAATAATTCCAGATTTCGACCGGATCGAAATCAAACAACTTTTAGTTGAACACTTATAATAAAAATGGGTACATGTATGAGGTCCTGATGCTTACAACCATGTATTTGTGTTGGGACCAAATATTATCTTAATTTGTGCGCTGGTAGTCAGCCATCAAGACCGTGCTTGTTAAGAATAGAAGTGGGGGATGTGTCCAAATTACATCTTGACCAACATGCATCCTGCATCAAGAATCAATTGTCCAACAAAAGGCCCTATCCGTCTCGTGGGGTTGCCTCGATAATTAAGTGTGCAATAACCAGACAAGAGCTTTGGGCGTTTAATGGCTACACCTCTTCAATCCCCAGATATAGGATTTGTGTTACTGTACTAAACCCTTGTGTCACTGTTGTTCATAATAACACTCCACCGTCTCCCTGCCCTTATCCTCTCCGTGGCTCGTTCTCTATGATCCGGGGTACCTGCAGGGTTGAAGAACGCAAACGAGAGAAGAGACATCTATGGAACAATTTTATTTCACACATATGTGACGTTAATTCAAAGTACATCCATTGATCCACACAACAAATACAGAGGGCTGTAAGGCTCTTGTCTCAACCCATACCTTACCAAACTACTCACACATGGAGATCAAATCACATGAAGAACACATCATGTAGATTGATTGATTGGTAATATGTCTTACTATGAATGCCGTGTGTGATACACGATTGCAAGTATGATCTAGTGGAAGAAAAACTATGGTGGCAATGATGGCTATGGAGATGGAAATGGAGGTGGCTTGGGTTGATGGAGATGGATGAGGATGACTTTGTTCCGGCTTCGCTTGTAGATGTTCTGTTGACATTTCCGTCGCGACGCCTTTATAAAACTTGTTTAGATGGACGAGAGGCCTTGATTTCCATGCCATACGACTGCTCATGCGAGTGGTTGTGGTCGCATGGAAAGTCGTCTTCTGCTATGTGGCTTCTGGTCCGCCTCCCCCATATTTCTTCTATCTCCTCCTTCACTCCTTTCCATGTTCCCACTTGATTTCGTCCATATGTAGCTCATTTCCTGTAGAAACACAATAAAGAGAGGATTTGTGGAATCCTATGCATTCATTAGTAATTAGTGGCAATATCAGAGCGAATATCTTGGTTTAATTGAAATATCTCGAACCCATTCTTTGGCTTTAATGTCCCTGCTTTTGCTCGAGTATCATTTCTTAAAGGAACTGGCAAGTACTTTGTGTCATGAGCTTGCATTGCTGTCTTGCTACTCCCCCTACATCTGTGTTGGCTGCCCCCTGGAACATGATGCTATCATCTTGAATATACTTGAGGATTACGCTCCTCAGCCACCTTTTGCCAACTATGAGAAGCATCACCTTGCTTCCATGAATACACCTTTAGTTGCTCCTCTTGCTCTGCCGTCGACTGTGGTACACAACTGATCTAGGTGGGAGCACCGTATGCTTGACTCATCACCCCACCAGTCACAATCGGTCCTTCACTCTGTGGTGTTATAATTTTCTAGGGCTGATGCTTGCTTTGCTGTAAAGGAATATCACCCTCAATTAGTTTCCGTAGCACCAAATCGGCACCAAAATCGGCACCGCCACCACTCTCCCCCTCTTGGCCTGCCATAGTAGACTAGGTATGGTCAAGACTTACAAATAATCCACTAAGATCAGTTTTCTCACCATAAAATGGTTTGGATTCCCTAAAGGTGACATCCATGCTCACAAAGGTCCTCCTTTTAGAAGGACTCCAACACTTGTAGCCGCATTACAAGTGTCCAGTGAAGATACATTTGATGGTCCTTGGATCCAACTTTCCCACATATGGCCTATGTTCCCTGACAAGGCAGACACAACCGAACAGCTTGGGGGGAACCACAGAACCATTTTTTTCCCTAGAAGTAACTCATAAGGCGACTTCATACCCAGTACTCTCGATGATGTGCGATCGCTCAGCTGTGTTGCAGCCATCACATGTTCACTCCACAAGAATTTTTGCACATTCATAGTAAACATCGATGATGGAGAAACCTTCAGAATAGTCGATTCTTCCTTTCTGCTACTCCATTCCGAGGCGGAGTATCTGGACATGAGATTTTATGCAAAATCCCTTGCTTGGATAAGAAAGTCCCAAACACTTTGTTCACATACTCAGGGCCATTGTCACTTCTTATCACTTGTACCGGAACATTGAAGTGATTTTTCACATAGGCATAGAAAGTATTGAAGCATTCGAAATTTTCATCCTGGTGGCGCATCGGAAAGATCTATGTCATACGTGTGTGGCAGTCAATAAAGGTCACAAAATACTTTGCACCACTAACGGACACCACATGACTTTGCCGGACATCCGAGTGAACAAGCATGAATGGGGATATACTCGTGTGTTTTGCAAACTAACACACATAAGACGTCCCTTGTTCACATAAGACGTCCTCGTGTGTTTTGCAAACTCACAGACATCACATTTCAACTTGTTCTTTCTACTCCATGCATTACAACAGGAAACAACTTGTATATTTTATCGAAGGATACATGCCCCATTCTGCAATGATGTTTCATTGCCACAAACTCTCTTTCTTCCACAATTGCCGCAAACACTGGGCTGCCCATCTGAGCAAGGCCCTCACGGTCCAGTCCCCTACGCCTTATTCCAGTCCCCATCCTTCTTCCAGTCGACCTGTCTCCAATCAAGCACATTTCTCTGTTAGCTGTTATCCTACAGTCCACCTGGTCAATTAGAGCACAAAAAGACAACAGAGTGACCAAGAAAGCTGGCACATGTAGGACTGAAGATAACTTAATGTAAAATATACATTGAACTGCCCCAGTGCCCTCAATAGGCCACGTCCCACCAGCAATACATATTGCATTGCTCTATGAGGGAGTGAGCTGATCATATGACCCAAATTCCCTAAAATCGCCTCCAACATGTATAGAAGCACCATAGTATTGAACCCACTTCGGATAAGTCCTGTTAGTAGCGATTGTGGCCTTTTCAGTGCCATTTTCATTAATGTAGATAAAAAACCAACTTGGACTCTCCTCGATGACCTCCGCCTCTTTGACATCCCCGATAAAGGTTGTCGTGCTCCTCATGTGAGCCACCCTTGCCCACATAGAATCAAATACCACTTCTACGGATGCCAGATGTGCACGCAGCACAACTTCATCCTGGATAGCGATGAGCAGGGCATCCTCCAAGTCTCTGCTTGCCGAGGCACACGCAACTACGTATCCGCCCTTTCAGCAATTCATCTCCTATGTGCCTCCCCCTTCCTATGCACCACACAAACAACCATCACCTGACGGCACTGACTCCATGATCCTAACCTCAGCACCTATCATCTTCCTCCCTCAACAATAGTAACAGGGTCTTACTGGCAGAGTTGTACACCAAGGTGTTCACATAAGCAGAAAATTATTATTGCTTAGATTATATGTAGATAAAAAAAAGGGTTAAACAAACAAATGGAAAGGGAAACTGTGATTACACACAATTATCAGGAGTATATCCTTCCCATGGACAAGCAGAACATGGCATACAGGGTAGGAGGGAAAGTACCCAACCATCCATATCAAGAGGCAAGGATTAATCAAGATGTTACCCATACAACGGTGTTTGGTTAACTGACCAAGAAACACTTAGCATCGCGCCTCCACTGTTCTTGTTGGTGAGCGGGGTATCATTGTCGTGCTTCGAGGTAGCAATGATATGGCGTTTCAATCAAGGGCCAGACTTTGGATACACAATTGATCCATCAGGAGCAACTTATAAAATAAGTCTTACAATTTCTTCCTGGAAGAATGGTTATCCTTGCAAAAGAAATTATAATGATAGGTCCTCCAACCAGCGGTGCTATGCATGACATCATATTACCGGGTCATCAAAGGACCAACATTATAACTCCTGGAAAGTTGTCCCAACCATCATATCTTACCGAAATTTAGATCCGATTGGTGTCATGATACCTCAGACTCAGGATGTTCGAGAAGAAAAGGCGCAACACAAATCGACAAAATGACATTGTAAGATTCTCGGGAAATGAACTATGGGAGCGGGTTTCGAAACAATAGTTCATCATTAAACCAAGGAGAGGATGAGGAGGTGGCTGATGAGCTCAGCGACAATTCATCGAGAATTCCAAACGGATGGATTTCCACAATAATGTGAACAAGAAGATGACACTTGTCAATTCAAATGATATAATGTTGTATGCTCGAGGAAACATACACCATTAGTCATTAGTTGAAAGGTGTGCCTTAAATATGACCTTAGGCAGCAAGATCAACGTTAGAGTGATGATTCAGTAACCAACAGTGTAAGAACGAACTTTCGATTGTGAACTTCAAAGCAATAGGGTTGCTAGAAGTACATAACTCAAGCAGCATCGTTAGCATATTGGTATCCCGGTTAAAAACAACACGAGGACCAAGGAAGAATGGTGATGGTGAGAAGTATCATCATACCGAGAATTCCTAAGAGGTGGAGCAATCCCCACAACATTCTCAACATAAAGACAGTAATACTTCAAGGCAGAACATGACACTAGCTGGAAAGCAAGTTGTATTCATAATGTGGACAAGTTCACGATGAAAGGAAGTCACGGGTGTTGTAGATGATAATAAAAATCATCAAGGGCAAGGAATGTATTTCTCATCAAGAACACAGTTGACATCTCGGAAGAAGTTAAAGTGTTGAAGGTGATCTGACACATTTGCCGAGAGGTTTCAAGAGGATGCAATCAAATAATAGCGGCAACAAGCAAGAGAATGACGAAGTGGCAAGTTATAGGGTCAATATATAAGATGCAAGCTCGGAACCAAAGTTGCCTTTCAAGACAAGCAACATGATGTTGAAAGCTCGACGTAAGTCGTGCTCACACACTGAATAATTCGTGCACCAGAGAAGGACAAGGTAGCACAATCAAAGATATAAAGACCAGGATATAGCCGATAGTCTGGGAATGACCAGATTGAGTTCAGAATTTCCCAGTAAAAATACTAGGGGTATTTGATTGGTAGTGCGGAATAATTTCACTAGTCGGTGTCCTAGGTTGACAACAACCCAGAACCCGTAGAGTGATTACGACAAGGAAAGACATTACTTCAACAAGTTAGTAAGATATGGTGCAATGGCAAGACATCTTCGAGATACGAGGGTTAATACTCGAAGGTAGAACATGATAGAAGTAGAACCGGGTCATTGACCTATGACAGTAGATACTTCAACCTTGCCAAAAATAGACAAGGCACTGGAATGAATTTCCATCAGATATATTAGATCAGGACAGCATAGTTGAAACCATAACTATAAGGAATCAATTCAAGAATATCGAAAGAATCAGAAAGCCGGATAATCATTTTGCAAGAAGCTTCCGAGACGGTCTACATCATTTTCATGGGCATGAACACAAAGTTCAAGGTCGACTCCCACTTATTTAATGCATATCATTTCATTCACCTCTCGCTTTGATAAAACTGTAGTGTTGGAATTTTATTCGGCAGAACACCGGAAGAGTATGACTTGTGAAAACTTTTGGTTTCTCATGGATTAGGGGAAGGCATAGGTTCAACCCATCGGGCATCTTAGTAACATATACCACAAAATTCAAAAGTAAATACTCAAGCTCGAAAGCAAAGCATGGTTGGCCAAGAAGAGGATACAATTTACCAAAGGCATTATGCATCAGGGGAAGAACTCACAAGGTGATTGAATATGAAGGACACTGTTGGATAACAATCTAACAATGGATCAGGCGATCCATGTTAGGCTTCTCGCCCCTCGTTGGTTACCCCAAGTGGAAGGTGTGAGATGTAGTGTTGCGGAAGTTTTTCCCTTGGCAAAGATACCAAGGATCGAATCCCCAGAGACTCCTAGGTTCAACAAGAAGGTGTCAACTGCTACGGCGCCAGATATTAGCAATCAACGTGGACCTGCACACAGATACAAATAACTTTGCTCCCAACGAGTACAGAGAGGTCGTCAATCCCTCCGGCCTTGTAGTTCACAAAGGATTAAACGCAAGTGATAGTAGTGATAGATATAATTGTAATAGTAAATAAAAGCGAAAAGTAAATAGCGGATGTGATCAATGATGGTAATATGGACCGGAGTCTCATGATGTTCACTAGTGATGTCTCTCTCCCAAAAGACGATAAAACAGCTATGTGAGGTAAACGAATTACAGCTGGGCAATTGACAGGACCATGTGCGCAAACCAATGCTGACTACATTGCAAGAAAGGTTGAGGTTCAAAGCATGGGCGGTACGCCAAAGTAAGTAGACCGAAATCCATCAATATCTACTACTAATCATCCACCTTGAGATATCTATCCAGAACATCTCGCTGGTATTAAGTTGCGAGTCCCACCCATAGTGTAAACTCAATGCAACAGACAACTGCATTAAAAGAACTTTGCATAAAGTAAACAATCCTTGCACCCGCGGGCACAAGCATCGTTGTTTTCCCCCTTGTGGCAACAGCACATCCCCTAGACTCATGTTTCTATCACTCAAACTAGTCATCGAGGGGCATGAACCCACAATCAAGCATAACGTTCCCTCTTGGAGTCACTACCTATTACTTGGCCAAAGCAATAAATAACAACGGAGAACATGCAAGAATTACTTACGAACATAAATATAAAAGAGGTAGATCAAATATATTACTCAAGCACAATCTGAACATAATCTCATAATCCATCGGATCCTAGCAAACTCATCATAGCAACAGCATAAGGATTACATATGTGCCTCGATCATGTAGGGCAGCTCACGAGGACTAATTAGTGAATGATACGTCCAAAATGTATCTATAATTTCTGCTTGCTCCATGCCACTTTTGGGTGATATTGCTACGATATTTATACACTTCCATACACTTTTGATCATATTTGGACTAACCTACTAATCCAGTGCACCCCAGTGCTAGTTTCTGTTTTCGGCTGTTTTTGTATTTCAGGTTTTCACATTACGAGAACTGTCAGGAAAAATCCAGAAAAATTATAGAGCGTCCTTCGAAACCCTCGGGACGGGAATTCTTTTTCGCGATCTCATCTCTGTTCCGCCGCCGCCGCCGCTTCCAAGATCGGGAGCACCAGGAGAACTCTTCCCGGCACCCTGCCGGAGGGGAGGATCATCATCGGGAGCCTCTCCACCACCATGGACGCCTCCCGGATGAGTTGTGAGTAGTCTCCCTTGGACCATGAGTCCATGACCAGTAGCTATGTGATGTTCTCCTCCCGTTCTTGTGCTTCACTAATTAGTCCTCGTGAGCTGCCCTACATGATCGAGGCACATATGTAATCCTTATGCTGTTGCTATGATGAGTTTGCTGGGATCCGATGGATTATGAGATTATGTTCAGATTGTGATTGAGTAATATATTTGATCTACCTCTTTTATATTTATGTTCATAAGTAATTCTTGCATGTTCTCCGTTGTTATTTATTGCTTTGGCCAAGTAATACGTAGTGACCCCAAGAGGGAACGTTATGCTTGATTGTGGGTTCATGCCCCTCAATGACTAGCTTGAGTGACAGAAACATGAGTCTAGGGGATGTGCTGTTGCCACAAGGGGGTAAACAACGGTGCTTGTGCCCGCGGGTGCAAGGATTGTTTACTTTACGCAAAGTTCTTTTAATGCAGTTGTCTGTTGCTTTGAGTTTACACTATGGGTGGGGCTCGCAACTTAATACCAGCGAGATGTTCTGGATAGATATCTCAAGGTGGATGATTAGTAGTAGATATTGATGGATTTCGGTTGACTTACTTTGGCGTACCGCCCATGCTTTGAACCTCAACCTTTCTTGCAATGTAGTCAGCATTCGTTTGCGTTCGTGGTCCTGTCAATTGCCCAGCTGTAATTCGTTTACCTCACATAGCTGTTTTATCGCCTTTTGGGAGAGAGACATCACTACTGAACATCATGAGACTCCAGTCCATATTACCATCATTGATCACATCCGCTATTTACTTTTTGCTATTACTTACTATTGCAAACATTATCTATCACTACTATCATTTGCGTTTAATCCTTTGTGAACTACAAGGCCGGAGGGATTGACAACCTCTCTGTACTCGTTGGGAGCAAAGTTATTTGTATCGTGCGTCTGTTCTGAGTTTTTTGATTTGAGTTGCAGAAGTACCCCGAACAAATCAATTACTACCTGCTGTTCTGTTTTTCACAGATTCTGTCCTGTTTTGCCTTTCCTTCATTTTGCAAACCAAGAGCTTGCTTTTTCTTTGCAAAAACCTTTTGGCAATCTTGAGAAACATTAGACCTTCAAGAATATCTTTATTTCCAGCAAGGAACAATTATTTTATTAAGGGTACTAACCTCGCTAATCAGATTATGATGAGTTATGTATGAAGGGAGTTTTCAAGTGTGCGAGGGAAGATGATAAAAAGATTCAGGAGTGTCAAGCGCTCAAGCTTGGGGATGCCCCCATGCACCCCCAAGAAATATTCAAGGAGACTCAAGCGTCTAAGCTTGGGGATGCCCCCGTGCATCCCCTTCTCCATCAACATTATCAGTTCGTCTTTCGTTCCGCTATATTTTTATCACTTCATGTGTTATGTGCTATGCTTGGAGCGTCTTGCTTTTAGTTTTCTTTTTAGTTTTTCATAACGAGTCGGAACTCAGCGTTCTTTATGTGGTAGAGAAACACGCTCCACTTCTACCTAGAACATAACATAGAATTTTCATGTCTATCTTTCCTGTGTGTGTTCTTTGTCTTTTAATAGCTACTATCATGCTCTGCTCTTAGTATTCATGCTTATCTTTTCAAAGAGCTTTTGTTTAGTTGGTTGCTTGAACTCTCTTTAATTATCATGCTCACCTTATTATGAGAGTTTGCTTCCGTTGCATTGGTTAATATGTCTATGATAAAGATGCTACGTGCATAATGGCGCTTAGTAGTTCAGGTTTTCTTATGATTAGTCTCAAATAGCTAGGGGATTCCCAATGTGGTATTGGAGTACCAACATGATTTGTTTGCCTATGATGTGGTATGGTTTAGTAATATCTTCCTTCGAGAATTTATTTTGATTGACTTGGCATATGCTCACGCATATTTAAGACTGTAAAGAAAGTCTGTCAAGCCTTGATGATCTTTTATTTCTGAGTAGCGATATAACTACCATGCCTGATTCAATGTTGCTTTGTCGCTCTGAATGATTATGACCGTCATTGCTCTCTTAGTTGGTCGCTCCCAGTCTTTTGCTAACCTCCACCTGTACTAAGCAGAATAACTTTGCAATACATAGCTCATGGGAAAGTAGCTTAAAAACTATTGTGGTAAAGAATATGTTGCTTATGTATCTTATTTCTTATAAGTTGCTTGCTGAGCGGTTACCATGTTTCTGGGGACGCCATCAACTGTCACACTTTTGTTGAATATCATGTGAGTTGCTATGCATGTTCGTCTTGTCTGAAGTAAGGGTGATTTGCCATGGGTTGAATGAGTATGCATATTGTTAGAGAAGAACATTGGGCCGCCAACCAAAGCCATGCATCATGGTGGAAGTTTTAGCTTGGACATTAATCCTCAATCTCTTATGAGAATATGCTTATGCATTGAAGAGGAGTCCATTATCTATTTTCTATGTTGTCCCAGTATGGATGTCCTCAAGTTGAGATCTATCAAAAACGAGAAATCAAATGCGATTTATCTCCTTGGACCTTTGTACAGGTGGCATAGAGGTACCCCTTTGTGACACTTGGTTGAAACATATGTAATGCAATGATAACCCATGAAAATCCGAGCTAATTAGGACAAGGTGCGAGCACTATTGGTATTTGATGCATGAGGCTTGCAACTTATAGGATATCTTATGCATGACACATATGAAGTACTACTACCGTTGACAAAATTGCTTCTATGTTTTCAAAATAAAAAGCTCTAGCACATAACCATTCTTTTACTTTTTGAGTCTCCACCTTCTTTCTTCAAGCACCAACTACTGAGAGCATGATTGTCATTCTAGGTGTAATGTGCATTGCTCCAAAGTAGCATTGTCTTTTGCATGATTGTGATATCGTTTATTTTGAAATCATTGTATCTAGTCATCACTTAAACCTTGAAGGTGCCCCTGCATTTATGTTTTGCTTCACTAAAGGGGGCAAGCTAGATATCACTTTATCATATTTGCACACCATGTCCATTGCAAATCTTTTTGATGTTTCAGTTTCATATTGTAAAACTTTCAGTCCTTTGTGGTTTTCTCATGAGGCAACTTAATTACTATAGAATCATTGTCTCAGTAAGCTTTTGTCATATGACTATAAAAAGTCCTATATGGTTAATAGCATGTCACCACAGAAATTATTCTTGTTATCATTTACCTACTCGAGGACGAGCAGGAATTAAGCTTGGGGATGTTGATACGTCCAAAACGTATCTATAATTTCTGCTTGCTCCATGCCACTTTTGGGTGATATTGCTATGATATTTATACACTTCCATACACTTTTGATCATATTTGGACTAACCTACTAATCCAGTGCACCCCAGTGCCAGTTTCTGTTTTCGGCTGTTTTTGTATTTCAGGTTTTCACATTACGAGAACTGTCAGGAAAAATCCAGAAAAAATATATAAAAAAATCAGCGTTCCAGAACCTACCTTGCGCCCGAAGTACAGCCGGGGGGGG
>LR738714.1:10341543-10357910 GCA_902687465.1 Secale cereale | reverse complement strand
GGGCGGCGGTGCTAGGTGGGTAGCGCAGGCGGCGGCGCGGGGTGGACTTCTCTGGTCTACCAGACCTAACACCACATACGGGTGAGGATTGAGGAGAGATGAGGGAGGCTGATATTTTACTTTTACAGTATGCCCCCTGGGAGTCCAGCGATTAATCGGTCTGCAGCAGATTAATCGGTTGTCAGACGATTAATCGGCCGATTAATCCCGGGCCGAGTAACACTGGCGAGTACATGTAATTTACAAGGTGGATGGCCGAGCAGCGATTAATCGGCCGATTAATCGTCTACTCGGCCGATTTTTTGAACAGTGATCACAACACAACTCTAGACACAAATTAAAATAAAACATGCTTTATATTACAAGCCAGGGGCCTCGAGGGCTCGAATACATAAGCTCAAGAACACAAGAGTCAGCGGAAGCAAAAATATCTGAGTACATACATAAGTTAAACAAGTTTGCCTTAAGAAGGCTAGCACAAAATTAACAACGATCGAAAAGGCAAGGCCTCCTGCCTAGGACCTCCTAACTACTGCTCGAAGCCGAACTCCACGTAGAAACATCCTCGTGATCTTCTGGCTCCTGGACTCCAACAACCTGGTTGCATCATCCGAGAAGAAATGATAAAAGGGGAAAAGGGGGAGCAAAGCAACCGTGAGTACTCATCCAAAGTACTCACAAACAAGGATCTACACTACATATGCAATGATATATGTGTAAAGGGGTAATATCTGTGGGCTAAACTGCAGAATGCCAGAATAAGAGGGGGATAGCTAATCCAATCGAAGACTACGCTTTTGGCGACCTCCATCTTGCAGGAGTAGAAGAGAGTAGCTAGAAAGTACCAAGTATCCTCGCTTCTGGCAGCCTCCGTCTTGCAACAGTAGAAGGGAGTAGATGGTAAGTTCACCAAGTAACATCGTATAGCATAATCCTACCCGGCGATCCTCCCCTCGTCGCCCTGTGGGAAAGCGATCACCGGGTTGTATCTGGCACTTGAAAGGGTGTGTTTTATCATGTATCCGGTTCTAGTTGTGATGAGGTCGGAGTACAACTCCGGGTCGTCCTTTTATCGAGGGACACGACTATTCTAATAGATTAACTTCCCTGCAGGGGTGCACCACATTACCCAGCACGCTCGATCCCATTTGGTCGGACACACTTTCCGAGGTCATGCCTGGCCTCAAAAGATCAACACGCCGCAGCCCTACCTAAGCACAACAGAGAGGTCAGCACACCGGTCTAAGTCCTAAGCGCACAGGGGTCTGGGCCCATCGCCCAATGCACACCTGCACGTTGCGAGGGCGGCCGGTAAGCAGACCTAGCCGCTCCTAATACCAGAGCGACGTTCCAGTCCAATCCGACGCGCGTCGCTAAGTCGCTGACGTCAAGAAGGCTTCGGTTGATACCACGACGTCGAGTGCCCATAACTATTCCCACGTAGCTGGTTAGTGCGTATAGGCCAATGGCCAGACTCAGATCAAATACCAAGATCTCGTTAAACGTGTTATTATGAAATAACCACGGACAACGACCAGGGCCAGGCCCACCTGTCTCCTAGGTGCTCGCAACCCGCCCTGTCGCTCCACCACAAAGTAACCATCAAGAGGCTGTCGGGAACTCAGGCCCACCACTACCTGTGTGGAACCACCTGCCCCTTCAGCCCCCATATCCGAATCATCATCATGTGTATGTAATAGTATAATATATACCCGTGATCACCACCCAAGTGATCACGGCCTGATAGTATAGCATGGCAGATGGACAAGAATGTAGGGCCACTGATGGAATACTAGCATCCTATACTAAGCATTAGGATAGCAGGTAAAGGTATCAACAATTATAGCAACAATGACAGGCTATGCAACAGAATAGGAGCTATCGAATCAACAACAGTAGCAAACCTAATGCAAGAATAAGAGAGAGGGGAATGGGCGATATCTGGTGATCAAGGGGGGGGGGGCTTGCCTGGTTGCTCTGGCAAGAAGGAGGGGTCGTCGTCGACGCAGTCGATCACCGTGACACTGTCAACGGTCTCAGTCCTGATGTCTATCGGAGAGAAGAGGGGGAAGAAACAAGAAATATAAAGCAAGCATCGCACCACAAAGGCATGGAATTTTTGGGAACACTGTGAAGCGTTCTAGCATGGCCAGAATCCCATTTTATGGAACCACTATGCCGTTTGCCACCAAAGAGAAATCTTCTGATGACGTGGGCACTTCGAGCTTCACTATCACAGTGATCTAGGTAGAGCTAATAGAAACAAGAAAAAGAACATCGTTCAATAGAATCGGATTGTAAAGAAGAACCAGATGCAAGAGTTACGTGCTTTGTGCCAGACAAGGAAGATGAGAAACAAATACAAAATATCCATAGAGATGTTGGTCATAGAATCTTTATACATAGCGGACACAAGGAGCAAACATGACATGCACCTACGCGTCAGGTATGTGACGTGTGTGCGGTTTATGATTGCGCGTCACGACAAACATCGACATGTTACTCTGCCTTCCTCCTCTTCTTTGACCACTTGACACTATCTCAAAGGAAAAGGATGACGGCGCATTCAATGCCTCTCATACCATGGATAATGAAGGAGTGGGAGACACAGGGGCCGTTTGGTTGATGCCGTTTCCGCCTCGTCAAATCAGGGGCGTGCCAATATTACTGCGAACGTTTCGACTGCCCCTGTTTCACCCGTGCGTGGGCGCATAATTAAACATAACGGCCAATTTTTTGGCATGGCTCGGATCATTTTGCTTCAATCCAAATGATACCTATGCCACGAGTCAACGCCATTTTTTTGGCATGGCAACCATCGACCACGATCCAAACAGTCCCATACACACAGTTCAGCAACGGCAAACCCACCTTGTGGCAGGCTGCGCCTCTGGCCACCACAAGTATTGAGATGCATCAATCGCATCATCTTAGTATGGTCAAGCAATGAGGAGAGGAGATTAAGCAACAGGAAGAGTGCCATGATTTTATCCATGTCCGCAAAGTATGGATGTGCTCTACCCAAAGCGCTTCACCTTTTGGGAAAAAAGAAGAGACAAGCACACATGAAGGCATGTCAAAAACCAAAATAGGTGAACATTTAATTAAAAAAAAGCAGATTGATTCTCTTTTTTTTTGTTCTCCTTCTGCTTCATCTCCTCCCATACACGGAGCTACAAAAAAGAAGGTTCACACATGAAGGCATGCTTCTTTTCTGAAACCCACTCTACGTTTACATGACCACTCATTTATTTCACCACTCGTTTGCATTCTCCCAGCGCCAGCACACATGCATGCATGCACGCGCCCTAGATCCTCTTGGATCTGACGACGCGAAGCTCCAGTTCCTTGCGCTTGACCTCCACCAGGAGCCGGTGGTTCTCCAGTCTTATCCTGTCGTTCTCCAGCCGCATGTTCTTCAGCTCCATGTCCTCCCTCAGGTTCTCAGCGGCCCACTGCACGCGCTCCCGCTCCAGCTCCAGCATCCCGTCTTCGATCTCGATCTCCCGCTTCTTCATCTCCAGCTCCCCCTTCTTGCTGTCGAGCGAGAGCGCCCGGTGCGGATGCTGCGGCGGCGGTGAGCACCTAACGCCGCCGGCGGTGGCGGGAAGAGGGTTGTCGAGGTTGCCGTCGTCATGATTGGGCACCTTATTGATGTCGATGGCGAGATGCTTGCGCCGCCTCCCCTCGTTAGCACCGTCGCTGCCGGTGTCTTGAGCGTTGGCTACTACCTTTGCTTTCCCGCTGGGCCGCTCCTCCTGGTCGTTGGCGCTCAGCGCCAAGCGTTTGGGCCGCTCCTCGTGGTCGTCGGCGCTCAGCGCCAAGCGTTTGATGCCAACGCCAGAGACGGGCGCCGTCGGATCTGCGGCCATGGGGAACATATTGTGACGGAACGGAACTGAGGTTTGCGACTGGGTGCCCGAGGTTCTGGGTTGCTGGCAGTTAAATAGCACAAGGGGCTGGGTGCCCCTCACCTACTCCTTCGTTATTTCCTTCTTCATTTCACTCCTCAAATAGCAACCAGCCAAAACTTTTGAGCTAAGGAAGGATGGCCGAGACCGCAGCTTCTTTGGTTCCGTTTTACTAGCTAGCCTTGAATGCTTAGCTCATACCTGAGCTGGAATTAATTTTGGTTTTACACATGAATGGATGGCCGCGGAGGTCTGGAGGGCGCAGAGCAACACATCATGACAGACTGTTGCTGCTGCTGCATGACGGTTTATGTAAAGAAATTTAAAGAAAGCTGAGGATCGATATATGTAATGCATTTCTAATATGTAAAATTGAAAAGTTACATTAATTAAATAAACAAAATCATGAAAAACACAAATTTGACGGACGACTGTAACATGTATAATATGCAAAACTACACAACAAAATAAAAAAACTACGGAAGAGGCCAAACTGTATCCTAAATCAAAGTGTTGCCACCACAATCGTCAGATAATGTGCTCTCTGATTTGATAAGAGAAAAGTGGACAAAATAAGCGCAGTATATCGAAGGAGATATTGGTCAAAAAGTGTTTCTACAAGAGGTAAACACAAGTGCAAACATGAATCTCACGTATATACGTCAAATGTAACCTACCTGCGGTTCCTTATTGCGCGTCACGACAAACACCGACATCTTACTCGGCCGTTATCCTCTTTTTTGACCACTTCATACCATCCTGGACGAAACATGTGACGACATATTCAACGCCTCTCATCCCATCCATAATGAAGGAGAAATCGGAGATGTAATGCACCAATATGATTGGAACTACAAGCAATAAAAAAATTTGTATCCCGCACAATAAATCAAAGAGTTGTTTTCGATGCATTGCCCAACTGCCAGCTTCCCAACCCCGAGGTTTAAAATACTGGCTGCAACTATCCCTACTATTTTACAAGCACTTTATAACTTCAACAGAAAACATAGTGTGATAATGAAAATTCACAATTTTCAACCAGTGTTTGCCTTTCAAACATTAGACATGAAATTTCTTCTTTCTTGCACGGATATTTCCATCAATGATTATACAGCAGTTATGGATACAACAATCCACATACCGCGAAATGAACATTGAGTTGCTTACATTTGAACAAAATATGTTTTCACCCGTGAATTATTGTTGAAGTATTGAACACACGCCTCAATGGTACACTGGCAAATACCTCCCCCCCCCCTTTCACTCCGCAAGTATACAAACTAGAGAAATCTCAAACAGTAATAATCCAAAATGGTTTTATCCTTTTAGTGACATGGTGGCATCTTTCATAGATGTGTAAGCATATGCGACATACTTAACAAGTAGTAAATTCTAAGTTTAGAAAATAAAATCCGAAAGTTTAGAAACAAATATTGATAGTGTATAAATTTGAAAGGAAGATGAAAAGTAATCAAAATATTAAGCATTTAAAAATTAAAAATGGAAAATATATTCTACATAAAACAAGAATATCCATGGAATGAAAAATATTATGGAAATTGATAAAATTCAACATTATTGTTTTTATTTGGTGTGATATTCTCGAACTTCATCTATATTTTAACACTTCAAAATATCAAATTAAATGTTTATTTTCCCCTATGTGCCGGTTAGACTACCATATGTAAGAAAACTACTCTAACATCATCGAAAACCACTTTGGCATGATACTATGATTAATTTGTGTGATTTTGGGCATTGGGTATAATTTCTCTACTTTTAAAGGCGAATGGCCAAATTAGACTTGAAGTGAGTTAAAGTAGTGAAAATAGTTATTTTTCTTTTTAATTTTGGAAGTAATGTTGTCATATTTTTCTGGATGCCCATGAACCAGTCAACCTATGACTTCCAACATCGAGACGCCTCACGTATTACATTGTCAATGTTATTTTTGCCTCATAGGCAACTTCATCAATCAACGCTGAGTCAAACTATGAAGCTAGATTTAGCCTTCAAATATGTGGGTATAGATTACAACTATATGGATCGAGCAAAGTTAAGATATTGTCTGTCATTTATTGTGCTATAGACTACATAAATGTAGATTTATTAGCAGATATTGGAATTTTATTGGGACCTGTCACCGCCATACATATTACAAATATGTAGATCAAGCAAATTCCAGAATTTTATTGCTACTAGTTATTGTGCTACGTATTACGAGTATGAGTATGTAGATCGAACAGATTTCAGAATTTTATTCCCATCAGTTATTGTGGATATAGATTACAAAGGAGACCAGCTTTTCTACTCTCGGGTGTAGGTACACCCGAGTTTGAAAAAAAAATAGAAAAACATGATCAAACAATGTCAAAAAAAATCTGAATTTTGGGGACATGAAACTTCATCAAATGTTCAAGCTTTCTGCAAAAAATCACAGAAAAATAACATCAGAGGAGCTCTCGGCAAAAAAAACAAAATCAGTGCTCTGTGTTTGTGCACTGTTTGAGCATTGACTTTGTTTTTTTTTTGTGAGAGCTTCTCGGATGTTGTTTTTAGCTGAAATTTTGCAAAAAGTTCAAACACTTGATGAAGCTTGTTGTCTCGAAAGTTCAGATTTTTTGGACCTTGTTTTATCGCATTTTTCAAAGTTTTCCAAACTCGGGTGTACCTACACCCGAGAGTAACCACAACTTTCCCATTACAAAGATGCAGATCGGGTAGGTTTAGGAAATTTATTACCATCATTATTTTGGGTATGGGTTACAAATATTTAGATCAAACATACAGAGGATTTATTATTAATCTTAAGTACTAAATATGATAAATGATATTGTTTTAAATAGACTCTCATAGAGGCAGCTAACAATGTATAAAATAAAACAAATGTCAAAATTCAGAAAACTAGAAAGAAGGAAAAATAATTTCTATATAAATAATGAAAATCGATAGAATATTTTTAATATAAAATGAAGACGTGATTGTTTTGTAGTATTAATGATATCCTCTATTTTTCAAAAATAAAAAAATATTTTTAATTTGTACAAACTCAAAATTGTTTCTTTCTTAAGTTTCATTATTTTTCATGCTATTAGACTGCTATATGTAGGTTAATCTCTGCCACATTAGAGAATGTAGGAAAACCGCTGCCCCGTTAGAGCATCTCCAGCCGTGCCCTCAGAAAGGCCTCCCCAGGCGATTTTTTCACGCCGGCGCCGAAAAAACGGCCCAGTCGTGCCCTCAGGAGCCCGATTTTCGCCGGCCTGGGCCGAAAACAGCGCCGGCGGACCCAGGCCGAACCCGGCGCGCTGGGGGCGTCCGGGGGCGCTGGGGCGAACTGTTTTGGCGCGAAAAAGCCACGGGCCAGCCGCGTCAGCGACACGGCGGCTCGTCTTCCCCCAACTGCCTCGGTTCCCGCATGGAATCAATGGCACGCCTGGCCTTGCCATTGATTCCTCACGGACGGCGCGTCACGGGACGGCGCGCCGACGCCTCCCCTCCCTCGCACGCGTACACACGGGCGCGGAGCGGCTATATAGCCGGTGGCCTCACTCGCATGTGCCCACACCAGCCTCGCCCCTCGCCGCCGCCCAGCCCCTTCCTCTCCGTCTACCACTCTCGAGCGCAGCCGCCCAATCCCTCGCTCTTCCTCTATACCTCTCCCGAGCCCGTCGCCATGGCAGAGCGTTTCCCCGGAGACGAGGCGGCGGCCAACGGCTTCGGCCGCCGTTCGCTCCGCGAACAGGAGTCCTGACTCCTGTTCCAGGCGAACATCCCAGCGCCGCCAGACATGCGCGCCGGGCCGACGGGGTGGAGACTCAGCGACGGGGGCGTGCCAATTTCCCCGTTGCCCGACGTCGTGGCGAAGCCCAAATACTTCGCCGAGGAGGTCGAGGTCGTGCGCGACTCCCTCACCGACGCCGAACTCTCCCTCCCCCAGTACGCCGCCGACAACCACGCGGCCTAGGCGGCGTACTTCGAGCGCCGCCAGTAGCAGTGCTTGGCGTCCACCAACGGCGCGCCGGTGGTCGGCGGCGTGAAGAATAGCGAGGGGCGCCACCTGTGGTGGGGCATCCCCGGCCGCACACTCGAGGGCGTTCTGACGTACCTCGACGGCGGCAACGACCCACCGTTGGCGTACCCGGCGAGGGTGGCCGCCCCGGCGCAGCACCGACGCGCCGGGCCATGGGTGCCACGGAGGTTCGGGTCCTCCTCCTCTTCTTCCTCCTCGCGATCTTCATCGCACTCCTCCGGTACTCCGTCCCTGCTCGGCGTCAAGGCCGAGCCCGCGGCGGAGACACCGCTCGGCCGGCGCACTCGCAGCGCCGGCATCGTCATCAACGAGGGCGGCCGGCGCGCCTCCTCTTCGGCTCCTCCTCCGCGCTTCGTCAAGCCAAAGACGGAGCCGGGGCTCGCGCCGGTGAAGACGGAGCCGGGGCTCGTGCCGGTGAAGAAGGAGCCGGCCGTGCCGGTGAAGACGACGGAGCTCGACGACGACGACACGGCCCTCGAGTGGGCGCGTAGGGACTTGATACGTCCAAAACGTATCTATAATTCTTGCTTGCTCCATGCCTTTTTTGTGTGATATTGCTATGATATTTATGCACTTCCATACACTTTTGATCATATTTGGACTAACCTACTAATGGTTGCAGAAGTGCACAATGTTCTTGTTTTACACTTTATTGTGTAGGAATTACTTGGAAATTGACAAAAACGCAAAAAGAGTCGTATTGGAGTAGGACTCTGACTTTCCTGAAATCTGTCTGAGAACGGTTTTTAAAGATGGTCACGTTCCGGCCCGAAGACGACGTCAAACGGAAAAGTCTAGTTGCGAAAGTTGTGGGGAATTTCGAGGCGATGCTTCTGAATATAAAATTTGTCCAAATCGGAGTCTGGACGGCCGAGTTAAGCCCGTTTTACTGAGGCCCAAAATCTGATGACGGGAATCCGAAAGTCTATATAAAGAGAGAAAACCTAGGTCACCGAGGGCCACGAATTTTCCTCCTCCCGAGCCGGCGTCTTGGAGTGGAGGACCAGCACCATTGCAGCACCATCCACAAGGAAGAAGGGGGGCCAAGGAGCCGCTGCCCCCTAGGGCCGCCGCCGCCCCCTAGGGTCGCCGCCGCCGCCGCGCCCACAAGGGCCGCCGCCGCCGCCTCCGTGGCTGCCGCCGGCCGTCTCCTCCTCGCAGGGCTGCACCTCTCCATCAACACCATCATCAACCTCCTCCTCACCATGTCCATGCGTGAGTAGTTTCCTCCGGGGCCGAGGACTCGTACGTGTAGCTATGTGGTTATCTCTCTCTCCCATGATATGATCTTCGTTGTGATCATAGGCTATGTTAATCTAGGGTGATCCCATGATATTTCCCCTTCCTCTATGTATTGGATTGATGTACTCACTTGTCTTTATCTAGTATAATCCCCGAGACCAAGGTGACAGCGGTCTATTGGACATGGATTAGAAAAATATTTTCATGAGTGATTTCCTCTCTTGTGTGTTGATTGAAGATTGAGAGTCTCTTGGTGCTTGTCTTTGACTATCCTTTAGATATGTTGTGGTGATTGTGGGACTCTCTTTGGATGGCCGCGGTGACATTGGGAAATCCTTAGATTGAGAACTACGAACTTTGAGGTATGCTTTTGTAGCCCTACATAATTCTCGTCCTCTCTTGACCACGAAGGAATGACCTCCGGGTGCATCTCCATTGCATGTTTTATGGGAAATAGCATGTGATTCGATTATGTTAATGTTGTTGGGAGTTGCCACTAGTGAAAGTATGATCCCTAGGCCTTGTTTCCACCATTGCAATACCATTTGTGCTCACGTTTACCACTTGTTTGCTTGCTGCACTTTTTATTACAGATTTATATTACTTTGTTTTGCCATCCATATCACTTGCCATTTAACATCTCTTCGCCGAACTAGTGCACCTATACATCTAACAAGTGTATTAGGTGTGTTGGGGACACAAGAGACTTCTTGTATCTTAGTTGCAGGGTTGCTTGAGAGAGACCATCTTCAACCTCTACTTCCCTGAGTTCGGTAAACCTTAGGTCATCCACTTGAGGGAAATTGCTGCTGTCCTACAAACCTCTGCGCTTGGAGGCCCAACATAGTCTACAAGAGTAGAAGCGTGTGTAGACATCAAGCTATTTCTGGCGCCGTTGCCGGGGAGGTGAGTGCTTGAAGGTATATCTTTAGATCTTGCAATTAAATCTTTTTGTTTCTTGTTTTTATTCTCACTAGTTTTGCTTAATGGAAAACAACAAAAATATGAGAGAGCTTTATAAGCTCTACCTTGAACTTGGACATGATGTGTTCGAAGAGAAAATTTAAAAACCTTTGGAACTTTATTATTTGCATAACAATCATGATGGTGGTGATGTTATTAGTATGTTTTTATTTAATATCAATATTGCTAATGACATGGAAAGCTCTAAGCTTGGGGATGACACGTTTGATGAACATGATATTTTTAGTCCCCCAACTTTTGAGGAGAAAATTTACTTTGATGATACTATGCCTCCTATATATGATGATTACAATGATGAATATGATATTTTCAGTCCACCTACTATTGAGGATAAAATTTATTATGATTATGATATGCCTCCTAAATACGATGATTACCATGATGGTTATGATAGTCTTACTCTCACTATTCCTTATAAGAAAGATTTTGCTTATATGAAGAGTAATGACACTTTTATGCTTTTGGATCATGGAAATAATGCCTTATGTGATAGTTATATTGTTGAGTTCATCCATGATGCCACTGAAATTTATAATGAGAGAGGGAGACATGGTTTTAAATATCTTAATAATAAGAAGTTTCCTCTCTTTATGGTGAATATTTTGAAGTTATGCTTGTTTTGCCTTCCTATGCTTGTTGCTTTATGCTTCAATAATTTATTTTCTTACAAGATTCCCATGCATAGGAAGCATGTTAGGCTTAAATGTGTTTGGTATTTGCTTCTTGATGAGCTCTTTTGTTCTTCAACTCTTATTCCTACGAGAGCATCATTAAAGTCTTAAGCCTATCTTTATGGCTATAAAGAAAGAGCTCTAGGGAGACAACCCTTGTTATCTTTGCTTTCAGTTTGTTCTTTCAGTTTTTAGTGGTCTTGATGTTTGTTACTACTGTAGCAACATCATTGTATCTTTATTTTTCAGCTTTGTGCCAAGTTTAGCCTCCGATTGCAAGAAAGTTCAAAAGTTGTGACGTGCTGTCCAGGAAACAGATTCTGTCCTTGGATAGAAAAATTCGTATAAAATCACCAGATCATCTTTTTGGTCTGAATTTTTTTGACAGCGTGCTCTATACAATTGTCTTTCGGGCGTCTGTTCTGAGTTTTTTGATTAGAGTTGCAGAAGTGCCCCGAAAAAATCATTTACTACCTGCTGTTCTGTTTTTCACAGATTCTGTCCTGTTTTGCCTTTCCTTCATTTTGCAAACCTTGAGCTTGCCTTTTCTTTGCAAAAATCTTTTGGCAATCTTGAGAAACAGTAGACCTTCAAAAATATCCTTATTTCCAGCAAGGAACAATTATTTTATTAAGGGTACTAACCTTTCTAATCAGATCATGATGAGTTATGTATGAAGGGAGTTTTCAAGTGTGTGAGGGAAGATGATAAAAAGATCCAGGAGTGTCAAACGCTCAAGCTTGGGGATGCCCCCATGCACCCCCAAGAAATATTCAAGGAGACTCAAGCGTCTAAGCTTAGGATGCCCCCGTGCATCCCCTTCTTCATCAACATTATCAGTTCGTCTTTCGTTCCACTATATTTTTATCACTTCATGTGTTATGTGCTATGCTTGAAGCGTCTTGCTTTTAGTTTTCCTTTTTAGTTTTCTTTAGCTTTTCATAACAAGTCGGAACTCAGCTTTCTTTATGTGGGAGAGAAACACGCTCCACTTCTACCTAGAACACAACATAGAATTTTCATGTTTATCTTTGCTGTGTATGTTCTTGGTCTTTTAATAGCTACTATCATGCTTAGCTCTTAGTTTTCATGCTTATCTTTTTTAAAGAGCTTTTTGTTTAGTTGGTTGCTTGAACTCTCTTTAGTTATCATGCTTATCTTATTAAGAGAGTTTGCTTCTGTTGCACTAGTTGATATGTCTATGATAAAAATGCTACGTGCATAATGGCGCTTAGTAGTTCATGTTTTCTTATGGTTAGTCACAAATAGCTGGGGGGTTCCCAATGTGTTATTGGAGTACCAACATGATTTGTTTGCCTATGATGTGGTATGGTTTAGTAATATCTTCCTTCAAGATTTTATTTTGATTGACTTGGCGTATGCTCACGCATATTTAAGACTGTAAAGAAAGTCTGTCAAGCCTTGATGATCTTTTGTTTCCGAGTAGCGATATAACTACCATGCCTGATTCAATGTTGCTTTGTCGCTCTGCATGATTATGACCGTCATTGCTCTTTTAGTTGGTCACTCTCAGTCTTTTGCTAACCTTCACCTGTACTAAGCGGACTGACTGCTTGTGCATCCAAATTCTTTTAAACCAGTTATGCCATATGAGTCCATCATAACTTCCTATACATGGTATTTACCTGCCATTCCTAACGAAGACTTTCATGTACCATCTCGAAATTATTCAAAAAAATGCATTCCTCTTTTGTGACTCTGTTTTAGTTCATGAGGAAGTAGTAGTTAATTCATGATCTTTTTAAGTTGGACAAGCTTCACCCCAGGATTGCATGTCTAATGTGCAAACCCATAATACGAGAAGGAACTGGCAAAGAGTGCGCCCGGCTCAAAATAATATAACAAACAAACCCTCCTTCACGCTTTGTTCATGAGAAATCAAAAAACTTTGGCAGTGATAAACAAAGGAGATTAAGAGGATGTGATCGTCCTCATTCGGGAGCCGTTCCTCGAAACTTGTCCATCTCAAGAAGTGATTGAGTTATATGCTAGCATTCGTTGACGGAACATGCATAATCTAAAAATAATAATAATTACCTCTGTTTTTAAAACCAAGAGCTCTCGTATACGTTTAGTTTTTGTTTCCGACAACGGGTTTTCAACCTTGCCAATAAAAGCCACGGTTCGAGAGTCTCCACCTTCTTTAAAGCACCAACTATTGAGAGCATGATTGTCATTCTGAGTGTAATGTGCATTGTCCCAAAATACCATTGTCTTTTGCATGATTATAATATCGTTTATTCTAAAATCATTGTATCTAGTCGTCACTTAAACTTTGGAGGTGCCCCTGCATTTATTTTTTGCTTCACTAAAGGGGGCAAGCGAGATATCACTTTGTCATATTTGCACACCATGCTCACTACAAATCTATTGAGTGTTTCAGTATCATATTGTAAAACTTTCAGTTCTTTGTGATTTTCGCATGAGGCAACTTAATTACTACATATTCATTGTCTTAGTAAGCTTTTGTCACGTGACTGTGAAAAGTCCTTATATGGTTAATAGCATGTCACCACAGAAATTATGCTTGTTATCATTTACCTACTCGAGGACGAGCAGGAATTAAGCTTGGGGATGTTGATACGTCCAAAACGTATCTATAATTTCTGCTTGCTCCATGCCTTTTTTGTGTGATATTGCTATGATATTTATGCACTTCTATACACTTTTGATCATATTTGGACTAACCTACTAATGGTTGCAAAAGTGCACAATGTTCTTGTTTTACACTTTATTGTGTAGGAATTGCTTGCAAATTGACAAAAACGCAAAAAGAGTCGTATTGGAGTAGGACTCTGACTTTCTTGAAATCTGTCTGAGAACGGTTTTTAAAGATGGTCACGTTCTGGACCTAAGACGACGTCAAACGGAAAAAGTCTAGTTGCGAAAGTTGTGGGGAATTTCGAGGCGATGCTTCTGGATTTAAAATTCGTCCAAATCGGAGTCCGGACGGCCGAGTTACGCCCGTTTTACTGAGGCCCAAAATCTGATGACGGGAATCCGAGAGTCTATATAAAAAGAGAAAACCTAGGTCACCGAGGGCCACGAATTTTCCTCCTCCCGAGCCGCCGTCTTGGAGGGGAGGACCAGCACCATTGCAGCACCATCCACAAGGAAGAAGGGGGGCCAAGGAGCCGCTGCCCCCTAGGGCCGCCGCCGCCCCGAGGGCCGCCGCCGCCGCCTCCGTGGCTGCCGCCGGCCGTCTCCTCCTTGCGGGGCTGCACCTCTCCATCAACACCATCATCAACCTCCTCCTCACCATGTCCATGCGTGAGTAGTTTCCTCCGGGGCCGAGGACTCGTACGTGTAGCTATGTGGTTATCTCTCTCTCCCATGATGTGATCTTCGTTGTGATCATAGGCTATGTTAATCTAGGGTGATCCCATGATATTTTCCCTTCCTCTATGTATTGGATTGATGTACTCACTTGTCTTTATCTAGTATAATCCCCGAGACCAAGGTGACAGCGGTCTATTGGACATGGATTAGAAAATTATTTTCATGAGTGATTTCCTCTCTTGTGTGTTGATTGAAGATTGAGAGTCTCTTGGTGCTTGTCTTTGACTATCCTTTAGATATGTTGTGGTGATTGTGGGACTCTCTTTGGATGGCCGCGGTGACATTGGGAAATCCTTAGATTGAGAACTACGAACTTTGAGGTGTGCTTTTGTAGCCCTACATAATTCTCGTCCTCTCTTGACCACGAAGGATTGACCTCCGGGTGCATCTCCATTGCATGTTTTATGGGAAATATCATGTGATTCGATTATGTTAATGTTGTTGGGAGTTGCCACTAGTGAAAGTATGATCCCTATGCCTTGTTTCCACCATTGCAATACCATTTGTGCTCACGTTTACCACTTGTTTGCTTGCTGCACTTTTTATTACAGATTTATATTACTTTGTTTTGCCATCCATATCACTTGCCATTTAACATCTCTTCGCCGAACTAGTGCACCTATACATCTAACAAGTGTATTAGGTGTGTTGGGGACACAAGAGACTTCTTGTATCTTAGTTGCAGGGTTGCTTGAGAGAGACCATTTTCAACCTCTACTTCCCTGAGTTCGATAAACCTTAGGTCATCCACTTGAGGGAAATTGCTGCTGTCCTACAAACCTCTGCGCTTGGAGGCCCAACATAGTCTACAAGAGTAGAAGCGTGTGTAGACATCAGGACTCCATAGCGATGGAGAAGGAGCGGCTGAAGAAGGAGAAGGAGCGCCAGTGCGCCGCTTCGCGGTGCGCCGACGCGGCCGCGACGAAGGCGGAGTCGTCGTCATCTACGACAGCGACGACGACGCGCCGCCACCAGCCCGCCATGGCGACGCCGGGCAGGGGTCCAGCAGGGGCGCCCGCATCAAGGAGGAGAAGGCCGACGACGACGATGGCGGCGACTTCAGCCAGTTTTTTTAGATTAGTTTAAAGAAAATCCGCGAACTTCGCCCAACTGTGCCGAAATTTATCGTGTTTGGCCGAAATTTATCGTGTTTTTAGCCGAACTTCGCCGAACTGTACTATACTTTTTTTATTTTAAACGCACCCGGGGGCGGCCCTAGGGCCGGCGGTTAGGGACCAACTCGCCCCCAGGCCCAATTTTAGCGTCGGCTCACCCCCAGGCGGCGATTTTAGGCGCCCCCTGGGGGGCCAACGGCTGGAGATGCTCTTAGAGTAATCTGACTTGATGTAATCACGAAAGAGTGGTAATATGTGCAATTTTGAATGTTGAGCGTAGTATATCTTGTTTTGGAGGTGATAGGGCAAGTTAGTGTGATGAATGTTAAAAACAAAAGATAAAAACTAGATTTACTTTAAGCCATGGAAAGCGAGAGAGATAGAGAAAGAGAATGATAGAATACTAAAATAATAATAATTTAGCAGAAGTTTGCAAGAAGTAGAAATAAAAGAAACTTCAAAATTCAGAACACTAGACCAAACGATAATTTTTCTATAGGTATCATGAAAATTTTATAATATTTTTTAATAGACAACGCAAAAGCTCAACGCTTCAACATGATTGTTTTGTATTCTTAATGATATCCTCTATTTTCCAAAAATCAATAAATATTAAGGTCATCCACTTAAGGGAAACTGAGTTGTACATGGGCATGCAACTAAATTCAGGATGAAATACATGTGAAGAGTTGACGTGCAACTGAACTGGTCAAGTTACGTGTTAAAACTTAAAAGCAGACATATAACTCTCGTTTGGGTGCTCCAGCCCTAAAGTGTCTTGCTCTTCCAAGGTTAGATGCTGCTCATCCGCATTCGTTCGTTGCCAGAACAGCTCCACCACTACTGCCAGCCTACTCAGCCGGTGCTTCGTCACGCTCGTTGGTCTCCGCGGACATTTCTCGAGATCCAATCGCCAGGCTCGAGGAGATGCAAGATCCATCACGAATTGCCACGGTGATGGCATATGTGAGCATGTAGGTGAAGGCCTCCCTTGAGCTCCTCTTCTGAGTCGCCCCGGAGGTCGACCTAGTAGGTGGGATGTGGATGGGGG
>LR738714.1:10315367-10335657 GCA_902687465.1 Secale cereale | reverse complement strand
CGACGACGACACTAGATGTTGAGGGCGCTGGGGATGCGACCGATGTTGGAGTTGGCAGAAGGCGAGGGCGATGGTGACGGCGGGGACATTCGACGAGGCGGTCGATGGCGAGGACGATGGGGATGACGCCGACCTTGTATGTGTCGGTGGGCGAGCACATGGTGGCGATGTCGAAGGCCGCCACGACGATGGCGATGACGGCGACGGCGAGAGAGACGGGGGTGAAAGATTTTGAATAAGATGTTGCCGGCTGCGGGCGCGTGGGGCTTAGAAACCCTAAACCATATGGTCTACGACCAGTGAAGGGCGCACCACAACACCTGCCACGCTAAGTTCAAGTGACGAGTAGAGATACATCCGCCATTCCTATTTTTTGGAATTTTGAAGAACTACGGCGCGAATTGCCGAAAGACATGTGTGGCGGGCTCTTCTTGCTGTTCGACATAGCTGTCTGATTGAGCAGTGGTGGGAAAATCATGGCGCCCTCCACCAAAGGTTTTCACCAAGCGGGGATCTTGAAGACATGGCGGGTACGACGTAGTGCTCGCCACTACTGTGACAAGAGGAGTGACGGGTCCATTTTAGTACACGCCAGTGCTACTTCTCCAGCGTAGCAGTGGTGGGTGATATAGTGTGCCCGCTACACATGTCAGTTCACCTAAAGCCATTTCCTAGTAGTGAAATATTGACGCTTATGCTACAACTTGTGAGAAGGATGATGGTGAGAGGAATGGAAATGCTAGTAGAAAGGCAATGATGTCAGCCTTTAAGGCGCCGAGGGCGCCATGAACTTCACATGCTGGAACTGTCGAGGGATAGGGAGGACCCTCGATAGTGACAAGATGCAATATCTTGCCAACCGTCCAGGGATCATGTGCATGGATGTCATCAAGTTGGATATAATCCAATCGCGTCAGATAGCATCAGTTGTAAATACTAGTACTAGTTTTAGTTTCTCGTTGGTTTGCGTCTATGGTGACCCGTATTATCGTAAGAACAAATACTTATGGAAGTTAATTGAGCAGTTTTTTTTTTGCTTCTCCAGGAATTTTCGTTTCTCGTTGGTTTGCGTCTATACTATATGGGGATTTTAATGATATCATTACTTCCCTGTCGAAGAATAATAGTACTACGTTGAACCATCATTGTATGGCTTAGGCTGGTCCCAATGGGGTGGAACTTAGAAGTAACATCACATATTTCAATACAACGTTGCTTATGTGGCACATATTTAATGAAGAGTGAGGTGCTTGTGGTAACTAGCTAAGTTACCGGAACATCACACACTTCAAGAAACAATGAGTCTATAAGCTAATAAATGCATCGTTGCATGACACTACCTACATGTTCCTACCCACTGTGGAGGTAGTAACATAGTCTAGATAAATGTGTATGTTACTACCTTATGTTCCTGCCCATTGTGACCAGCCTTATAATCATGTTAAACCACCTGGGTTAATCGATATGGGTTATAATGGTCCTACTTTTACTGGTGCAACAAACATTTTACTTCTACTCCTAGTTGTGAAAGCTGGACCACTTCTTTCCAATGTTGAATGGTGCAAAGAATTTCCTAATACCTCGGACACTTAGCCAATTTTTTATAGTGATCATGCACCCACTTTAACCATTTCTAAGCCTAGTACTTCTAAGACTAAAAGTTCCCTCAAAATTTTCAATTGGTGGCTTCTGGAATATGACTATCATGAAATGGCTAAGAATAGTTGGATCAATACTAATGATAAACCTTTCCATGTTAGAACATCCCTTCTTGCAGGTTCACTCAAGAGATGGAGTAAAAGTTAGACGCCTTTAAAAAAACTGGATACTATTCACATCCAATTGGAAAATTTGCAGATTGAACCTACACATTTACAAGATCACAAGGAGGAGGCTAGACTAATTGAGCTTTAAGGTAAAACGACGACCAAACTAACAGAATTTTACAGGTAGCGAGCTAAGAGACATTGGGCTACGAAAGGAGATATGAATATATGTTACTTTCATAATTCTATACTTAAAAGGAGAAGGAAGAATATAATTAGTTCAATCCTTGATCAAAATATTAAAATGTTGCGGAATCCTAAAGAGATAGCCGATTGTTTTATTAATCCTTTACAAATTTGTTCTCTTTTAGTAATCCCAACTTAAATAATCTTCCTTCTCTAGTTAGTAATTTTGAAAATATGATGGATTGTCCTACCGTTCTAGATAAAGATGAAGTTTCCCAGGTACTTAAAGGAATGAATATGAACACCATCCTGGACGAGATGGGCTGAATGTTGCCTTCTACCTTTCGACATGAAAGTGGATAGGAGATGATATAACAAGAATTGTTCAAGATTTCTACATAAGTGGTAATATTCATCCACAACTAAATAAAACTTGTATTACTCTCAATCCTAAGAAGGATAATGCCAAAATTCATCAAGAATTGAGTCCCACAAGTCTGTGTAATGTAGTCTATAAAGTCATTACCAAAACTTTAGACAATAGACTCAAATATATACTTCTTGATTACATTCATGAGTCTCAACAAGCTTTTATTCAAGGTAGAAGAATTACTAATAATATAATTGTAGCTTGAGAAATCACTTACTCTTGTCTTCTTAACTCCTCAAGATGGATTTAACAAAAGCCTTTGACATAGTTGAGTGGTGTTTTATCAAGAGGGCTTTACTACGTAAATGGCAGCATGGTCATTTTGTAAATTTAATCATGGAGTGCATCTCTTCTGCCACCTTTTTTTTAACATTAATGGTCAACCATATGGGAACTTTAGGGGATCTTGACATATCTGTCAAGGTTGTCCTTTGTCATTTTATCTTTTTATTGACGTAGTTAATGAGTTGTCGCTTTCCATGCAAGAGGCTCTAAATTCCAATCATTTGAGTAGTATTTAGTTAGGAAGTAATTGTCCCCCTATTCACTCTGTGATGTCTACTGACGATTTTATTGTCGGTGGTAGGGTTGATAATGATGGTGCTAATTTTATAGCATCAATTATTAGTGAATTTTGTGTGGTTTCTGTTCAACTCCTAAATGGAATAATACTGATATCCTTTTGAGTAAGCATACAAATGGTAATCCAAAAAACTGAAGTAAGGATATTTCCCCGCTCCCAATATGGATCTTAACAGAACTCATCTTGGTCATCCTTTAATTCTTCCTGGAAAAAATAGACTTGCAGCCTACAATTTTATTATTTATATTTCAAACTAAGATTAACTTCTATAGGGCTAACATGTTATCTCATGCAGGAAGACTCACTCTTATCAAAATTTTCTTTGCTTCTATCCGTGTTTATTATATGTTAAATGTCCATTTAGAGATTTATATATGATGAATAAATCCATGCTTGCAAGGCTGGTTTGGAGAATTATTAAGAACCCTGATTCCTTAATTACTAAAATTCACTAATCCAAGTACTTTCATAACTCTACTATTTGGAAACTCAATACTCACATTCCAAAGTCTGCTTCTGGTCTTCTGTTCTCAAAAATTTACCTTTCATTCACAAGGCTAGTCAAACTCAGATTGCTAATGTTAATTCCTACATTTGGACTACTCCTTGATGCAAATGTCAGGAAACTATTTATGATCATATTAAGTGTAATTTAAATAGGCCTTGTCTAAAGGTGGTTAGAAATCTATGGAAACCTAATAGCAAAACCTGGGATGAAGATAAAACTGCATATTCTTTTATGAGGCTTTTAAAAAGCAATGTTTTAAATACTACGATCATTAATACTAGCATGGACGATGTTTTATGTTGGACTCACACTCCTAATGTTGAATGTACCACTAAAAGTGCATATAAAGCTCTATTGCAGGAGTCTCATGTTGGAAATATGCCCTAGAGGCAATAATAAAAGAGTTATTATTATATTTCCTTGTTCATGATAATCGTTTATTATCCATGCTATAATTGTATTGATTGGAAACTTAAATACATGTGTGGATAAATAGACAAACTTTGTGTCCCTAGTAAGCCTCTTCAGGACTAGCTCGTTGATCAAAGATGACCGCGGTTTCCAGGTCATAGACATGAGTTGTCATTTGATAACGGGATCACATCATTAGGAGAATGATGTGATGGACGAGACCCAAACGTTAAACATAGCTTTTGATCGTGTCAGTTATCGCTATAGTTTTCTGCATGTCAAGTATAAGTTCCTATGACCATGAGATCATGTAACTCACTAACACCGTAGGAGTGCCTTGTGTGTGCCAAACGTCGCAACGTAACTGGGTGACTATAAAGGTACTCTGCAGGTATCTCCGAAGGTGTCTGTTGAGTTGACATGGATCGAGACTGGGATTTGTCACTCCGTGTGACGGAGAGGTATCTCCGGGCCCACTCGGTAATGCGTCATCTCATTGAGCTCAAAGTGACTAAGTAGTTGGTCACGGGATTATGTATTACGGAACGAGTAAAGAGACTTGCCGGTAACGAGATTGAACTAGGTATGGAGATACCGACGATCGAATCTCGGGCAAGTAACATACCGACGAGACAAAGGGAACTGTATACAGGATTGCCTGAATCCTTGACATCGTGGTTCATCCGATGAGATCATCGAGGAACGTGTGGGAACCAATATGGGTATCCAGATCCCGCTATTGGTTATTGACCTGGGAGTGTCTCGGTCATGTCTGCATAGTTTCCGAACCCGCAGGGTCTACACACTTAAGGTTCGGTGACGCTAGGGTTGTTAGTGAGAACAGTGCATGGTTACCGAAGGTTGTTCGGAGTCCCGGATGAGATCCCGGACGTGACGAGGGTCTCCGGAATGGTCCGGAGACGAAGATTGATATATAGGATGAAAGGTTTCGGAGTCCGGAAGTGTTCCGGGGAGTATCGGGAAATCGGCGGATGACCGAAAGGGGTTTCGGGGGTCCCGGAAGGGGTTTCGGGCCTAATGGGCCACAAAGGGGGACACAACAGCCCTCATAGGGCTGTGCGCCCCCCCCCTGGGCCCTCTCCTCATGCGCCAAGAGGGGTGGACCCCCCTAGGGCTGCCGCACCCCCTTAGCCTTGGGGGGCAAGGCACCTGGGGGGGAAACCCTAGCCCCAGGGGGCGCCGCCCCCTTCCCCTTTGCCCTGGCCGCCGCCCCTAGGGGAAACCCTAGGGCGCCCCTCCCCTCTCTACCCCCCTATATAAAGAGAGGCAGAGGGAGGGCAGCTAACACACGTTCGTGCCTCGGTGCTGCCCTCCCTCTCCCACTACAATCTTCGTTTTCTCGCGGTGCTTGGCGAAGCCCTGCAGGAATCCTCCACCACCATCTCCACCACGCCGTCGTGCTGCCGGTGTCTCCATCAACCTCTCCTTCCCCCTTGCTGGATCAAGAAGGAGGAGACGTCCCCGAGCTGTACGTGTGAAGAACGCGGAGGCACCGTTGCTTCGGTGCTAGGATCTTCGGCGATCTGAATCGCGGCGAGTACGACTCCATCAACCGCGTTCTTGAACGCTTCCGCTTAGCGATCTACAAGGGTATGTGGATCCAACTCTCCCCTCGTAGATGCATCTCCTAGATTGATCTTGGTGGACGTAGGAAAAATTTTTGTTTCCCATGCAACGTTCCCCAACAGTGGCATCATGAGCTAGGATCTTGCGTAGATGCTTTCACGAGTAGAACACAAAAGGGTTTGTGGACGTTGATGTTTAGATTGCTTCCCTCCTTAGTCTTTCTTGATTCAGCGGTATTATGGGATGAAGCGGCCCGGACCAACTTTACATGTCCACGTACATGAGACCGGTTCCATCGACAGACATGTGACTTTTGTTGCATAAGATGGCTGGCGGGTGTCTGTCTCTCCTATCTTAGTTGAATCGGAACAGAACAAGGCGGTCCTTGTAGAAGGTTAAATAGAAACTTAAATATCACCGTTGTGGCTTTGCGTAGGTAAGAAGCGTTCTTGCTAGATACCCATAGCAGCCACGTAAAACATGCAACAACAAATTAGAGGACGTCTAACTTGTTTTTGCAGGGTATGTATGTGATATGATATGGCCAATGACATGATGAGATATATTTGATGTATGAGATGATCATGTTGTAATAGTTAATATCGACTTGCATGTCGATGTATACGGCAACCGGCAGGAGCCATAGGGTTGTCTTTAATTTTTGTATGACCTGCGTGTCAATCATTAAGCGCTATGTAATGCTTTACTTTATCGCTAAACGGTAGCAATAGTAGTAAGAGCATGGTGGGCGCGCGACAACCCCGATGGCGACACGATGATGGAGATCATGATGATGGAGATCATGGTGTTACGCCGGTGACGATGGAGATCATGCCGGTGCTTTCAAGATGGAGATCAAAAGCATGAGTTGATGGCCATATCATGTCACTTATGATTTGCATGTGATGTTAATCCTTTTATGCATCTTATTTTGCTTAGGACGACGGTAGCATTATAAGATGATCCCTCACTAAAATTTCAAGATAAAATTGTGTTCCCCCCGAGTGTGCGCCGTTGCGAAGGTTCGTCGTTTCGAAGCACCACGTGATGATCGGGTGTGATAGACTCTACGTTCGCATACAACGGGTGCAAGCCAGTTTTGCACATGCAGAACACTCGGGTTAGACTTGACGAGCCTAGCATGTACAGACATGGCCTCGGAACACGGAAGACCGAAAGGTCGAACATGAGTCATATAGTAGATATGATCAACATGAAGATGTTCACCATTGACACCACCTCATCTCACGTGATGATCGGACTTGGGTTGGTGGATTTGGATCATGCCACGCTCGAATGACCAGAGGGATGTCAATTTGAGTGGGAGTTATAAGTAATTTGATTAGTTAAAAACTCACTTATCATGAACAATAGTCTAAGATGTCTTTGCAAATCTTTTGTTGTAGATGGCTCGCGCAGTAGCTCCCCTGAATTTTAATGCGTTCCTAGAGAAAACTAAGCTGAAAGATGATGGGAGCAACTTTGTGGACTGGCTCCGCAATCTGAGGATCATCCTCACAGCTGCCCAAAAGGTTTATGTCCTAAATGCACCGCTAGGTGAACCCCCCGCTCCGGCCTCTGTGGATGTTATGAACGCCTGGCAGTCGCGTTCGGATGACTACTCAGTAGTGCAGTGTGCCATGTTGTATAGCTTGGAAGGAGGACTTCAAAGGCGTTTTGAACGTCATGGAGCATATGAGATGTTCCAGGAGTTGAAGTTCATCTTTGAAAAGAATGCCAAGATCGAGAGGTATGAGACCACCGATAAATTCTTTGCTTACAAGATGGAGGAGAATTCGTCTGTCAGTGAGCACTTACTGAAGATGTCTGGGTACTATACCCGCATAGCTGATCTGGGACTTGTGTTCCCGGAGGAGGCTATCATTGACAGAATTCTCCAGTCACTCCCACCTAGCTACAAGAGCTTCGTGCAGCAGTATAACATGCAAGGGATGAGCAAATCCATCGCCGAGCTGTTTTCAATGCTGAAAGTCGCTGAGGCAGACATCCAGAAGGAGTATCAAGTGTTGATGGTCAATAAAACTACCAGTTTCAAGAAAATTGGCAAGGGCAAGAAGGGTAACTCTAAGAAGGGTGGCAAGGCAGTTGCTCATCCAGTGAAGAAACCCAAGGCTGGGCCCAAGCCAGAGACTGAGTGTTTCTATTGCAAGGGGAACGGCCACTGGAAGCGGAACTGCCCCAAGTATCTGGCAGACAAGAAGGGGGCCAACAACAACAACAAGCAAGGTATATGTGATATACATGTTATTGATGTGTACCTTACCAACTCTCGTTGTAGTGCCTGGGTATTTGATACCGGTTCGGTTGCTCACATTTGCAACTCTAAACAGGAACTACGGAATAAACGGAGGCTAGCGAAGGACGAAGTGACGATGCGCGTGGGGAATGGTTCCAAGGTTGATGTGATCGCCGTCGGCACGCTCGCTCTTCGATTACCATCGGGATTAGTTATGAACCTGAATAATTGTTATTTAGTGCCTGCGTTGAGCATGAACATTATATCTGGATCTTGTTTAATGCGAGACGGTTACTCATTTAAATCAGAGAATAAAGGTTGTTCTATTTATATGGGTAATATCTTTTATGGTCATGCACCCGAAGTAGGGGGTTTATTCTTATTGAATCTCGATAGTGATGATACACATGTTCATAACGTTGATGCCAAAAGATGTAGAGTTGATAACAATAGTACCACTTTCTTGTGGCACTGCCGTCTGGGTCATATCGGCGTGAAACGCATGAGGAAGCTCCATGCTGATGGACTTTTGGAGTCTCTTGATTTTGAATCACTTGACACATGCGAGCCGTGCCTCATGGGCAAGATGACTAAGACCCCGTTTTCAGGAACAATGGAACGGGCAAGTGACTTATTGGAAATCATACATACTGATGTATGTGGCCCGATGAGTGTCACGGCGCGCGGTGGATATCGTTATTTTCTCACCTTCACTGACGACTTAAGTAGATATGGGTATATTTACTTGATGAAGCATAAGTCTGAAACGTTTGAAAAGTTCAAGCAATTTCAGAGTGAAGTTGAGAATCATCGTAACAAGAAGATCAAGTTCCTACGATCTGATCGAGGGGGAGAGTATCTGAGTTATGAGTTTGGCAATCACTTAAGAAAATGTGGAATTGTTTCACAGTTGACGCCACCTGGAACACCACAGCGTAATGGTGTGTCCGAACGTCGTAATCGAACCCTATTAGATATGGTGCGTGCTATGATGTCTCTTGCCGATTTGCCACTATCGTTCTGGGGATATGCGTTAGAGACAGCTGCATTCACTTTAAATAGGGCTCCATCTAAGTCCGTTGAGACAACACCGTATGAACTATGGTTTGGTAAGAAACCTAAGTTGTCTTTTCTCAAAGTTTGGGGTTGCGATGCTTATGTCAAAAGGCTTCAGCCAGAAAAGCTCGAACCCAAAGCGGACAAATGTGTCTTCATAGGATACCCAAAAGAGACGGTTGGGTACACCTTCTATCTCAGATCCGAGGGCAAAGTGTTTGTCGCTAAGAACGGGTCCTTTCTCGATAAAGAGTTTCTCTCGAAAGAATTGAGTGGGAGGAAGGTAGAACTTGATGAGGTTATTGAACCTCTACTTCAACCAGAGAGTAGCGCAGCACAGAAAGATGTTTTTGTGGAGCCTACAACGGTTGAAGAGGAAGCCAATGATGATGATCAAGAAGCTTCTGATCAAGTTACTACCGAACCTCGTAGGTCGACAAGGGTACGCACTGCACATGAGTGGTATGGTAACCCTGTCTTGGAGGTCATGTTGTTGGACAACAGTGAACCTACGAGCTATGGAGAAGCGATGGTGGGCCCGGATTCCGACAAATGGTTAGAGGCCATGAAATCCGAGATGGGATCCATGTATGAAAACAAAGTATGGACTTTGGAAGTATTACCTGAAGGGCGGAAGGCCATTCAGAATAGATGGATTTTTAAGAGGAAGACGGACGCTGACGGTAATGTCACCGTGTATAAAGCTCGACTTGTGGCAAAGGGTTTTTCACAAGTTCAAGGAGTTGACTACGATGAGACTTTCTCACCCGTAGCGATGCTTAAATCCGTCCGAATCATGTTAGCAATAGCTGCATATTTCGATTATGAAATTTGGCAGATGGATGTCAAAACAGCGTTCCTTAACGGTTTTCTTAAGGAAGAGTTGTATATGATACAACCGGAAGGTTTTGTCGATCCAGAGAATGCTGACAAAGTTTGCAAACTCCAGCGTTCCATTTATGGGCTGGTGCAAGCATCTCGGAGTTGGAATCTTCGCTTTGATGAGGTGATCAAAGCGTTTGGGTTTGTACAAGTTTACGGAGAAGCTTGTATTTACAAGAAAGTGAGTGGGAGCTCTATAGCATTTCTGATATTATATGTGGATGACATATTGCTAATTGGAAACAGTATAGAATTTTTGGATAGCGTGAAGGGGTATTTGAACAAGAGTTTTTCGATGAAGGACCTCGGTGAAGCTGCTTTCATATTGGGCACCAAGATCTATAGAGATAGATCGAGACGCTTGATAGGACTTTCACAAAGTACATACCTTGATAAAGTTTTGAAGAAGTTCAAAATGGATCAATCCAAGAAGGGGTTCTTGCCGGTATTGCAAGGTACAAAGTTGAGTAAGACTCAATGCCCAGTGACTGCGGAAGATAGAGAAAAGATGAGTGTCGTTCCCTATGCTTCAGCCATAGGCTCTATCATGTATGCAATGCTGTGCACAAGACCAGATGTCAGCCTTGCCATAAGTATGGCCGGAAGGTTTCAAAGTAATCCTGGTATGGATCACTGGACAGCGGTCAAGAATATCCTAAAGTACCTGAAAAGGACTAAGGAGATGTTTCTCGTTTATGGAGGTGATCAAGAGCTCGTCGTAAAGGGTTACGTCGATGCAAGCTTTGACACTGATCCGGATGACTCTAAGTCTCAGACCGGATACGTATATATTCTCAACGGGGGAGCGGTAAGCTGGTGCAGTTCCAAGCAAAGCGTGGTAGCCGATTCTACATGCGAAGCGGAGTACATAGCTGCCTCGGAGGCGGCGAAGGAAGGTGTTTGGATGAAGGAGTTCATGACAGATCTTGGAGTTGTGCCTAGTGCATTGAACCCAATGACTCTGTTTTGTGACAACACTGGTGCCATTGCTCTAGCCAAGGAACCAAGGTTTCACAAGAGGACCAGACACATAAAGCGACGCTTCAATTCCATCCGCGATTCAGTCAAGGAGGAGGACATAAGCATTTGCAAAGTACACACAGATTTGAATGTTGCAGATCCGTTGACTAAGCCTCTTCCACGGGCTAAGCATGATCAACACCAAGACTCTATGGGTGTTAGATTCATTACCTTGTAATACTAGATTATTGACTCTAGTGCAAGTGGGAGACTGTTGGAAATATGCCCTAGAGGCAATAATAAAAGAGTTATTATTATATTTCCTTGTTCATGATAATCGTTTATTATCCATGCTATAATTGTATTGATTGGAAACTTAAATACATGTGTGGATAAATAGACAAACTTTGTGTCCCTAGTAAGCCTCTTCAGGACTAGCTCGTTGATCAAAGATGACCGCGGTTTCCAGGTCATAGACATGAGTTGTCATTTGATAACGGGGTCACATCATTAGGAGAATGATGTGATGGACGAGACCCAAACGTTAAACATAGCTTTTGATCGTGTCAGTTATCGCTATAGTTTTCTGCATGTCAAGTATAAGTTCCTATGACCATGAGATCATGTAACTCACTAACACCGTAGGAGTGCCTTGTGTGTGCCAAACGTCGCAACGTAACTGGGTGACTATAAAGGTACTCTGCAGGTATCTCCGAAGGTGTCTGTTGAGTTGACATGGATCGAGACTGGGATTTGTCACTCCGTGTGACGGAGAGGTATCTCCGGGCCCACTCGGTAATGCGTCATCTCATTGAGCTCAAAGTGACTAAGTAGTTGGTCACGGGATTATGTATTACGGAACGAGTAAAGAGACTTGCCGGTAACGAGATTGAACTAGGTATGGAGATACCGACGATCGAATCTCGGGCAAGTAACATACCGACGAGACAAAGGGAACTGTATACAGGATTGCCTGAATCCTTGACATCGTGGTTCATCCGATGAGATCATCGAGGAACGTGTGGGAACCAATATGGGTATCCAGATCCCGCTATTGGTTATTGACCTGGGAGTGTCTCGGTCATGTCTGCATAGTTTCCGAACCCGCAGGGTCTACACACTTAAGGTTCGGTGACGCTAGGGTTGTTAGTGAGAACAGTGCATGGTTACCGAAGGTTGTTCGGAGTCCCGGATGAGATCCCGGACGTGACGAGGGTCTTCGGAATGGTCCGGAGACGAAGATTGGTATATAGGATGAGAGTGATCGGAGTCCGGAAGTGTTCCGGGGAGCATCGGGGAGTCGTCGGATGACCGAAAGGGGTTTCGGGGGGTCCCGGTAATTGTTATGGGCCCTATGGGCCACAAGTGGGAGACGCAACAGCCCTCATGGGGCTGTGCGCCCCCCCTTGGGCCCTCTCCACCTGCGCATGGGGGTGCCCCCCCCCCTAGGGCAGCCGCACCCTTTGGAGTGGGGGGCAAGGCACTTGGGGGGGGGGGGGGAAACCCTAGCCCCTGGGCCGCCGCCCCCTCCCATCTCCCCTTGGCCGCCGCCCCTAGGGGTAAACCCTAGGGCGCCCCCTCCCCTCTCTCCCCCCTATATAAAGAGAGGCAGAGGGAGGGCAGCCACACACGTTCGTGCCTCGGCGCTGCCCTCCCTCTCCCACGAATATCTTCATCCAGTCCGCAGTGCTTGGCGAAGCCCTGCTGGAATTCCTCCACCACCATCTCCACCACGCCGTCGTGCTGCTTGGTTTCTCCGTCAACTTCTCCTTACCCCTTGCTGGATCAAGAAGGAGGAGACGTCCCCGAGCTGTACGTGTGAAGAACGCGGAGGCACCATCCGTTCGGTGCTAGGATCTTCGGCGATCTGAATCGCGGCGAGTACGACTCCATCAACCGCGTCCTTGAACGCTTCCGCTTAGCGATCTACAAGGGTATGTGGATCCAACTCTCCCCTCGTAGATGCATCTCCTAGATTGATCTTGGTGAGCGTAGGAAAATTTTTGTTTCCCATGCAACGTTCCCCAACATCTCAATCTAGAAGTCAAGTTTCAAATAATACTATCTCGAAGCCTAAAATCAATACTAGTAATATGTTGTGGAAAATCAGGACTTTGGCTCCTAGAGTCTTTAGAAGGGTACTAGCTACAGGACTGAGGGGATCCATGCATTCATCTCCTATTAAAGATGAATGTTCTAGAGGTGACGGTATTGAAACAGATCTACATCTCTTTTTTCATTGCAATTTCTCCAGAGCCATATGGTTTAAATTTGGTCTCAAGGTAAATGAGTTAAATCCTAATCTTTACCCTACAAGTGTGATACAAATGATCCTATCCTCTCATCCTGCTGAGTCAAACCTAGATATTATTTTGACATTGCTATGGAATATTTGGAAAGCTAGAAGTGAAATTATTTTTAACAAGATATGTAGTCCTTGATTAATTCCTTTAGTGATCTAGAAATGGAGCTGAAAGTATTCTCACCTATTGCCCCTGAGGTGACCCTGAGTTATCGAACCCACGAGAGGAAGGCCCCCTTTAAGCTAGCTTCTCTAGCGAGATTTTGTTAAAGAAATAATTCTAGATTTCGACTGGATCAAAATCAAACAACTTTTAGTTGAACACTTATAATAAAAATGGGTACGTGTATGAGGTCCTGATGCTTACAACCATGTATTTGTGTTGGGACCAAATATTATCTTAATTTGTGCGCTGGAAGTCAGCCATCAAGACCGTGCTTGTTAAGAACAGAAGTGGGGGATGTGTCCAAATTACATCTTGACCAACATGCATCCTGCATCAAGAATCAATTGTCCAACCAAAGGCCCTATCCATCTCGCGGGGTTGCCTCGATAATTAAGTGTGCAATAATCAGACAAGAGCTTTGGGCGTTTAATGGCTACACCTCTTCAATCCCGAGGTATAGGATTCGTGTTACCGTACTAAACCCTTGTGTCACTGGTGATCATAATAACACTCCACAGTTTCCCTGCCCTTATCCTCTCCGTGGCTCGTTCTCTATGATCCGGGGTACCTGCCAGGGTGAAGAACGCAAACGAGAGAAGAGACATCTATGGAACAATTTTATTTCACACATATGTGACGTTAATTCAAAGTACTTCCATTGATCCACACAACAAATACAGAGGGCTGTAAGGCTCTTGTCTCAACCCATACCTTACCAAACTACTCACACATGGAGATCAAATCACATGAAGAACACATCATGTAGATTGATTGATTGGTAATATGTCTTACAATGAATGTTGTGTGTGATACACGATTACAAGTATGATCTAGTGGAAGAAAAACTATGGTGGCAATGGTGGCTATGGAGATGGAAATGGAGGAGGCTTGGGTTGATGGAGATGGATGAGGATGACTTTGTTCTGGCTTCGCTCGCAGATGTTCTGTTGACATTTCCGCGGCGACCCCTTTATAAAACTTGTTTAGATGGACAAGAGGCCTTGATTTCCATGCCATACGACTGCTCATGCGAGTGGCTGTGGTCGCATGGAAAGTCGTCTTTTGCTCTGTGGCTTCTGGTGCGCCTCCCCCAGATTTCTTCTATCTCCTCCTTCACTCCTTTCCATGTTCCCACTTGATTTCGTCCATATGTAGCTCATTTCCTGTAGAAACACAATAAAGAGAGGATTTGTGGAATCCTATGCATTCATTAGTAATTAGTGGCAATATCAGAGCGAATATCTTGGTTTAATTGAAATATCTCGAACCCATTCTTTGGCTTTAGTATCCCTGCTTTTGCTCGAGTATCATTTCTTAAAGGAACTGGCAGTCCACGAAAGAGTCCACAATCGGCCAAAACCGCGAGTGCTAATAACTGACACGTAAGCGCACCATGGGGTTCAACAACTATGGAAATCGCTTAGGGACCCCAAAACGGTGAGTAATAGCCCTCGAAACGGGTCAGAATCGGCAAAACTTCGAGTGTTGATGACCGACACAAAAACGCACCCTGGGGTTCATCAGTCGTGGAAATCACTCTCAGACCCCAAAACGGTGGGTAATAGTCCATGAAACAAGTAAGAATCGACAAAAACCGCGAGTGCTGATGACCGACACAAAAAACGCACCCCTGGGTTCGTAAATCCTGGAAATCACTCCGGGACCCCAAAACAATGAGTAATAGTCCATAAAACAGGCCAGAATCGGCCAAAACCACGAGTGTTGATAACCGACACGTAAAGGCACCCCGGGGTTCGTCAATATTGAAAATCACCCCGGGACCCCAAAACAGTGAGTACTAGTCCACGAAAGAGGCCAGAATCGGCCAAAACCGCGAGTGCTGGTAACCGACACGTTAGCGCACCCTGGGGTTCAACAACTATGGAAGTCACTCTGGGACGCCAAAACAGTCCACGAAACGGGTCAGAATCGGCCAAAACTTCGAGTGTTGATGACCGACACGAAAACGTTACCCCGGGGTTCGTCAGTTGTGGAAATCACTCTGGGACCCCAAAACGGTGGGTAATAGTCCACCAAACGGGTCAGAATCGACAAAAACCGCGAGTGCTGATGACCGACACGAAAAACGCACCCCTGGGTTCGTAAATCCTGGATATCACTCCGGGACCCCAAAACAATGAGTAATAGTCCACAAAGCAGGCCAGAATGAGCCAAAATCACTCCGGGACCCCAAAACAGTGAGTAATAGTCCATTAAAGAGGCCAGAATCGGCCAAAACCGCGAGTGCTAATAAACGACACGTAAGCGCACCATGCGGTTGTAATGCCCAGGATGGGACTATACCTCCTACGTGTCGAGGCACGACTTAAAGGTATAAGCCCATTCTGGAATGATCTCAAGTTCGGTATCTTTGCACGACTCATGTAAAAATAGGGATGAAATTGCAAATGGTTAGTTGGCTTACACTCGCCACGTTACACAATACATTACATAAGCAAATCATCATTCAAAACATCACAACCCGACTATGGGCGAAGATCCAAAAGAAAGATACCAAAACATAAAGCCACAGGTCCGAATCGCCCCTAGTAGAAACCACTACTGATCGTCGCAAACATCACAAACATACGGCTACGCTCTTCATCGAACTCCCAGTGAAGTACTTGAACCAGCTTCTGCATCATTCTCGGCTGAACCTGCATCTGGTGTTGTAGTATCTGTGAGCCACGAGGACTCAGCAATCCGATAACCATGGGTATCAAGACTAGCAAAGCTTTATGGGTATGGAGAAGGTAAAGTGGTGAGGTTGCAGCAGCGGCTAAGCATAATATGGTGGCTAACTTACGAGTACAAGAATAAGATGAGCATCGACGTAAACGGTTGCAAACTAGTAGTGATCGCTAAAGATCCTGAACTACCTACGAGTCAAACATAACCCCACCGTGTTCTCTTCTCAAAGTGAAAAGAGACAGTCACGGTTACTCACACAGTTGTGTGTTTTACTTCGGATCCTCTGTCAAGTTTTCTACAACCGGACATTAACAAATTCTAATCTGCCACATAACCGCGGGCACGGCTTTCGAAAGATCATAACCCTGCAGGGGTGTCCCAACTTAGCCCATCACAAGCTCTCACGATTAGCTGAAGTGATAAATATAATATCATCACCCCTTATCTTAGGGAAATCCGATCAGGCTCGGCATCCCGGTGCACAAGACATTTCGACAATGGTAAAAAAAGTCCAGAAAGACCTCCCGGCGTGCCGACACCCTGATAGTAGCCGCGCGTATCTCGTCTCAGGCCACGTCCGGATGAGCAGTACGTACAGTAACCGAAGACCCCAGATAACTGGGTGGCACCGCAAGTGGCTCTAGTTTGAGACCAACACCATCAGCATTGGCCCCCCCTACTATGTAGAAAGAATACTCGGGGACGCGACCCCCTATGCAAATTTAATTAATTAATTAAGTTATTATTATGAGGCAAATTAAAACCAATGTTGGGCCTTGCTGGAGGAGTTTTATTCAAAGTCGAAGTGTCAAGGGGTCCCCATATACCCATCGTGTAAGGAACGCAAAATCAAGGAACATAATGCCGGTTTATCGGCGCCTAAGGTGGCATGAGTGGAAAAAAACACCGAGCAAAAGGCCAAGGCTTCCACCCATGCCCAGTATATAGGTGTGTTAATAATAATAATAGATATTGTGATATTCCAACAACAACTTCCCACCTGGAACGATCTTCATCTTCACCTGCAACTAACAACGCTATAAGAGGGGCTGAGCAAGCGGGTAACATAGCCAAACAAGGGTTTTGCTAGGAAGGTGTCAAAAGTTAGAGGTTTCATGGCAACAAGGAGAGGGCTGACAATAAGATGGGTAGCGCGACATGTAACGATAGCATCGAGACACTAAGCATGGCAATGATAGTAAAGGTATCCAAGGGTATGGTCATCTTGCCTGAGATCTCGCAAGGAAGAAGAACAGATCCATGAAGAAGACGAAGAAGAAGTCTTGAAGAAGAACCACGGGTAGACGAACGAATCCTCACGAACGCAACGGAACAAGCACTAACGAGAAGAAGCAAGCAATACGGTAAACAAACCACTCAAGAACATGATAATATGCTCAACCAAGTATGATGCAAAACAAGTCTACATAGGATGCACTACAAGTCTATACAGGAAGCAAAACATGGCAAGGTAGGAAGCACAGAAAAACAACACAGTCTATATGATGCAATACATGGCAAGGTATGATGCATGACAAGTCTATACAGGAAGCAATACATGGCAAGGTAGGAAGCACAGAAAAACAACACAAGTCTATATGATGCAATACATGGCAAGGTATGATGCATGAAAAGTCTATACAGGAAGCAATACATGGCAAGGTAGGAAGCACAGAAATACAACACAAGTCTATAAGTTTAAATGAGGCCGAAAACTACAACAACAATTCCGGAAAATCCCCATATGCATGTTTAGCAATTTTAAGCCAACAACAATTCACACATTTTAATGTTGTTAACATGATGCTGATGACATGATCAAGTTTATGCAATTTTTATTAAAAGTTGACATGAAGATGATAAGGAGTATTTGTCGCCACGACGGAAAGAAAAGAGGGTCGTGGCGGCGAAAACGGATACGATGCCACGACAACGTTCCGATGATCCGACACTCGTGGAGATGCCGGTGCAAAAGCAAGGTAGCGTGAGCGAGTCGAACAAGATGAAAGGTGGGGTGATCCCATCACAGGGTTCCCACGGGTTGCCGCCAAGGCAACCGAGGAGCATGACAAAAGACGAATCGGGCACGGTGCACACAAGGGAAACATCTCATACAACCACAAGCATTCCACGGGTCATCGTCTCGGGGTTATACCTTCGGAACGTTCGTTTCGAGGAGGAACAAGATCGTAGAGGAGGTAGTGGTTCACGTGTCGTAGAGGAAGTAGTCATTCTCGGACGTCGTGGAAGTAGACGTTCAAGTTTCGTAGATGTTCGGGGTCTTCGGCGACGGTAGACGTTCACGTCGATGTAGTGGTACTCGCGGGTCGTCGTGGTACACGTTTTGTAGCCATGCCCGTTATCGTGTCGTGGTACTTGCCGCGTTTCGGGCCGAAGGGGGTACTTGGCGCATCCACAGTTCTTCGAGGGTAGTCGTACATTTCCGAAGAGGAACTTGGGGCACCGTTTGTAGTCATTCGGTCGTGGTACTTGGCGATTCTGGCAACGCGGTAGATGAACTTGGCGAATCCACAGTCGCTGATGGTGGTGTAGTCGTACATATCTTCGTGTGCTGTAGTCGAACTTGGGGTCTTGGCGTATCCGTGCGTAGACGTACTTGCTGCTCCGTGTGATTGAACTCGAGGTGTTCTTGCAGTCGGACTTGGTGCGATGCAGAAGGAGCAGCTCCAGCGGTGGCCATGCGACGAAGAGGAAGACGGGGCGTAGCAGAACGATGCGACGGGGCAGCTCCGGGCGAGCGGACAGAGGTGCAGTGAGAGGAGCAGGCCGGAGGGGACAGGCCGCAGGTCGCGAGGCCGAGGCAGGCGGCGGTGATCCCGACCGGCGGCTGAGGTGCGGGGCGGCACCGGCGGGAGGCGGAGCAGATGGGAGAAGGCGGCGGGGTCGTGGAGGCGCTCGGCAGCGGGGCCGACGGTTGAGGCGCCGACGGGAGCAATGAGGAGGAGGTCGGGCGCAGGGGCCGCTCCTCCCTCTGCCTCTCGGCGGAGGAGAAGGAGCTCGGACGGCGCCATGGAGCACGGCGGCGGGGCATGGCGAAGAGGAGGAAGGTCGGGCGCGACATGTACCGGGCTCCTCTCTGGCTGCGCGAGGGAGAGGAACGAGGGACGAGGGGCTGGCGGCGGCTCGGGAGGGAGATGAGGGAGCGACTGGGACTTAGGGTTGGGGAAAGGATGGGCCGGCCTGGTTCGTCAGGCCCAAGAGGCCGTTGTGGCCTGGGCCGGCTTGGCAGCTGCTCTCCCTCTCTCTTCTTCTTCTAATTTTCCAATTATAGAAAAAAACAAGGAAGAAAGAGAGAGAAAAAAAAGAAGGGTTAGGAACAGAATTTTTGGCAGGAGGCCAATCTTCTTGGACTCATAAAAATATGAGGAATTTTAACAAAATGGCCTGAGGTTTTCTAGAGGAAGTAAAATCCAAACATGTTGAAAATAACTCGTCATGTTTGAATGTTTAAACCCATTCAAAAGAACTCCAAATGAGTTGAAATTATAGGAGGTGACCCTACACACTAGATGTGATTTATGGGCAGATTTCGAACATTTATGGAGAAAGTAAAATTGCGACCCAATTTTACTAAAATGTTTCAAAGGAAGAAAAGAAGTTAAGTTGGACAAAAAGAAATTAAAGAACGGTGCAAATGTGTTATAGGTGATTCCAAGGAATGGAATATTTATATAGCTCCATATTTATTAGGAGGATATGTTATCAAGAGAAGTCACTCTTCCCTCGATTTAAATGGACCGAAGGTCCACACGACTTATTTGGTTGAGTTGCAGAATTAAAGTCATGATGGCATGATGCAATGCAAAATAAATAACACAAGCACAAAAGAAACACACGGGAGAACCCGGAACATCTGGAATCTTCTGGGACGTCGGTCTTCGGGCGTCATAGCGGTTCAACAACTATGGAGATTGCTTAGGGACCCCAAAACAGTGAGTAATAGTCCTCGAAACGGGTCAGAATCGACAAAACTTCGAGTGTTGATGACTGACATGAGAACGCACCCCGGGGTTCGTCATTAGTGGAAATCACTCTGAGATCCCAAAACGGTGGGTAATAGTCCATGAAACGGGGCAAAATCGACAAAAACCACGAGTTCTGATGACCGACACAAAAAACGCACCCCTGGGTTCGTAAATCCTGGAAATCACTCCGGGACCCCAAAACAATGAGTAATAGTCCACAAAACAGGCCAGAATCGGCCAAAACGCGAGTGTTGATGACCGATGCGTAAAGGCACCCCGGGGTTCGTCAATATTTAAAATCACTCTGGGACCCCAAAACAGTGAGTAATAGTCCACGAAAGAGGCCAGAATCGGCCAAAACCGTGAGTTCTAATAACCGACACGTAAGTGCACCATGGGGTTCACCAACTATGGAAATCGCTTAGGGACCCCTAAACGGTGAGTAATAGTCCTCGAAACGGGTCAGAATCGGCAAAAGTTCGAGTGTTGATGACCGACACGAAAACGCACCCCGGGGTT
>LR738714.1:10222265-10279293 GCA_902687465.1 Secale cereale | reverse complement strand
TGGGTTCGTAAATCCTGGAAATCACTCCGGGACCCAAAACAATGAGTAATAGTCCACAAAGCAGGCCAGAATGAGCCAAAATCGCGAGTGTTGATGACCAACACGTAAAGGCACCCCGGGGTTCATCAATATTGAAAATCACTCCGGGACCCCAAAACAGTGAGTACTAGTCCGCGAAAGAGGCCATAATCGGCCAAAACCGCGAGTGCTGATAACCGACACGAAAACGCACCCCTGGGTTCGTAAAACCTGGAAGTCACTCCGGGAACCCAAAACAGTGAGTAATAGTCCACGAAACGGGTCAGAATCGGCCAAAACTTCGAGTGTTGATGACCGACACGAAAACGTACCCCGGGGTTCGTCAGTTGTGGAAATCACTCTGGGACCCCAAAACGGTGGGTAATGGTCCACCAAACGGGTCAGAATCGACAAAAACCGCGAGTGCTGATGACCGACATAAAAAACGCACCATTGGGCTCGTAAATACTGGAAATCACTCTGGGACCCCAAAACAATGAGTAATAGTCCACAAAACAGGCCAGAATCGGCCAAAACCGCGAGTGTTGATGACCGACACGTAAAGGCACCCCGGGGTTCATCAATATTCAAAATCACTCCGGGACCCCAAAACAGTGAGTAATAGTCCAGAAAACCTTTGTGTCATGAGCTTGCATTGTTTTCTTGCTACTCCCCCTACATCTGTGTTAGCTGCCCCCTTGAACATGATGCTGCCATCTTGAATATACTTTGGGATTACACTCCTCACCCACCTTCTGCCAACTATGAGAAGCATCACCTTGCTTCCATGAATGCACCTTTAGCTGCTCCTCTTGCTCTGCCGTCGATTGTGGTACACAATTGATCTAGGTGGGAGCATCGTATGCTTGACTCATCACCCCACCAGTCACAATCGGTCCTTCACTCTGTGGTGTTATAATTTTCTAGGGCTGATGCTTGCTTTGTTGTAACGGAATATCACCCTCAATTGGTTGCCGTAGCACCAAATCGGCACCGCCACCACTCTCCCCCTCTTGGCCTGCCATAGTAGACTAGGTATGGTCAAGACTTACAAATAATCCACTAAGATCAGTTTTCTCACCATAAAATGGTTTGGATTCCCTGAAGGTGACATCCATGCTCACAAAGATCCCCCTTTCAGAACGACTCCAACACTTATAGCCGCATTACAAGTGTCCAGTGAAGATACATTTGATGGTCCTTGGATCCAACTTGCCCACATATGGCCTATGATCCCTGACAAAGCAGACACAACCGAACAGCTTGGGGGGAACCACAAAACTATTTTTTTCTAGAAGTAACTCATAAGGAGACTTCATACCCAGTACTCTCGATGATGTGCGATCGATCAGGTGTGTTGCAGCCATCACATGTTCACTCCACAAGAATTTTTGCACATTCATAGTAGACATCAATGATCGAGCAACCTTCAGAATAGCCGATTCTTCCTTTCTGCCACTCCATTCCGAGGCGGAGTATCTGGACATGAGATTTTATGGAAAATCCCTTGCTTGGATAAGAAAGTCCCAAACACTTTGTTCACATACTCAGGGCCATTGTCACTTCTTATCACTTGTACCGGAACATTGAAGTGATTTTTCACATAGGCATAGAAAGTATTGAAGCATTGGAAATTTTGATCCTGGTAGCGCATCAGAAAGATCCATGTCATACGTCTGTGGCAGTCAATAAAGGTCAAAAAATACTATGCACCACTAACGGACACCACATGACTTTTCCGGACATCTGAGTGAACAAGCATGAATGGGGATATACTCGTGTGTTTTGCAAACTAACACACATAAGACGTCCCTTGTTCACATAAGACGTCCTCGTGTGTATTGCAAACTCACAGACATCACATTTCAGCTTGTTCTTTCTACTCCATGCATTACAGCAGGAAACAACTTGTATATTTTATCAAAGGATACATGCCCCATTCTGCAATGATGTTTCATTGCCACAAACTCTCTTTCTTCCACAATTGCCGCAAACACTGGGCTGCCCATCTGAGCAAGGCCCTCACGGTCCAGTCCCCTACGCCTTATTCCAATCCCCATCCTTCTTCCAGTCGAACTGTGTCCAATCAAGCACATTTCTTTGTCAACTGTTATCCTACAGTCCACCTGGTCAATTAGAGCACAAAAAGACAACAGAGTGACCAAGAAAGCTGGCACATGTAGGACTGAAGATAACTTAATATAAAATATACATTGAACTGTCCCAGTGCCCTCAATAGGCCATGTTCCACCAGCAATACATATCGCATTACTCTATGAGGGAGTGAGCTGATCCTATGACTCAAATCCCCTAAAATCGTCTGCAACATGTATAGAAGCACCATAGACTTGAACCCACTTCAGATCAGTCCTGTTAGTAGCAATTGTGGCCTTTTCAGTGCCATTTTCATTAATGTAGATAAAAAACTAACTTGTACTCTCCTCGATGACCTCCGCCTCTTTGACATCCCCGATAAAGGTTGTCGTGCTCCTCATGTGAGCCACCCTTGCCCACGTAGAATCAAAGACCACTTCTACGGATGCCAGATGTGCACGCAGCACAACTTCCTCCTGGATAGAGGTGAGCAGGGCATCCTCCAAGTCTCTGCTTGCCGAGGCACACACAGCTACATCTCCGCCCTCTCAGCAATTCATCTCCTATGTGCCTTCCCCTTCCTATGCACCACACAAACAACCATCATCCGACGGCACTTACTCCATGATCCTAACCTCATCACCTATCATCTTCCTCCCTCAACTCTGTAAACAACAACAGCAACAAGCAGCCTCCACAAGCTTCCTCTCGTCTGCAAACAACCACAACCGTACTAGCAGCCCTAAAGTGCAAGCAACAACAGTCAAAGATCAGCACCAACCACCACGCAACTGTCACCAACAACAGTAAGAGGCCACAACAACACCTTTTTCTCTAGCTGCAGCTCCAGCTCCTGGTCACCGGCACACACAAACACATCAGCACAACTTTCTCTCTGATGCCCTTCTCCTCTTCTCCTCCTACAGCACCGCAGCCCGCGGAGCAATAGTCGTAGCAGACCCCCACTCTTCTTGTAATGCCCAGGATGGAGTTATACCTCCTACGTGTCGAGGCACGACTTAAAGGCATAAGTCCATCCTAGAATGATCTCAAGTTTGGTATCTTTGCACAACTCATGTAAAAGAGGGATTAAAAAGCAAAAGGAGATAGTTGGCTTACACTCGCCACTTCACACAATACATTACATAAACAATCATCATTCAAAACATCACAACCCGACTACGGGTGAAGAACCAAAGAAAGATACCAAAAACAACATAAAGCCACAGGGGTATTTCCGGGACACGAAGCGAAGGCACTTCGGACCCACACGGGCAACGGAGGGAAAAGTCAACGGAGTCCAAACGAGACGAGATTTGAGAGGCGGGTTGCACACAACAAAACAACAACACACAACACAACCTCACGGCACACCGGTAACGAAAAACGCCCGAACAACAAAGAAGGCCTACAGGACGTCACGAACACGTGAGGGAGCTCCGGAACACGAAACGGACAACGGGAAGAAACGCCACGAACCGGATGCAACCCACAACACAAACAAAATGCAATGCACATGTCTACATGATATGAATGAATGCCACACACTCACACAACAAAACGACGAAAGCCCGAAAGACAAAGAGCCCGAAATGGAAATAGATGAAGCCGGAGATATATTATAAGCCCAAAAGGGAAAGTATTACATCCGGGGCATTACAAACTCTCCTCTACTACAAAAAGATCTCGTCCCGAGATCTAGGACTGGAAAAAGGAAGGGTACTCGGAACGAAGATGATCTTCTCGTTCCCAGGTAGCTTCTCGGTCTGTGTGATGTGACCACTTGACTTTCAGAAACTTGATGGTCTTGTTGCGAGTCTTGCGTTCAGTTTCTTCGAGAATTGCAACTGGATGCTCTCGGTAGGAAAGGTCTTGTTGAAGATCAATCTCCTCAAACGGAATCATGCGCTCAGGTGCCTTGAAGCATTTGCGCAGCTGAGACACATGGAAGACATCATGAACATTTGCAAAGTTGGAAGGGAGCTCGAGCTGATAGGCTAGATCGCCTCTTTTGCCAAGAATTCTGAAAGGACCGACGTATCTAGGAGCAAGCTTTCCTTTGATACCGAACCTTTGGGTTCCTTTCATCGGAGAAACTCGGAGATAGACATGATCACCGATGTCGAAAGCCAAATCACGATGCTTTCCGTCATAGTAACTCTTCTGACGCGACTGAGCGGCCTTGAGATTCTCACGTATGACTTTGCACATTTCTTCGGCTTCAGAGATCAAATCATTGCCAAGAAGTTGGCGTTCACCTGTTTCAGACCAGTTGAGAGGGGTACGGCACTTCCTGCCATAGAGAATTTCAAACGGTGCTTTGCCTGCACTTGCTTGGAAGCTGTTGTTGTAAGAGAATTCTGCAAATGGAAGACAGTCTTCCCATTTCATGCCGAAGGAGATGACACAGGCTCTGAGCATATCTTCAAGGATCTGATTCACACGCTCGACTTGACCACTAGTCTGAGGGTGAAAGGCAGTGCTGAACCTGATCTTCGTGCCCATGGCGGACTGAAAGGAGTCCCAGAACTTTGATGTGAACAAGCTGCCACGGTCTGAGGATATCACTTGAGGAATGCCATGTAGGGACACAATTCTGGAAGTGTACAACTCTGCAAGTTGAGCTGCATTGATTGATTCTTTGACTGGAAGAAAGTGAGCAACTTTGGTAAGCTTGTCAATCACCACAAAGATGGCATCATTGCCTCTCTTGGATTTAGGAAAGCCAGTGACGAAGTCCATTTCAATATGGTCGAACTTCCACTCAGGAATAGGAAGAGGTTGGAGAAGACCGGCTGGACGTTGATGTTCTGCTTTCACTCTTCTGCATACATCACATTCATTCACGAATTGGGCAATTTCCCTTTTCATGCGTGTCCACCAGTAAGATTGCTTGAGGTCTTGATACATCTTGGAACTGCCAGGATGAATGGAAAGGAGAGAGTCATGAGCTTCTTCCATTATGAGCTTCCTGAGATCACCTTTGGGAACAACGAGTCTGTCCTCGAAGAACAAGGTATCTCTCTCATCAACACGGAAGCACTTATATTTTGGAGTGCCCTTTGCAATCCCATGTTTCACCTTCTTCACCATGGTATCACTGAGCTGAGCCTCACGGACTTGATCTTCCAAGGTAGGAGCAACTTGGAGATTTGCAAGAAAACCCTGCGGAACCACTTGGAGGTTGAGCTTCCTGAAAGCTTCACAAAGCTCAGGCTGGTGTGGCTTGATAAGAAGGCTGTTGCAATATGCCTTTCTGCTCAAAGCATCTGCAATCACATTCGCCTTGCCTGGAGTGTACTCAATGCTGGGGTTGTACTCTTGGATCATCTCGACCCAACGAGTCTGGCGGAGGTTCAGATGCGGCTGTGTGAAGATGTACTTCAAACTCTTGTGATCAGTGAAGATGTCGACCTTTCTGCCCAACAACAGATGTCTCCACGTAATCAGAGCATGTACCACAGCTGCTAGCTCGAGATCATGTGTGGGATAGTTCTTCTCAGCTGGCTTTAGCTGACGTGAAGTGTATGCCACAATTCTCTTCTCTTGCATAAGCACACCACCAAGGCCTTGAAGAGAAGCGTCACAGAACACTTCATAGGGCTTGGATTCATCTGGAGGAATCAAAACTGGAGCTGAGACAAGCTTCTCTTTGAGGGTTTTGAAAGCCACTTCACACTCAGGAGACCAAAAGTATTTGACATTCTTCTGAAGGAGGTTGGAAAGAGGCTTGGCAATCTTGGAGAAGTTCTCCACAAACCTTCTGCAATAGCTGGCAAGACCCAGAAAACTGCGGAGCTGCTTGACGTTCTGAGGAGCTTCCCAGTTGACAATTGCTTCAACTTTCTCGGGATTAACCGCAATACCGTCAGCTGAGATAATGTGGCCCAGGTAGAGAACCTTATCGAGCCAAAACTCGCACTTTGAGAACTTGGCATAGAATTTTTGCTCTCGGAGTCGATCAAGAACCAGACGCAAGTGCTTTTCGTGATCTTCTTCATTTTTGGAAAACACCAAAATATCATCCAGATACACTAGCACAAACTCGCCTGTATAGGGGTTGAAGATGTAATGCATCATCCTTGAGAAGGTAGGAGGAGCATTGGCGAGGCCGAAGGACATGACGGTATACTCATATGAACCGTAGCTCGTTCTGAACGCCGTCTTGGGAATGTCTTCCTCGCGAATGCGAATTTGATGATAGCCCATTCGGAGGTCAAGCTTAGAGAATACTTTAGCTCCTTTGAGCTGCTCAAAGAGTTCATTGATGTTGGGGAGCGGATACTTGTTCTTAATCGTCTTCTTGTTCAGTGGCCGGTAGTCAACACAGAGACGCTCCGTGCCATCTTTCTTCTTGACAAATAAGACACCACAGCCCCACGGAGATGTACTCGGTCTGATGAGACCCATACGCTCCTGTTCATCCAACTGTCTCTTCAATTCCTTCAATTCATCTGAAGAGAGCTTGTATGGACGCCGACAAACAGGTTCGGTGCCCGGCTCGAGTTCAATGACAAACTCCACCTGACGGTGTGGAGGCATGCCAGGAAGTTCTTCTGGAAAGACGTCTTGATATTCATTCACCACTGGAATTTGCTCTATTGCATTAATTTCACCCTTATCATTAAGAGAGAAAAGCCGAATAGTATTATCCCTGGAGGCGAAGATAATCACATCTTCATCAGAATGAGTCAACTTGACTTCCTTTTGAGCACAATCAATGTGAGCATCATGCTGAGAAAGCCAATCCATTCCGAGAATGAGGTCGATATCAGAATGACCAAGAACCACCGGAGAAGCCAAAAATCGATAATCTCCCATGCGAATAGAAACATCCGGAGCATAAACACTAGAAGGAATAAGAATAAGAATTATGTCATGCATCTCCTTCACCAATTTAAATTGATGACAACCAAAGGATTTGGCATACTACTTATTCTCGTTGGAAAGAATTAAAGAGAGATCTAGCACAAGCTTGGATAATCTTCAACGAACCACCGGTAGGATTATGAAAAGAACAATTGAATTAAAACGATAACAACGGAAGGGTAACTTGAAAGAACCACCGTAAGAATATGGAGACGAACGAAGAGACATCAAAGAAGAATATTGGGAGGGCGAAGTTGAAAACTGAGAACGAAGAAATATCCTGAAATGATGGCCTTCGGAGGATCACAAAGAAAAGAATCCATGAAAAGCTCCGGACGAGTATAAAAGAATTCCTCACAATCGAAAACAATTATGAGGATGGCATGAAGCTAGAACCACAAATCTTCAAGAGGACGGGCCAAGATTTAAGAGAAACAAATCTCCGGTCCGCAAATGCTGAGGATGAAGACGAGAAAAACCATGAAGAATTATTGAGCACTCCGGAATGAAAAATTAAAAAGGTTAAACCAATGAAGAAAAGAATTTGAAAACGATCTTGGGGAAGGCATGTGACTGATGGAAATCATTCTTACGTCACGCTTGAAAAGAATTTGAGTATAACTCCAGAAAACAAATAGAAGAGTCAGGTAAGATCCTGGAAAAAACCTGTGGGTTAAGGCCCACTCAAAGAAATCATCGTTGGAAAAGATTGCTTAAGAGATATTGCACCGGTTGAATTAAAAGGCTTGGATAAGATAACAATGCTCAAACTAGCTTGAACGGAATAAGAATGGAATATGAATCTTCAGCACTCCGGATATGAATAACAAGAGGAGAATGATTAATTGGTGCACCGGAATAAGAAAGCATTATGAAATGAGGAAAAGGATAAGATCAACATCGAAATCTTGAATTACATCCACCTGCAGAATTAGAGAACAAAAGAATGATGAACTTGAAGCTCTTGAGCATCTTCTTGAGAAAACACCGGATAAGAACATTGAAGGAAAAGAATGAAGAAACATCACATTAATAAAATGGATACTTGATTAAGAATTCTGACTCCGAGAAGAAGAAGGGTGGGAGGGTGGGGAAAACAAAGACAACTTGGGATGAACAAAAAGGACACCGGTTGAAAAGAATTAACATGAAGATCTTGATGGTCAAGAAGAATTAGGACTCCCATAGAAATATGAGAATACCGATTAGGAAAGGTATGGAATCAACATTTGACATCGAAGCAACTCGAATACCAGAATCAAAACAAAAGAACGGATAGATATATAACATGATCTTCACAATATCATTCAACAGAGGATTGAACGAATGAATTCTGCAGGTACATCGACTAGTCGAGAAGCCACTTGAGAGAACAAAAGTAAATAAAAGGAACAAGGATCAGATAGAACAAATACAAGATAGAAGCTTCGTCCGACATCTTCGTGCTGAAAGCTCATGGAACATGTTACAAAAGGGTTTTGTCATCCCCGGATCAGCATAGCCAAGGACCCTTTAAGATGCAACTCCCGATCAGAACAAGTCCATAAAACCACTTCACTCAATGTAGAACCCCAAACTTCATATCGAGCATCCGTTGGAAGAATGCCTAGAACTACTAGATAAACCCACCTATAGATTTCCGAAAGTTTCCAGTTATGCAATCAGGTGTTGGGGATACACGGGAAGCACCGCGCAATCAACTCTAAACCTACATCCAGGTGTATCCATCCTTCAACACATAACCAGTCTTTCTCGGAAACTGTTTACCTCGGACCTTCGAAAACGCATCCACTATAACAAGCTATGGCAATACTCTCGAACTACCTCCCCAGTACTGGGTGATGTCGGGGTTATCTTGCCACTGGCCGTATAGGAGAGATTTTCGATGTCGGCCGTCTTAAGTATTTAGTACTGCCGCGATATGCTTGTGTCAATGATACCTCGAAGCTCAACTCCTCGGTAACAGGAGGCATCGAGAACAATATCCTTGTCACAAGAACATCGAAACAATCCCAGAATACTCGCGAGATCCTAAAAAAATTTGGTGCAATTTTTGAAAGTAGAAGAGAAAAGAGTAATCGTCAGGAGTCCTCACCAGAGAGAAAGGGGATGAGAAGCAAAGAAATCCTACTCTCCGATATAATATAGGACTCAAAAAGTTTTCAGTGTGTGCCTAGACTCAACCGTCAACGATTCGATCAATCAGTGGGGCTTCTAGGTCGGAGAAGGCTCTGAATACCAACTTGTAATGCCCAGGATGGAGTTATACCTCCTACGTGTCGAGGCACGACTTAAAGGCATAAGTCCATCCTAGAATGATCTCAAGTTTGGTATCTTTGCACAACTCATGTAAAAGAGGGATTAAAAAGCAAAAGGAGATAGTTGGCTTACACTCGCCACTTCACACAATACATTACATAAACAATCATCATTCAAAACATCACAACCCGACTACGGGTGAAGAACCAAAGAAAGATACCAAAAACAACATAAAGCCACAGGGGTATTTCCGGGACACGAAGCGAAGGCACTTCGGACCCACACGGGCAACGGAGGGAAAAGTCAACGGAGTCCAAACGAGACGAGATTTGAGAGGCGGGTTGCACACAACAAAACAACAACACACAACACAACCTCACGGCACACCGGTAACGAAAAACGCCCGAACAACAAAGAAGGCCTACAGGACGTCACGAACACGTGAGGGAGCTCCGGAACACGAAACGGACAACGGGAAGAAACGCCACGAACCGGATGCAACCCACAACACAAACAAAATGCAATGCACATGTCTACATGATATGAATGAATGCCACACACTCACACAACAAAACGACGAAAGCCCGAAAGACAAAGAGCCCGAAATGGAAATAGATGAAGCCGGAGATATATTATAAGCCCAAAAGGGAAAGTATTACATCCGGGGCATTACACTTCTCGAGGAGAGCAAGCCGCTGCTCAGCTTCCTCCTCCTGTCGTGCCGCACCAGTAGCTCCACCTCTCACACCCCCCGCTGTTGCACGCCCGAAGACTGGCATCGTGCGTGCATGCGCACGACGTGCGCAGCTGCAGTATCCCCACCGCCTCATCGGCGCCCTTCTCCTCCGGCCCTCCACCACCTCACCGGTGACCTACAGATGTCCAGTACTGCCGCCGCAACTTGGCTCTGACACCTTGTTGGATTTGGAGGAGGAGCGTACCAGGAGTAGCAGCGGCAATGTCTCTCTTGTTGCTCCTCTCACTCAGCTCGACACCCTTCCTTCTCCTCACTAGGTCAACCAGCCATATGGCTATATGGGCCTGGGCCATATGGACCACACGTACAACAATATATCATATGACGTGTAAACAGAGTGGCTAGGAAGAATGGGATGCCTTGATAATTAAGCAATGTGCATTCATGTAATGTGCTTTTTCACCATACAAGGCAGATTAGAAAAGAAAGTGGATGGAGAGGATATCATGATATCTATGCAAAGGTAATCATCTAGGGAGGCTAGTGAATGTTGGAAGACCAAAAACATACCACACAACCTTTTTGCCTTCAAGGAAATTCTCTGGTAAAGGCATTCATATTAATACACTACAAACTTCTTCCATCTACAAAAACTACTAATGAACTGAAATTCTTCTATATCTAAATAGCTAGCACCAATTGAGTTACTCCCATGCGGCTATGCCATCTCACCATGATTGCCACCTCACCCGCATTTAGCTGTCGCAATTAATTAATTTCGTGCATACATGCGTCCTACATACAAAGTTTCCACCCTTATATTGCAGGCATTTTTTCTACCCCCTTCAACACTGAAGGCACATATGGTGCAATCAGATATATACAATATATTATTAATTCAATTTTTTCATACAATCAACTATCATGAAATTTATTGCAATCAATACTCGTAGCAACACGTCGAGTATCATCTAGTTAACATAACTTAAAAAAGATATTAATGAGTTACTAATTTGTTTATCAAATAAACATTTTATCATGAGCAATTAATTGTGATAGTATATAAAAAGATCTTCATGAGAACGCAATAATGACATTAACTGAATATCTATACTGATATTTGTCAAAGAGACTTTTTAACACAAGACAAAAACGTGACATGTTCATAGGGAATTTTGTGACAGCTCCCGGGTGCAGGGGCACCCTCATGAACAGTAACTTGAAAACAAGATGAAAAAAAATTCTAAAATTTCTGAAATTTTAGGGGATCAAATATGATCAAACTTTTGATGTTCTCTAAAATTTTCAGCCAGAAAAAACACTCGAGGAGCCCTCACAAAAAAACAAGATTACTGCTCAAAAGTACACATAACTTTGAACACTGTTTTTTTTTGGTGAGGGCTCCACAAATGTTTTTTATGCTAAAACTTTGCATGAACATTGAAAGTTTGATCATATTTGTTCCCTAAAGTTTCAGATTTTTTTGATTCTTTTTTCATATTGTTTTGAATTTACTGTTCATGAGGGTTCCCCTACATCCGGGAGCTGAAAGTCCTCCATGTGCATATGCGTAAGATGTGTAGTTTTTTTAGTGCATCACGATGAATATAAACATGTTACTCTGCCATGAAATTTTAGTGAAGCATTGTAGCATGGCCATAATCCTGTTTTATGGAACTAATACACTGTTTGCCACAAACGAGAAATCTTCTAGTGTCAAGGGCACTCGAGCTTCACTAGTGTAGTGATGCAGGTAGATCCAATAGAAACAAGAACTAGAACATCGTCCAATATAACCGGATTGTCAAGAAGAACGAGATGCAACTGTACATGCTTTGTGACCAGACAAAAAAGAGGAGAAAAAATATACAAAATATCCATAGAGATATATGTCATAGAATCTTTATACATAACGGACACAAAGAGCAAACATGGCGTGCACCTATGCATCAGGTATGTGACGTGTGTGCAGTTTTTGATGCGTGATTGTGCATTGCATCAGGACAAACACCGACATGTTACTCTGCCTTCCTCCTCTTCTTTGACCACTTCACACTATCTCTAAGGAAAAGTATGACGACACATTCAATGTCTCTCATACCATGGATAAGGAAGGAGTGGGAAACATAGGGGCCGTTGGTTGATGCCCGCGTACACATCGCGAAACCAGGGGCATGCCAATATCCCCACGAAAGTATCGCCCGCCCCTGTTTCTCTTGTGCGTGGGTGCATAATTGAACACATTGACTAATTTTTTAGCGTGGCTCCGATGATTTGGTTTCAATCTAAAAGATACCCTATGCCACGTATCAACACAACTCCATACACGACATTCAGCGACGGCCAACCCACCTTGTGGCAGGCTGTGCCTCTAGCCACCACAAGTATTGAGATGCATCAATCGTCTCATCTTAGTATGGTCAAGCAATGGGGAAAGGAGATTAAGCAACGAGGACGGGTACAAAAATGTGGTAGAAGGATGGATTTGCCAAAAATGGCTAGGGTGCCACGATTCTGTACATGTCCGGAAAGTATGGAGGTGCTCTACCTAAATCGCTTCACCGTTTCGCAAAAAAGAAGAGACAAGCACACATGAAGGCATTAATAGGTGAACATTCAGTAAAAAGAAAAAAAAGATGCCCTTTGATTCTCTTATTTGTTTCTCCTTCTATTTCATCTCCTCCCCTACATGGAGCTAATAAAAGATGCACAATGAAGGCATTCCCTTTTCTTTCTTCTGAAACACACTCTACGTTACATGACCCTTATTTGTTTCTACTTCTTTTTCATCTCCTCCCCTAATTTCCTGCGGAACGGGACCCTAGATCCTCTTGGATCTGACGACGCCGAGCTCCCGCTTGACCAACACCAGGAGGCAGGAGCCAGTGGTTCTCCAGCCGCATCCCGTCCTTCTCCAACCGCATCTTCATCAGCTCAATTTCCCCCGTCAAGTTCGCGGCGGCCACTTCTCGATATCCAGCGCCCGCGGTGCGGATGCTGCTGCGGCGGCGAGCAGCTAACGCCGCCGGGGGTGGCGGGAAGAGGGTTGTCGAAGTCGTGGTCACCATCGTCGTCATTGGGTGTTGTCCGCCTCCGCTGGTTAGCACCGTCACTGCTGGTCTTGAGCGTTGGCTACTTCCTTTCCCTTGCCGTCGGTGCTCTTGTTCGCCTGATGCGTAAACGGCCGCTTGCCCCCGGTCGGCCGCTCGTCGTGGTCGCTAGGCGCCGTGCGGTTGACGTCAACGCCAGAGACGGGCGCCGTCAGATCTGCGGCCATGGGGAACGTATTGTGACGGGATGTGGGGTGCTGGCAGTTAAATAGGAGTTAATTGCAAGGAACTACCAAACTTGAGGCAGCTGTAACGAATCAGTACCACTATTCAGATATTTTGCAAGTCAGTACCAGGTTTGAGACTGTACGTTGCAATACGGGCTAAGTGCTGTATAACTCTGTATTGACACTGTATCTGACAACCCGGCCCCACCTGTCAGGTGACAAGCTGGCGAACCGGCTCGGTCGGTCGATACTTGTGGTCGAACCCAACTCCCCTCGAACCCAACTCAGTCCCGCTCGAACCCTAGCCCTCGCCCCGCTCGAGCTCTCGCCCTCCGATTCGCCGCCGACCCCCGCGCAGTCCCCCACCGCCACGGCGCCATGGTGCTCGAGGATGAGAGCAGCAACGACCTCTCCAGCCTGCAGTACACGAACTCCTCCGACGACGACGACATGCTGTACCGGGTGAGTGGTGTAGCTAGGGTTAGTGTTTCTTCTTTGGGGATTTGATTTTTGATTTGGGGGTTTTGGTTCATTTTGGTCCTGTAGATCCCTGCCAGCATTGAAGACGAAGACTACATGGGCATTGATACTGGATCCTTTGTTACTTATGAGCAGCATGGGCTGCCATGTGAGAGGCGTGTAGCCTTTGAGGGATTTGAGACCGGAAGGAGGTTCTTAGCCTGTCCTCTTAAAGTAAGATTCTGTACTTTCCATGTTCTTTGTATTAAAATGGGTTGGTAGTAGCCCCACAGCATAGTATTAAAAATAGTCATTAAATATTGAAGTAGTTTGGTCCAAGTAATATTCTGTTCTAGTGATTGCCAAGTCCTTAGCCAATTAGTAGTACTGGTGCACTGATTTTGATAATTGGAGTATGTGTTTGTTAATTTTCTGTGTGGCCAGGAGCTAAGTTTCCAGTGCACATCATTTTTTAATTAATGATGGTGATCATTGGAGTAGGCATGTATTAATTTTATATGTGGCCAGGAGCTTAGTTTGCAGTGCACATCTTTGTTTAAGCACTGATGTTGATTGTTTAGTGCTTTATGGATTCTTTATAGTTGCTATACTTTTTGTAACATGTTGTGCTGTTCCGTAGGTCATTGATAGTTGTAGTATTTGATTGAAATTCAGTTAGTTAGTTATGTTGTTCTTTAGTGCAACTGTGATGTTTTTTACATTCATATTCTATAACAAATATAGGTGCTAAATATATTGCAGGAAGGTCAGAACTGTGGTTCTGTTCAATGGGTTGACTCAGAGTGGCCTCCTACAATGCAGAATGCATTGTTGAAGCTATGGGAGATGTATCAAGACAGCAAGAGTGATAGGAGGAAGGATAACCTAGAGAGTTCACTCACTATTCACCATTTGAAAGAAGAAGAAAATAATCTGGAGGCCAACTATGACAAGTTAGTTGAAGATGTTCATCAACTTTTCAATGCCCAAGAGGATAGGGTGTTGGATTTCAGATATTTGCAGTTTAATATGGATAATGCAGAGGAGAGGAAAGCTGAGATGACCAACTCAGCTCTGTCAGATATGAAGACAGAGATGGAGAAGAAAGAGGCGGAGATCTTCAAGATGCAAGAGAAGTATGCAGTCCTTATTAACCTGACAAAAGCTCAAGCCACTGTCATCAGGAACCTGAAGTTGAACCATTTGAAAGAGAAGGAAGTGCTTAGTGTAGATAGGAGGAACTTGCAGTTCCAGGTTGATGAATTTATTAAGTCTCAGGAAAAGCTCACCCAAGAGAATCTGCAGCTGAAGGCCCACATTGGTGATCTGGAGAAGGTACATGATAAGCTCAACCAAGAGAATCTGCAGCTGAAGGCCCACATGGGTGATCTCAAAAAGGGACATGAGAAGCTCACTAAAGACAGGGCTCAGTTCAAGCTTCAAATTGCTGGTCTGTTGAAGGCAGAGGAGAAGAACAAGCAAAAGATGAAGGGGATCCAGGCCATCTTGGATGAATGAACAAGATGAAGAAGTTGTTTGGCTGTCCTTTTGTGAACCAGTGGTATTACCTAGTAAATTTGAACAATGCATCTGTTCTGTAAGAATCTATTAAGTATGTTGCTTTAGGTTGTTAACTATGTATCTGAACTCCAGTATGTTTCTGTAAGAATTAATATGGTTATGTATGGTGAATGGTCTATGGTGAGCTTATGATGTTCTATCATCTTTGTGTCTTTCATCTTTGTGGCTATTTGGGTGGCTACTTTTGGTTCCGTCGATGACGACAACCCCAAAGCACATTTTGTTTGGCTACTTTTGGTTCCGTCGATGACGACAACCCCAAAGCACATCTTTGTTTGGCTACTTTAGGTTCCGTCGATGACGACAACCCCAAAGCACATCTTTATTTGGCTACTTTTGGTTCCGTCGATGACGACAACCCCAAAGCACATCTTTGTTTGGCTACTTTAGGTTCCGTCGATGACGACAACCCCAAAGCACATCTTTATTTGGCTACTTTTGGTTCCGTCGATGACGACAACCCCTAAGCACATCTTTATTTGGCTACTTTTGGTTCCGTCGATGACGACAACCCTAAACCAAAAATAATTGAAAGAAAGAGTACTATAACATTCCATCTCTTGGGCATCACTGACATAGTTTAGAAAACACACATAACTTGTCCCCTCATCTCTTGGGCATCACTAACATAGTTTAGAAAACATGAATCTTAGCAATAAGAGTTCTCTAACAGATAGCATAGTTTAGAAACACACATAACTTGTCCCCTCATCTCTCGGGCATCACTAACATAGTTTAGAAACATAACTAATGACACTTAGGTATTTCCACTTGCAGTAAAAAAGGCCATCCATCCAGAATGACTAGTTGGTCTAGCAGAAGTGGAAGCACTAGAAGTAGAAGCTCCAGCAGCAGATCTTGGTGCAGAGAAAGGCCTTGAAAACCTTGCAGTAGCATGCCTTGCAGATCCTGGAGGAGCACCAGATGATCTTGCAGCTTGTGACCTTGAACCTCTAGCATTTGATCTTGCAGCTGGTGATCTAGCAGGTGCAGCTTGTGATCTTGAAGGTGTAGCTGGTGATCTAGCAGGTGCAACTTGTGACCTTGCTGTTGCAGCTTGTGATCTTGCAGGTGCCTTGCAACAAAGAATAAAACATGATGCTATGAAGAATGAAACATACAAAACATACAAAAATACAACTAGTTAACAAGGGGATTACCACTTTTTGCCTTATTAATTGCTGATATTGCATGGTTGCATGGTGTACCACTTAGGTCCCACTTTCTGCAACCACATGTATGAAGTTCCAAGTTGACAGCATGTGTTTGCTGCCCACTGGTTACTTGCCATAGATTAACACTAGCTTGCATAGGTTTACAGAATCTGGCCCTTTCCTTTTCCACCTCTAGCTTTTCAGCATAATGGGGTGTGATTACCCACAGAGCTGCCTTTCCACTCTCTCTATTCCTATGCCACCTCACCATCTGCTTATTTTTAATACCATCAACCATAGTCCTAATAGGTTTTTTCCTATAATCAAGGATGTATTTGTTGAACACCTCAGATAGGTTGTTAACAACCAAGTCTGTCTTACAGTTAGTGTCAAAAGCATGCCTAGCCCAGAACCTAGCAAGTATTCCACTCAGCCACTTCCATGCTTCCTCACTCTCATTTTTTAGATCATTCATTGCAATGTCAAACTTGTGTTGATTATAAGCATAACTAGCATTGTCCATGCATTTCTTAAGATCTTCTCCCCTGAACCCAGCATTCTGGAAGTTTGCATACAAGTGTCTAAGGCAAAATCTTTGGTGACAGTTTGGAAATACTTGACTAATTGCATTTAGTAGCCCCTGTTGACATAGCACATCATACTAAGCTACTGACATGAGAATTATAAGGACCAAATTTGCATAAAGATAAACAAGAGGATGCATGCATACCTTCTGTCTATCAGACATGATAGTATAAGGACCAAACTGTCCAACTTCTCCTCCTAGACAAATCTTCAGTTGGTGCAGAAACCAACACCAGTGGCAGCAAGTATTTGGGCTCCAGTGGTGAGCTTAATAAAGCAGCCATCAACACCTAAAAGCAATGAGCAAGTTTATTCACTATATGACAATACTAAACAAACTAAAGCTGTATAAAACAATGATATATATGAATGTCACCTACTAAATAAAGCATATAAACATATCACTAACCAATGAATGGTCTACATCCATTGAGAAAACCCTCCCTTGCTCCATTGATGCAGAAGAACATGGCATGAAACCTTGGTCCTGGATGTGGTATTTTTGCAGTAGGTTTTGGAGTTACAGTTGTAACTATAACTCTACTCCCAGGGTTTGTATCCATGATGGTTTGAGCATAGTCCCTCAGCATGGGATACTGTTTCTTGTGCTCTCCTAAAACAGCCTCTACAGCAAGGTTTTTGGCCCTATAGGCCATGTGCTTGGGCACATCAACACCATACTTCTCATTGCAATTGTCAATCAGAGTCAGAATACTTGTGTTTGGATCAGATCTGAACAGTGACTCATATGTCTGTGCAAGCCACTTGGCACTAACCCTTGATGTCTCTGTACTGCTAGGGCAAGTATGCTGTAGCCTCATCTTTTTTATTGGAAATGTCTTCTCCCCTTTGATAACTGCTGCAACTATCAAGAACTGACAATGTTCTTGTCTGTAGCAAGCAATGATCCTTTGGTCTGAGTTTCTATGATATCTGAAATTTCTGGCCTGTGTAATGTGCAAGTTCAACAGAGCATCTCTGAATTGCTGCTGGTTTTTAAAACACATGTGCATACATAATTGCTGATGAGGTTGCTCCAGTTTTTCATTACACCATATCCTTGCTGGCCTTTTCATGGCCCTACTCTTCCTTCCTTTTGGTAGGACAAATGCAAGTGGCTCATATCCATCATCTTCACTATCCAGGAGCAATCCAGTATCTTCTTCATCTGATGATGGTCTGAAATCTGGTTTGCATTCCTCTAACACATTACAATGGTTCCTAATGGTGGGGCCTCTCCTAACTGGGAGCTTTTTCCTCTTTTTGGCAGGTGCTTTCATTGGTGGTTCCTTTTCTGAATCTTCCTCCTCATCCTCCTCAATCTCAAACAACTCCTCAACATCAGTGTCACCCTCATAATGTAGATGTTCCTTTTCTGAATCTTCATCTGTTTCTTCATCTGAATCTTCATCCTCTTCTCCTTCTTCCTCTGCTAGCCTCTTTCCCTCTATCATCTCTGTGTCTTCAGCAATCCTGTACTTCTTCATGCAGAAAGGGTTGTTGTCACTATCATATGCACCCTGAGATTCATAATTAGTATTATATCCCTCCTCAGCCTCTTCTTCAATCACAAATTTGAGCTTCCTCTTGCTAACAATTCTGCTCTCTTGTGTGCACATACCAGTAGGTTGTAGTAGTGCACTGTTGTTGTTGCTTTGACTCTCAAAAACAACACCATGGTCATCAACAGCAAGCACAGGAGGATCTCTCAGATCATACACAACTGGTGGTTCATATAAAATTGTGGCTAATTGTTCCTCTTCTCTATGAGATACAGTACTGACAAATGATGTGGCCCTCACCAACAAATTCAGAACTAATTTGTCCTCATTCTGCTTCTTAATTTGCTGTAACTTTATGTTTGTGCCTATCAAATCTAGGCCATGCTCTCTATGCACTCCTATGCCTGTATTCCCCATGTGGTACAGTTCATCATCGAAGTTAAATCCTTGTGTTTGAATAAGTGCATACAGATTCAGGAATGTGACATCAGAGTTGCATAACTTCCTATCCAAATTATGCTGAGCATCGAAGTGAATCCTAACATCCCAAACATCATCATCCAAACTACAATGGACAGCAAAATTGCACTTTTTCAGTAACCTAACCCTAGCCCGAATCATGGCACAAAGGAGAGAGGAGAGGACAGAGGAGAGATCACTTACAGGGGGCCACCCAATCCATGGGTGTGGTGATGGCTCGTGGTAGGGTTGGCCACCCAAATCTCAGCCAGGCGCAGCCGCTGCTCCATGGACAGCGGCGCCTCCATGCACTCGTCGTCGTCGCTGTAATAACCTGAGGAACTGGAGCCCTCGACCTCGAGTCCTCCGTGCACATCGCTACCGAGTCCAGGGAGGTCTCCGTACCCGCCCACAAAGCCATCGCTGCTACGGCCGCCGCCGCCGCCGCCGCCCGGAGTAGCCATCGCGAGGAGAGGGAGAGGGAGAGGAGAGAACTGCTAGGGTGCGACAGAGCCAAGACCGACCGAGCCGCGCCGGTCCTAGTTAGTCGACCGACCGAGCCGGTTCGCCAGCTTGTCACCTGACAGGTGGGGACGGGTTGTCAGATACAGTGTCAATACAGAGTTATACAGCACTTAGCCCGTATTGCAACGTACAGTCTCAAACCTGGTACTGACTTGCAAAAAATCTGAATAATGGTACTGATTCGTTACAGCTGCCTCAAGTTTGGTAGTTCCTTGCAATTAACTCGTTAAATAGTGACTGAGGCTTGTGTGGACGTGCCCCTCACCTACTCCTTTGTTATTTTCTTCTTCATTTCACTCCTCAAATACTAGCAACCAGCCAAAACTTCTGAGCTAAGGATGGCCGAGACCGCAGCTTCTTTGGTTCCGTTTTACTAGCCTTCAATGTTTTGCTCATACTGAGCTGGAATTAATTTGGTTTTACACCTGAATGGATGGCCGTGGTCCGTGGAGGTCTGGAGGATGCAGAGCAATGAACAAAAGATGGGAAAAGTTCCAAAGGACACATCATGACAGACTGTTGCTGCTGCTGCTGTATGACGGTTTATGTAAAAATAAAAAATAAAGAAAGCCGAGGACCGATATATGCAGTGGTGGATCCAGACTTAAAATTACCTGGTGTCCACGTAGAAGAACACATGTCTACATGTCAAACAATTCAATGACCTACACACTAAACCAATAAGTAAGTGTGAATTGCACCCAGTGCCGGTGACACCGACTAGCTGTACGTAGCTTCGTCCCTGGATATATCTAATGCATTTCTAATATGTTAAATAGAAAAATATCATTAAATAAAAATAATAATGAAAAACACAAATTTAAGCATCCAGAAGGTTTCAAAGAAATTTAAAGAAAGCTGATGATCGATATATGTAATGCATTTCTAATATGTAAAATTGATTTTTTTAATTAAATAAACAAAAATCATGAAAAACACAAAATTTGACGGATGACCGTAACATGTATAATATGCAGAGCTACATATAACAACATCAAAAAACTATGGTAGAGGCCAAACTGTATCCTAAATCAAAGAGTTGCCGCCACAATCAGATAATGTGCTCTCTGATCCGATAAAAGTAAAGAGGAAAAACAAATACATTATATCTAAAGAGATATTGGTCAGCGAGTGTTTCTAAAAGAGGTAAACACAAGTGACAAACATGAATCGCACATATACGTCAAATGTAACATACGTGTGGTTTCTTATTGCGCGGCAGGACAAACACCGACATCTTACTCGGCCGTTCTTCTCTTTTTTGACCACTTCATACCATCCCCGACGAAACATGTGATGACACATTCAACGCCAGTCTTCCCATCGGCAATGAGTGAGAAATCGGGGATGTAATGCGCCAATATGATTGGAACTACAAGCAGTTAAGAAAATGTATCCCGCACAATAAATGAAAGAGTTGTCTTCAATGCATTGCCCAACTGCCAGCTTCCCAACGCTGAAGTTTAAAATACTAGCTCCAACAATCCCTACTATTGTATAAGCACTTTATAACTTCAACACAAAACATCGTGTGAAAATGAAAATTTATCCTTTACAACCAGTGTTTGCCTTTCAAATATTAGACACGAAATTTCTTCTTTCTTGCACGGATATTTCCATGAAGGATTATACATCAGTTATGGATACAACAATCCACAAACTGTGAAATGAACCATAGAGTACCTTACATTTGAACAGAATATGTTTTAACCCGTGAATTATTGTTGAAGTATTGAACACACGTCTCAATGGTACAGTGGCAAGTAACCCCACTTTCACTCCCCAAATATACATACTAAAAAAACATCTCAAAGAGTATTAATCCAAAAATGGTTTTATCCTTTTAGTGACATGATGGAATCTTTCGCAGATGTGTAAGGCTGGGCAACATAGTCAACAAGTAAATAGTAAATTCTAAGTTTAGAAAATAAAATCCCAAAGTTTAGAAACAAATATTGATACTGTATAAATTTGTAAGGAAGACGAAAAGCAATGAAAATATTAAACATATAAAACGGAAAATATATTCTACATAAAACAAGAAAATCCATGGAGAGAAAAATATTGTAGAAATCAATAAAATTCAACATTATTGTTTTATGTGGCGTGATATCCTCAAACTTCATAGTCTTCTATATTTTAAAAATTTAAAATATCTAATTCAATGTTTATTCTTCCCATGTCTGCTTGTTAAACTACCATATGTAGTAAAACCATTCTAACATCACCGGAAACCACTTTGGCATCATACTAGAACTAATTTGTGTGATTTCGGGTGTTGGGTATAATTTGTCGAGTTTGAGAGGCGGACGGCCAAATTAGACTCCAAGTGAGTTACAGTAGTGAAAATAGTTATTTTTCTTTTTCATCATGGAAGTAATGTTGTCATATTTTTCTGGATGTGCATGAACCAGCCAACCCACGACTTCCAACATCGAGATGCCTCACAGATGACATTGTCAATGTTATTTTTTTGCCTCATAGGCAACTTCAACAATCGACGCTGAGTCTAAACGATGAAGCGACATTTAGCCTTCAATTATTGTGGGTATAGACTACAACTATATGGATCGAGCAAAGTTAAGATATTTTCCATCATTTATTGTCCTATAGACTACATAAATGTAGATTGAGAAGATAATGGAATTTTATTGCTATCAATTATCGCGTTACATATTACAAATATGTAGATCAAGCAAATTCCAGAATTTTATTCCTTCTAGTTATTGTGCTACATATTACAAATATGTAGATTGAGTAGATTTCAGAATTTTATTTCCATCAGTTATTGTGGATATAGATTACTAAGATGAAAATCGAGTAGATTTAGGAAATTTATTATCATCATTATTTTTGCTATAGATTACAAATATTTACATAAAACACATTGAGGTTTATTGTCAGTCTTAAGTTCAAAATATGATAAATGATATTTTAAATAGACTCTCATAGAGGCAGCTAGCAATGTCCACTCATCGTGCATGAAAAATCGAAGGACTGATGTTAACATGCTATATGTGGCTACAAAAATTAACACGAGAACAACAAATGATATGTCAAGTATGTAATGACTCATTTTAGTTGAGCTGAAAAATATATAAATCCATGCAGGAAGAACATGTGCATGCCAAAACAAGACAATTTTCAGAAAGTTAGAAACAAAAGAATATTAAAATGATTTTAATTTTGCAGAAGCTTGTGTAGAAAAATAAAAATAATGAAAATGTCAAGTTTCGGAAAACTAGAAAGAAGGGGAAAATATATTCTATAGAAATAATGAAAATTGATAGAAATTTTTAATAGAAAAAGTAAAAAAGGTCAATGTTTCGACGAGGTTGTTTTGTACTCTTAATGATATCCTATATTTTTCAAAAAATTCTAAATAATTTTAATTCTCACAAACTCAAATTATTTGTTTCTTATTACGTTCTTTATTTTCTATGCTATATTTCGCAAAAAAAAAAAGACCGCTATATGTGGTTAAATCGCTGAAACGTTAGAGTATGTAGGAAAATCACTACCACATTAGAGTAAACTGCCTGTGCGTTTTTGAATGTCGAGCATAATTTATCATGTTTTAGAGGTGATAGGGTAAATTAGAGTGGTGGATGCTAAAAATAAAAGGTAAAAGTAGATTTTACTTTAAGCCATGGGGAGAGAGATAGAGAGAGAACAATACAATTTTAAAATAATATTGATTTTGCAGAAGTTTGCTAGAAATAAAAAATAAAAAACGACTAAATTAGAACACTAGAAGAAACAATTTTTTTCTATAGATATCACGAAAATAAATAGAATATTTTTAATAGAAAATGCACAACGTTTCAACATGGATGTTTTGTATTCTTAATGATATCCTTTGGTTTCCAAAAATCAATAAACATTGAGGTCATCCACTTAAGGGAAACAGAGCGGGAAAAATTATGTGTTAAAGGAAGCCATGCAACTAGATTGAGCAAGTTGCATGTTGTAGATGGACATGGAACTAAATTCGGGAAAAATTACATGTGTAGAGTGGACGTGCAACTGAGTCGGAGAAGTTATGTGCTAAAAGTGGACATATAACTCTCGTTCGGATGCTCTAGCCCCAAAGCCTCTTGCTCTTCCAAGGCAAGATACCGCTCATCCACGTTTGTTCGGTGCGGGAACAACTCAACCACTGCGCTGCCAGCCTACTCAGACGGTGCTTCGTTGCGCTCCTTCGTCTCTGGTGGACATTTCTCGAGATCCAATCGCCAGGCTCGGAGGAGATGTAAGATCCATCACGAATCGTCAGGCTCTCCTCCCTCGCTCACCCAACACACTTTGTTACCACTTACCACCAACGTCTACGCGCCCTCCAACCGCTCCCTTAAACATGCCTTCCTCGACGAGCTCAAACAAATCAAAGAAGACGACCACACGTCCTGGCTAATCGTCGGAGATTTCAACCTCATTCGCTTCTCTCATGAAAAGAATAACCCAAATTTTCACCAACGAGAAGCCGATGCCTTCAGCGCGCTAATTAACGAACTGGCACTGTTGGAGCTACCCCTACTAGACCGTAGATTTACTTGGACAAACAATAGGTCCCACCCTACACTTGAACGACTCGACCGCGCCTTCTTTAATCTAGCGTGGAACTCACACTTCCTAAACACCACACTCTCTTCGCTCACACGTGTCACTTCCGATCATGTCCCTTTAATCATCCAAGTACAAACTAATGTACCCCGTCCCCGCCACTTTCGTTTTGAATCACATTGGGCCCTCTCAACGGAATGCCACAGAATCGTCCAGCAAACTTGGGCCCCCAACACACGCGCAGACCGCAACCTAACATCTACTGCCATCCTCTCAAAATCCCTCAAATCATCCCGGATCGCGCTCAAAAGGTGGGCTCGGCAACGCTCATCAGCCCAACTGCGAGAAACCGCCGCCAAAAGGATCATTAACCTTGTTGACCTCAAGGAAGAATCTAGACCTCTCTCCAGAGCCGAGAAAATGCTAAGATCGGTAACCATAGTCTCTCTCCAAAGTGCCGCTCGAGAAAAAATGGCGTTCTGGAAACAACGCGGGAAAGTACGTGCTGCAATTGATGGAGAAGAAAACACTGACGAGCAGTTTTAGCATGGTCCCTCTTACCCCCTCTTTTCACATGAGAGGTAAGAGTATGTAGTAGATCTGAGCCGTTGATCACATTAATTGGTGGTCGGATTAACTCTTACCTTCTTACCTCATATGTAAAAATAAGGGGTAAGAGGGAGCATGTTAAAATTTGCCAACACTGAATACTTCCATGCCGTGGCATCGCAACGCCTCCAGAAAAACACAATCACTTCGCTCTCCTCGAACGGGGCCGATTTTCACTCACACCAACAGAAGGCGACCATACTCAGAGACCACTTTACAACTATCATCGGAACCTCACCACAAACTGCTTAGTCCTTTGACCCGAAACAGTACTACTCACATATGATACCGCAACTACTATCCCTCGTGTCAGGGATATTACTATTAGGTATAAACCACCCAGGAGGGGCCGGTTTATGCCTATCGGGATCACTTCTACTGAAGCCCAACATAGTATGGATCAAGACGCTTTAGTCCAAGAAGCTTAAAAGCCCAGGAGGCGTTAGGGCCCATGATTTGTAAACCGCCATGCGGTATGTAACTTGTGATGTAAGATAGGAAAGATAGAGACCGAGCCGGATACGTTTATGAACCGGCCTCGGGACTCTGTAAACCGGACCGGGCGTCACCTCGTGTATATAAAGGGATGACCCAGCGGCGGTTCAAGGACAGAGAACAACTGCTCGAGACACAGACAAAGCGGATTCGCTCCCTGGTCATCGAAACCCTAGCAATATTACACCAAACTAGACGTAGGCTTTTACCTTCATCGAAGGGGCCGAACTAATATAAAATCCCTGTGTCCTTGTCCGCTTTAACCCCTTAAAGCTAACCCATAGCGATGGCCTCACGACTAAGTCCTTTTGCTAGGACATCTGCCGTGACAAAACCACGACAGTTGGCGCCCATCGTGGGGCTATCGCACGATGGTTTCGAGTTCTTGAAGGGCAGCTTTGAAGGATTCAAGGGCTATGCAGTGGGCCGGATGACTAAGAGTCGTCGCGACAAGATCTACATCGACGATGCAGGCTGGGGCCCCGAGGCCGATTCAATCGAATACGGGTACCGGGTCCCCTTTGGCGGCATCCACGTCTTCATTGGCAAGATCGGCGAACCGGGCCCTGAGCCAGACATCATCCCCAACCTCGTCGAGCCGGCTCAGCGTGCGAGACCTGCTCGGATTCGGCCCGCCATGAAACGCGTCTTCGTCGGAGCAGTTCATGGAGTACAAGTTGAAGATGGACCGGACTCTGGCGGTGAGACTGTTGTCTATTCCGGCGATGAGTCGTCCTCTGGAGAGACGGAATCTTTATACATGTTGCAGGATGGCCGATCTGGGGGCTGTTCCGATGGTGATAGTATTCCGGACCCCCTTGATCCGCCAAACCGGGTTGCCGTCTTCATGGCCAGATCACAACCTATGCAGCAGTCGTCAACTACAGCCGCGTTAACATCGGACACGGCGGGAGCTAGGGCTGGAGGCCCTGGTCTGTCACCGGTCGAAACCTTGTCCACCTTGGTCGATACTTTGACAGCACTGTTAACAGCGGAGTTAGCCCAGGCCGATAAGGAACAACATGACGCGCAGGTCGCTCAAGTGAAAGGCCAGATAGATCAAGCCAAATTGGACCTAGCTGCTGAGAATACCAGGATGGTTGCAAAGCAGGCCGAGCTGGACGCTCAGGCTTATCGACTCATGTTGGATCAGACCGCTTCACATGAGGTAATGAGGAGAAGGGAACGATCTCGCCTACCGCCGGTTTAAGAAGCAAGGAACCTTTTTAGCACGCCAAGAGCAGGAACCAGTAACCAGCCGGAGGTAAACCGGGGAGGAGCGCCAGGCACAGGAGCTTCAGTCCAGCCGCAGGCTGCGGAGCCAACCCGCCAGGCCATTCCATCACATCGCGTACCTACCCCTCCCGATCATTACTCCAACCCATTGGATAACATGGTTGCCGCCGCTTCATGACTGGCCGCACTTCCCATTGATGGAACATCCCCCATAGCGATGGAGGCACTGCAGGCCAGGGAGTTTCTGGAGACGGCGCTAACCGAATAGCAAGCTTATTCTCACAGCCATGAGAGGATCCACTCCACCCCTCGCCCAAGCCGGAGTTATACTAGGCACCTGGATGAGTCGGCTGTGTCAAACAGCGCTCGGAGAATTAACCCGCTGCGGAGGGATAATCCGGCAGGGGGAGACGTGAACGCTCAATAAGTGGTGGATCAGGGCAGGCAGCGCCGGGAGGCCGAGTTAGCAGCACAGTACGAAAACCGTCAGCCAATGCCAGTTCGTCCATCTACCACAGTTGAACCGTGGGTTATGTCCAGCTCCTTGGGAGTGCCTTGTCTTACTCCCGCTTTACGCAATGTAAAACTACCCAAGGATTTCAAAGGACCACGCAAGGTGCCCAACTATACTGCGGATTTGTCCCCTGGGACATGGGTGGAAAGCTATGAGATGGCCATGGAGATGCTGGATGTAGATGATGCAGCATGTGCCAAGTACGTTACTATGATGTTGGAGGGTACAACTCGCACTTGGCTGAAAAGCTTACCACCCAATTCCATCGGATCATGGGCCGAATTGCGTCGCCGGTTTATTAATAACTTCAAAGACACATGCAAACAACCAATGTCTATCGTCGATTTAGCTGTCTTTGTTCAAGGAGAGCACGAGTCAACAAGCCATTGGGTGCGTCGAGTGTCGGAGATCCTACATTCTTCCAACAGCATCAACCCGGGCACAACAGTTATAACCTTGGAAGGCAATTGCCGGTTTGAGCCTTTGAAGCTGAAGTTGGGACGGCTCAAACGTAACTGTGATGACATGGGAACGCTCATGGGCGCCTTGGTGAAATATGCAGATTCAGATAGTGCCAAGTACCCAAATTCTGATGATGAGAAGTCAGGGAAAGCAAGGAAGAGCATTAAAGCGCCACAGCCTAACCCGGCGAATCAAGGATATAGTGGTAAGCGTAAAGCGGATAGTATTTCAGATTTCGTGGCTAACACCAATGCTCAGGAGAACGGCCAGCGTCGCAAGGGTAGACAGCCCCCGCGAAACGGGAGGCCGCCTATTAATCTGGAACGCCAGATGAACATACCTTGCCCAAGGCACGGCACGCCGGAGAAACCAGCTACGCACCTCTGGAAGGACTGTTTTATTATGAAGGAAATCATGAGCCGGTCCCAGTATGATCATGGACCGTCTGGTGGTTCAGGACCTGGTTTTCACGGGCCGGGTTATCAAGGTGGTGGATCCGGTTCAGGGTTCCAAGGTAAATAGAGTAATCAGGGGAACCAGAATGGGCACAATGAGCATAACCAGTAGCATGGTCAGGGTGGTTACAACAATCAAGGCAACCAACAGCATCGGCAATCCGGATATCAGAGTAATCCGAAGCAGTTGAGTAGTGGGCAGTATCACGTCTTCACCACGAGCTTATGTAAACATGATCAGAAGGTTTACAAGAGGGCAGTACATTCTGTTGAACCGGTGGTGCCACGCTACCTGCGCTGGTCAGAACAGCCAATTGTGTGGAGTCGAGAGGATCACCCGCCCCGGGTTGATAACCCGGGTCAGCTGGCTCTAGTTGTAGCACCTCAGGTTGGGGGCTATAAGTTTACCAAAGTGCTTATGGATGGAGGTAGCAGCATCAACATTCTGTATTATGAGACTTTTCGGCGCATGGGGCTGACAGATAAAAATCTTCGGCAGTCCAACACAGTTTTTCATGGCGTGGTGCCCGGTAAATCGGCGTATCCAGTCGGTAAGATAGACATGGAGATCACTTTTGGAGATGAGCATGATTCTAGGTCTGAGACTTTGACCATTGAAGTGGTAAAGATTAAGAGCCCGTATCACGCCCTGTTCGGGCGGCCGGTCTATGCTAAATTCATGGCGAGGCCTTGTTATGTTTATCTACAACTCAAGATGTCGGGTCACAAGGGAACCATTATGGTTCATGGGAGTCGCAAGATCGCTTTGGAGTGCGAAGACGGTGATGCAGCTTATGCTGAGGCAGTTTGTGCAACTGAAGAGCTGAAATTTTATAAAGATAATGTTGATCCGGCAGATATGTCTCCGCTGAAAAAGCCAACCACAGAGCATGATCCAGCCTTGAAGTTCAAATCAGCTGATGAGACCAAGCAGGTTGACTTTGTTCCTAGCAATTCATCCAAACAGTTCACCATCAGTGCTAACCTAGATTCAAAATAGAAAAGCGCGCTCATCGAGTTCATCCGTGAGAACCGGGACATTTTTGCATGGAAACCTTCTGACATGACAGGTGTACCGAGGGAACTCGCTGAGCACACTCTCAACATTGATCCTAAGTATAAACCAGTTAAACAATTTCTCCGCCGCTTCAATGAAGAAAGGCGCAAAGCAATTGGTGAAGAAGTGGCTAGGCTCTTGGCGGCAGGCTTTATAATTGAAGTGTTTCATCCAGAGTGACTAGCTAATCCGGTGCTGGTGCTTAAGAAGAAGGGTACTTGGCGAATGTGTGTTGATTACACAGATCTGAACAAAGCTTGCCCAACTGACCCCTTTGCCCTCCCTCGTATTGATCAAATCATTGATGCTACGGCGGGTTGTGAACGCTTAAGTTTTCTGGATGCTTATTCGGGTTATCATCAGATCAAGATGGCAATTAAAGACCAGGAGAAAACAGCCTTCATAGCTCCCTTTGGGGCCTTCTGCTATGTGTCTATGCCTTTCGGGCTCAAGAGTGCCCAGGCAACCTATCAACGATGTGTGCAGAATTGTCTTCATAGGCAGATTGGGCGGAACGTTCACGCTTATGTGGACTATATTGCGGTAAAGTCCAGGAAAGAGGAGACGTTGATAACGGACTTGAAAGAAACCTTTGATAATCTCCGGGTTTATAAGATGATGCTTAATCCGGCCAAGTGTGTTTTTGGTGTTCCGGCGGGCAAACTCTTGGGGTTCCTGGTGTCAAACACAGGAATTGAAGCTAATCCAGAGAAGATCAAGGCGATTACGTCCTTGGCTAAACCGGCATGCATCAATGATGTCCAACGCTTAGCGGGCTGCATTGCGGCGCTCAACCGGTTTATCAGCCGTTTGGGGGAGAAGGCCATCCCGCCTTATCAGATGATGAAAAAGAAAGACCGTTTTGTCTGGAGTGATGTTGCTGATGCTGCGTTTGATAATTTGAAGAAGCAATTGGCAGATCCGCCGGTCCTTGCTGACCCAGTTGATAATGAGCCGCTGCTGCTATACGTGGCTGCTAATGCCCGAGCAGTGAGCGTTGCCATCGTGGTAGAGCGCAAAGAGACAGGAAAGGAATATCCGGTTCAAAGGGCGGTTTACTACATCAGCGAGGTGCTCATTGAGTCAAAGAAGAGATACCCGCATTGGCAGAAGTTGGTATATAGAGTCTTCATGGCAAACCGGAAGCTGTAGCAGTACTTCCAAGTTCATCCAATCACTATGATCAGTTCAGCCCCTCTGGGCGATATAATTCAGAACAAAGAGGCGACTGGTCGGGTTGCAAAGTGGTCCATTGAGCTTAGTCCTCACGGGTTGAAGTATGTGCCCCGTACTACAATCAAATCCCAAGCACTGGTGGACTTCATCAATGATTGGACAGAGTTGCAAGCACCAGAGGAAAAGCCGGATCACACATATTGGACTATTCACTTTGATGGATCCAGGCAATTGGAGGGCTCGGGGGCTGGAGTCGTATTAACTTCCCCACGAGGTGATAAGTTCTGTTATGTCCTCCGTTTAATGTTCCCTTGTACTAACAATGCAGCTGAGTATGAAGCTCTCCTTCATGGTCTACGAATGGCTAAAGAGATGAATTTAAGCCGGGTTAAATGTTTCGGCGATTCAGACCTGGTGGCTCAACAAGTGTCTGGTAAGTGGGATTCTAAAGATCCACTTATGGCAGCATATAGACGAGAGGTGTATGCTGTTGCTGGACATTTCAAAGGTTATCAGGTGGATCATGTAGACCGGCGAAATAATGAAGTGGCCGATGCGTTAAGCCGGCTGGGTTCTCAACGTAAACCGGTTCCACCCAATGTTTTTCTGGACGTATTGCACAGTCCGTCGGTGAAATTGCCTTCAGAAGAGGATTTGGTTGTTCCTGATCCGGAGGCTCAACTAGTGGCGGTGCTTCATGTTATTCCAGATTGGACGCTCCCTTACCTGGCGTACATGAACCGAGGTGAGTTACCAGAGGACGAAGTCTTGGCTAGACAGATAGTCCGGCGATCCAAATCAATGACTATTGTCAATGGAGAGCTACATCATTGCAGCGTCTCTGGGGCGTTTCAGCGTTGTGTATCGCCAGATGAAGGCCGTGATATTCTTAGAGAGATCCACGAAGGAGATTGTGGTCATCACGCCGGTTCAAAATCCTTGGTGGCTAAAGCTTTTCGTCATGGGTTCTACTGGTTGACGGCTCATGCCGACGCAGAGGACTTGGTCAGAAAATGTGATGCATGCCAGATATTTTCACGACGTGCTCATATACCGGCTCAGGAATTGAGGATGATTCCAATTACTTGGCCATTTGCAACTTGGGGGCTTGACATGGTTGGACCCTTCAAGAGATCCCCAGATAAGAAGACCCACCTTTTGGTGGCGGTAGATAAGTTTACCAAATGGGTTGAAGCGGAACCTGTCAGCAAGTGTGATGCAGCAACGGCGGTTCAGTTCATCAAAAAGGTGATTTTCCGGCTTGGCTTTCCACACAGCATTATCACTTATAATGGCACCAATCTATCCAAGGGGGCTATGGAGGAGTTCTGTCAACGAGAGCACATCCACCTTGATGTATCATTAGTAGCTCACCCTCAATCCAATGGTCAAGCCGAGAGAGCCAATCAAGAGATCTTGACAGGCATCAAACCCCGGCTTATGGTCCCTTTGCAGAGGACGCCGGGTTGTTGGGTGGAGGAATTACCCTCTGTGTTATGGAGCATCAACACTACACCTAACAGATCTACAGGGTACACGCCTTTCTTCATGGTATATGGAGCTGAAGCGGTCCTTCCTAGTGATATCCGTCATGATTCGCCGCGGGTGGCGGCTTACGTCAAAACTGATAACGAGAAGGCACGACAAGATGCGTTGGACCGGCTGGATGAGGAACGTGACACGACGGCAGCTCGATCGGCAATTTATCAGCAAGATCTGCGCCAGTACCACACTCGCCGGGTTAAAACTAGAACGTTTAAAGAAGGAGATCTAGTGCTCCGGCTCATCCAAGACCAGACAGACATGCACAAACTATCCCGGCCTTGGGAAGGACCTTTTGTGGTCAGCAAGAACCTACACAATGGATCATACTACCTCGTCGACGTTCGAGAACATAAGGACTCACGTACTGCGGAGCAGGAGACCCGATGGCTGTGGAACATCGCTCTTCTTCGACCTTACTACCCCTGAGCCATAGGCTGCGCTTTATGTACATAACTTTGCAATGTATATATTATGATCAATATAATAAACCGGCGGCCCTGATAAAGCGGGGTATCTGCTGCTTTTTTCATAGTCTGTCACATGGTGGCTTCTGTGTGCAAAGGAGTTCCTATGGCCTCTTAAACCAGCGACTACACCAATACCATCATAAGAGCATAGCTCTGGTTGCCTCGGTAATCCGGCTATTACAGCCCACATGATGATGAGGGGCAAAAGAGAGTTTGATGCATAGCACAACTCAAACATAGGCCCCGACGAGCATAGCTCAAATGCTACCTGGGGGCTCCTTATGCATAGCATCAACGAGTTGACAACCCTTGTAGTAAGCTATCAAGCCATGGCTTAGAAGCCTGGTGTATACACCTAAAACCCCGGATTAGCCTTCCTGCATTAAGTAAGTCACTCCGCCCAGGTAAACCTGGTACGACCCGTCGAACATATACACAAGTCAATCTTTACAAACCCTGAACTTGGTAACGTTAAATTGACGATCATCGATCGTATACACAAGTCAATCTTTACAGACCCTAAACTTGGTAACGATTAACATTGATGATTTCGTTAAGGATTGAGGACCATCTTAACAGCCTTTGTGAAATGGTTAATGTCAATAGCCTGGCAGCTCATAAAAAGCCTCGAATTTGGAGCCTGGCAGCTCATAAAAAGCCTCGACTACACGGTCTTATTTGCCAAAAAAATTATTTTTGATTTTTCTAAAAAAATTATCTTCAAGGTCATTGGTGTTTATTCAAGTCCATTGATTCAGGGAGCGGATGACTATAAGTTGCCACTACACCTGCGTTTACAGAACCTATTCTGGTCTGATTATAAATCGCTAAGTGTTGTCTACAGCTAAACCGGAGTTTATCATAACCTGGTCCGGTTCTATCACGAACCGGCAAATGATCAAGGGAGTCATCAACACTTGCACCTTGGATCATTGTCTTTACTACCGATTATTGATTAAGGCTACTCATGAAAAACTTAACCACAGGTATGATATATACTTTATATTTCATACACAGTTCAGGTTATAAACCTAGACCATGTGTTTGGGCATCATGACCCGTCCGGCGATAAACCGCCAGGACACTTTAAACATTGTTTTATGCAGAAACAAGTGGAGTAAACCGTCAAAGGCATTATAAGCAAGAAATAATTATGAAGTTGCAAACTGAAGCAATTTCATACAAAGGGCAATGCAAGACAGCATAAAGTATTTTAGCTACCCTATTACAAGGCACTGGATAGCCCAAAAGAATATCAGTTTTTTCCTAAAGTACTGGGACATAAAAATTTAACCGGCACCGGTTTAGGCCTCTGCATCAACTTGCCTTAAGGTTGCAGATCACCCTGCTCCGACTCCCCGTCGTTCTCTTCTAACTGCTGGAAGTCAGTAGTTGTCCAATCGATCTTGGTCAGTGCTTTGAAAACAACTTCATCGTTCACCAGTTCAGACGGATCAATGTCAGTAGCGTAATTGTGCTTACGGACGGGTGGGATGAGATTTTCAATGTTGTAAGACGGAGGGTTGACCCGTACATTCTCAGCATCATAACCCGAATGATATCGAGACAGATCAGCCTCATCAGCTAGTTTGCTGGCCAGAGGCCGCATTTCTTTGGTTAACGCATGTAAGTGAGGTTGTCAGAATCGCGATTCTGTTATACGATTCTACGACTTTACGATCCAAACTAACCCCTATGATTCTACGATTTTAGTTCATAGAATCTACGTTTTTACGATCCTGATAGTGAAGATTCTACGATTTGCGATCCTACCATCAGAGCTCCGATCCGATTCAAAATCGCGATCCTGACAACCTTGCGTAAGTCGTCATTTGAGAATGTTGATCCATCTTCCTTCATGCTTGGGTAGCCGGTCATCACCTCTGCCGGATAAAGGTCAGGCACCCAAGCTTTCGCTCGAGTTAAGGCCATCAGAGCACCCGCCCTTGCAGACGACTTCTTCAGCTCTATGAGGCGGGCAGGTAGAATGGATAATTTTTCCAAAGTACCCTTGATCGTTGTGGGAGCCGGTTTATTGTGCGAGGCAGTGCAGACAATCCTCTGGGCACCGGAATACAGCTGCTCTACCAGAGTGTATGCGGCCTTCAACTTTCTCCGCATATCATTGCCAAGATGAGCAACACGTTTTCCTGCATCAAAAAGTATGAGTTAAATCGAAAGGTGCAGGACTGCAATATTCAGGGTTACGTTAACAACACTTACCAAAGATAGCAGTTGTCATGGCATTTATCTGTTGTTTTAATCCGGACAATTCTTCTGTCACCGGATTAAGAGAAGCCTCTGCATCAGTTGCCCTCTTCTCCAAGATGGCTTTCTCGGCATCCCAATCCGACCGTTCCTTTTCAAAGTCTTTCTTCAGCTTTTCTATATTTGCTAAAGCAAGTGTCAGCTCATCTTGGACTTTGATAGCGGCGGTTTCTTGAAACTTCAGAATTTTTCCGGTTTAAGTCAGTCCGCCAAAGAGGAAAGCACAGTATATATTCATGAGACATTTTTCAACAAAGTACCAAGCACATAACAAGTTATACACTTGGCACTTGGGAGCTAATGTGTATTTGCAGTTAAACGGGATTTTCTCAGTCAAGTCCCAAGCACATAACGAGTTATACGCTTGACACTTGGGGGCTAATGTGACATTGTTCAGAATAGAATACAAGTTGAAGTCTCGGTTCATCCTAAAGGAGTAAACCGGCCCTTGGGGACTACACATGTGCAAAACAAACTATCTACTGGATCTACTAAAGTCCCGGTCCACCCTAAAGGGCTAAATCGGCACTTGGGGGCTATGATGGAGTAAAGACAGGCTACAAGAAATAAGCAGGAATAAAGTACAAGTCAAAAAGTAGAAAGGTTACCTCATAGCGCTCCTTCATCATATTTACCAAGCCGGCTTCATGATCACGGCTGGTGTACAGCCGGTTTAGATAGCCGGAATGGAGTTCTTGGGCGCTGAGCTGAGCATAACTGGACAAATCAGTACTCAATTTTCCTTTGTCCTTGCTGGGAACTTCATCCTTGGCAGTATGCTTGGACAAAGAGACATGCTCACCAGGAGTAGTATAGCCAATCCCAGTGATTTCAACATCTTCAGTTGAAGCGGCCGTTTGCTTAGCCGGACTAGCAGGAGCAGTGCTGGCTTGGGCAAGATTGGCCGGTTCAAGATCACGATCCATTGGATCGCTCCCCTGATCAACAAAGACTTCGTGATCCATGGGAGGAGGATCATAATGCAGAATATCAGCATTGTCTTCAGAAGGTTCAGCAAATTCAGAGTCTTTTGCCGGTTCAGGAATTGTGTTATCGCCTGCCGGTTTATTTTGCTTAGACTTTTTGCTAGGCCTGGGTTTACTACGAAAGTTAAAAGATGGCGAAAATCAGAAGAGCCAAGACAGAAATTAAACCGGCCAAGTGAAAACCAACTTACCCAAGAACAGTCTTGAGGGGAGGAATCTGCGTGGCTGTTGATTCGCCAGAAGATGAATGGGGAATTTCCTGGTAATTCGAATCAGACGGATTAAGAGGTTGTCGAATAAGACCTGCTTTGGGATAAAGAGCGTCTGGAGTATGTAAAACCTCGGAACGACGCCTCCGAGCTGGAGTGTGTGTCAATCCGGTGGACTCAATGGCGTGGCGACTGTGCCGCGTGGTGCGGCGAGCTTCATGTTGTTGTTTCTTCAAAATAAAGTTTGAATCCAAGTAAGCGAAAAGATGAGAAAAATGTACTTTCCGGCTTGCTCGACGTGTTTTTGGTGTTGGCAGAGGTTCTGAACCGGAAGAAAGAGTAATTACATCAACATCATCCGCTTTGCTGCCTTCAGCGCGTCCCTGGGTACAGTTATTGTTAGTAAAATACAGATAAAGAAAGTCAAAGAAATCAAGAGAATCAAGTAATACCTCGAAGGCCGGTTCATCATCCTCCGGATTGGATCCTCGACCATTGCTTTGCTAATGTTGAATGGTGCAAAGAATTTCCTAATACCCTGGTTTACAATTAGCCAAATATTCATAGTGATCATGCACCCATTTTAACCATTTCTAAACTTAGTATTCTTAAGACTAAAAGTTCTTTCAAATTTGAAAATGGGTTTCTTATGGAATATGACTATCATGAAATGGCTAAGAATAGTTGGATCAATACTAATGATAAACCTTTCCATGTTAGAACATCCCTTCTTGCAGGTTCACTCAAGAGATGGAGTAAAAGTAGGAGGCCTTTAAAACAACTACTGGATACTATTCACAACCAACTGGAAAATTTGTAGATTAAACCTATACATTTACAGGATCACAATGAGGAGGATAGCCTAATTGAGCTTTATGATTAAACGACAACCAAGCTAACGGAATTTAATAGGTAGCGAGCTAAGAAACATTAGTCTACGAAATGAGAGAGGAATATAAGTTACTTTCATACCTCTATTCTCAAAAGGAGAAGGAAGAATATAATTAGTTTAATTCTTGATCAAAATAATAAAATATTGCAGAATCCTGAAGAGATAGCTGATTGTTTAATTAAGTAATTTACAAATTTGTTCTCTTCAAGTAATCCCAACTTAAATTATCTTCCTTCTAAAGTAAGTAATAATGAAAATATGATGGATTGTCCTACTGTTCCAGATAAAGATGAAGTTCTATATGTACTTAATTAAAGGAATGAAGAGGAACACCATCCCTAGAGCAGATGGGCTGAATGCTGCGTTCTACCTTTCGGTATGGAAGTGGGTAGGATATGATATAAAAAGACATGTTCAACATTTCTACATAAGGGATATTCTTCATCCACAACTAAATAAAGCTTGTATTACTCTCATTCCTAAGAAATATAATGCCGAAACTCCATAAGAATTTAGGCCCATAAGTCTGTGTAATGTAGTCTATAAAGTCATTGCCAAACCTTTAGACAATAGACTCAAAGATAACCTTCCTAATTAGATTCTTGAGTCTCAGAAAGCTTTTACTCAAGGTATGAGAATTACCAATATAATTGTAGATCAACAAATCACTCACTCTTTTCTTCTTAACTCTTGGAAACATAAGGCATTTATGGACAAGATGGATTTAACCAAAGCCTTTGACAGAGTTAAGTGGTGTTTTATCAAGAGGGCTTTCTACTTAAACGGTTGCATGGTCATTTTGTGAATTTAATCATGGAGTGCATCTCTTCTACCACCTTATCTGTTAAGATTAATGGTCAACTGTATGGCAGCTTTAGGGGATCCTCACGTATTCCACAAGGTTGTCCTTTATCGTTGTATCTTTTTATTCTCATGGTTAATGACTTGTCGCTTTCCATGCAGGAGGCTATAAATGCCAATCATTCGAGTAGTATTCAGTTATGACCTGATTGTCCCCCTATTCACTCCTTGATGTTTGTTGACGATCTTATAGTGTGTGGTAGGGCTAATAATGATGATGCTAATATGATAGCCTATATTATTAATGAATTTGGTGCGGTTTCTTGTCAACTCCTACTTGGAATAAATATGCTATCCTTTTGAGTAAGAATACATATGTTAATCTAAAAAATGAAATTAAGAGTACTTTCCCTCTCCCAATATGGATTTTAACACAACTCATCCTTGTCATCCTTCAATTTTTCCTGGAAACAATAGACCCGTGGCCTACAGTTTTATGATCGATAAATTTAAAACTTAGCTTAAGGGCCGCTTCAGTAGCTCGCCATCTCCCATAAATCCTTGGAATCCCACTTATTATTTCCACCACCAGCTTTCGATGGGAGCACTAGTGATCAAAATAACGTTCGGCTCATCCGCTCTAGCTTTTGGTTGCTAGGCATGGGCTGACAACGCTTTCTATTGGTATTCGACCCTAGTGGAAGGTTTGGACAAGCGAAATAGAGGCCCGAGTAGGAGCAGCACTCAGCCAGGTGCGGCCCACTTTCGTAGTGGCTGGTGAAGGGAGCCAAAAGGACATGCAGTTATCATCCCCGTTTGCGGGTAGGCATCATTTTCGCCCCTTTTCTCTATGTTGTTTGTGTGACAAATGATCTTTCCGAGCCTCTTATTAATGAAGGAAATATGCCCTATAGGCAATAATAAATTTGTTATTTAATATTTCCTTATATCATGATAAATGTTTATTATTCATGCTAGAATTGTATTAACCGAAAACTTGATACATGTATGGATACATAGACAAAACATCATGTCCCTAGTAAGCCTCTACTAGACTAGCTCGTTAATCAAAGATGGTTAAGTTTCCTAACCATAGACATGTGTTGTAATTTGACGAACGGGATCACATCATTAGGAGAATGATGTGATAGACAAGTCCCATGCATTAGCTTAGCATAATGATCGTTCAGTTTTATTGCTATTGTTTTCTTCATGTCAAATACATGTTCTTCCGACTATGAGATTATGCAACTCCCGGATACCTGAGGAATGCCTTGTGTGCTATCAAATGTAACAACGTAACTGGGCTATTATAAATATGCTCTATAGGTATCTCCGAAGGTGTTTGTTGGGTTGGCATAGATCAATATTAGGATTTGTCACTCTGAGTATCGGAGAGGTATCTCTGGGCCCTCTCGGTAACGCACGTAAGTGAGGTTGTCAGAATCGCGATTCTGTTATACGATTCTACGACTTTACGATCCAAACTAACCCCTATGATTCTACGATTTTAGTTCATAGAATCTACGTTTTTACGATCCTGATAGTGAAGATTCTACGATTTGCGATCCTACCATCAGAGCTCCGATCCGATTCAAAATTGCGATCCTGACAACCTTGCGTAAGTCGTCATTTGAGAATGTTGATCCATCTTCCTTCATGCTTGGGTAGCCGGTCATCACCTCTGCCGGATAAAGGTCAGGCACCCAAGCTTTCGCTCGAGTTAAGGCCATCAGAGCACCCGCCCTTGCAGACGACTTCTTCAGCTCTACGAGGCGGGCATGTAGAATGGATAATTTTTCCAAAGTACCCTTGATCGTTGTGGGAGCCGGTTTATTGTGCGAGGCAGTGCAGACAATCCTCTGGGCACCGGAATACAGCTGCTCTACCAGAGTGTATGCGGCCTTCAACTTTCTCCGCATATCATTGCCAAGATGAGCAATACGTTTTCCTGCATCAAAAAGTATGAGTTAAATCGGAAAGGTGGAGGACTGCAATATTCAGGGTTACGTTAACAACACTTACCAAAGATAGCAGTTGTCATGGCATTTATCTGCTGTTTTAATCCGGACAATTCTTCTGTCACCGGATTAAGAGAAGCCTCTGCATCAGTTGCCCTCTTCTCCAAGATGGCTTTCTCGGCATCCCAATCCGACCGTTCCTTTTCAAAGTCTTTCTTCAGCTTTTCTATATTTGCTAAAGCAAGTGTCAGCTCATCTTGGACTTTGATAGCGGCGGTTTCTTGAAACTTCAGAATTTTTCCGGTTTAAGTCAGTCCGCCAAAGAGGAAAGCACAGTATATATTCATGAGACATTTTTCAACAAAGTACCAAGCACATAACAAGTTATACACTTGGCACTTGGGAGCTAATGTGTATTTGCAGTTAAACGGGATTTTCTCAGTCAAGTCCCAAGCACATAACGAGTTATACGCTTGACACTTGGGGGCTAATGTGACATTGTTCAGAATAGAATACAAGTTGAAGTCCTGGTTCATCCTAAAGGAGTAAACCGGCCCTTGGGGACTACACATGTGCAAAACAAACTATCTACTGGATCTACTAAAGTCCCGGTCCACCCTAAAGGGCTAAATCGGCACTTGGGGGCTATGATGGAGTAAAGACAGGCTACAAGAAATAAGCAGTAATAAAGTACAAGTCAAAAAGTAGAAAGGTTACCTCATAGCGCTCCTTCATCATATTTACCAAGCCGGCTTCATGATCACGGCTGGTGTACAGCCGGTTTAGATAGCCGGAATGGAGTTCTTGGGCGCTGAGCTGAGCATAACTGGACAAATCAGTACTCCATTTTCCTTTGTCCTTGGTGGGAACTTCATCCTTGGCAGTATGCTTGGACAAAGAGAAATGCTCACCAGGAGTAGTATAGCCAATCCCAGTGATTTCAACATCTTCAGTTGAAGCGGCCGTTTGCTTAGCCGGACTAGCAGGAGCAGTGCTGGCTTGGGCAAGATTGGCCGGTTCAAGATCACGATCCATTGGATCACTCCCCTGATCAACAAAGACTTCGTGATCCATGGGAGGAGGATCATCATGCAGAATATCAGCATTGTCTTCAGAAGGTTCAGCAAATTCAGAGTCTTTTGCCGGTTCAGGAATTGTGTCATCGCCTGCCGGTTTATTTTGCTTAGACTTTTTGCTAGGCCTGGGTTTACTACGAAAGTTAAAAGATGGCGAAAATCAGAAGAGCCAAGACAAAAATTAAACCGGCCAAGTGAAAACCAACTTACCCAAGAACAGTCTTGAGGGGAGGAATCTGCGTGGCTGTTGATTCGCCAGAAGATGAATGGGGAATTTCCTGGTAATTCGAATCAGACGGATTAAGAGGTTGTCGAATAAGACATGCTTTGGGATAAAGAGCGTCTGCAGTATGTAAAACCTCGGAACGACGCCTCCGAGCTGGAGTGTGTGTCAATCCGGTGGACTCAATGGCGTGGCCACTGTGCCGCGTGGTGCGGCGAGCTTCATGTTGTTGTTTCTTCAAAATAAAGTTTGAATCCAAGTAAGCGAAAAGATGAGAAAAATGCACTTTCCGGCTTGCTCGGCGTGTTTTTGGTGTTGGCAGAGGTTCTGAACCGGAAGAAAGAGTAATTACCTCAACATCATCCGCTTTGCTGCCTTCAGCGCGTCCCTGGGTACAGTTATTGTTAGTAAAATACAGATAAAGAAAGTCAAAGAAATCAAGAGAATCAAGTAATACCTCGAAGGCTAGTTCATCATCCTCCGGATTGGATCCAGACGCGCCAGTGGTTTTCTTCTTGACGGCCTTCTTAACAGCTTTGGTTTTTTGGCGAGGCACCTTCGCCGGTTTATCCTGGGCCTTCCTCTTCTACAATGGGTCATTGCCATGTAGAAGAGAATAAAGATATTCAAGACAAATACTGAAGATGGATTAAAACAGAGCAAGGCAATATGAAAGATTTTTTTTACCGATGGTGGTTTTTTGATCGCACAGAAGGGAGCCAATCTGGTTTGACTACAAGTTTTTATAGGTTCATTCAGCAGTCTCTTGACGGATTCGTTGATCTCACTTTCTGACAGCACCACCTCTGTATGTCGCAAAGGATCTTTGGGGTTCCCAGTATATTGGCACATTAAACCGGAACGTCGGCTTAGCGGGAGAATACTCCAAGAAATCCAGCAACGGACGAAGTCAACCCCTGTCAAACCATTGGCCGTAAAGGCCCTGAGCTTTGAGAGCTGAGGAGCGTAATGAGCTCGTTCCTGGGCACTTAGCCGCTGTGGAAAGGGATGGTTCTCCGAAAGACGGTGGGAGCGATAACCCGGCAACGGATTCTCCTCTTCCGGGGAAGTATCTAGGAAGTAGAACCAAGTCTGATTCCACTCTTTTGGATGGTTGTGGAGAGTGGCGTGAGGAAAGCTAACGTCCTTTCATTTCTGAATAGACATCCCGCCGAGCTCAGTGTTTGGACCATCATGAAATTCTGTGCGATGGTTCAGATGAAAGAAATCCCGGAACAACTCAACTGTCGGCTCCTCTTGCAGGTAAGCTTCACAAAAGACTTGGAAGTTGCAAATGTTTGACACAGAGTTGGGACCAATATCTTGCGGATGAAGTTGAAAATTGGCTAGCACATCACGGAAGAACTTTGACCCTGGGGGACTGAATCCCCGGGCGAAATGATCAAGAAAGACAATAACTTCTCCCTCCCTGGGCTCTGGAGGACACTCTGATCCGGGGGCCCTCCAGTGAAGGACATTTTTTGGGCCTAAAGCGCCAATTTCGGCCAGTTTCTCTAAATCTTCCTCGGTAACCCGGGATTGAACCCAGTTGCAGGAGGTAAACTGCTTGGCTTGAGTTGCCATTTTTGAAGAGAAAGTCTGAAAATATAATGAAGAGCCGGTTTATGATCTAAGTAAGCTTAAACCGGCAACATCTCCATAGGTACTTGTCTAAACGGTGGTTTAAGCAGGGGCCTAATGGTATCTACCGGTTTATAGTGTCTGAAACAGCTAAACCGCCAACAAGAGTATACAAGATACAGATCTTAAAGTTATGAAGAAACAATTTTCGCACAGACAGTAATGAAAATATGGATCTACAGCGTGCTGGAAATTCAGTAATATTCAGGTTATATTCAACAGACGCAAAGAAGGCTCTAGCAGAACAGCGCCTACCCGCAAACTCATATGAAGAAACCCTAAACAAGATCTGTGTGCGGGATAAGAAGAAGACGTACCCGAGTCGACGGGTGCGGAGAAGCGCTGGTGAGTTTCTGAACCAACCAGGTTGATGCAGCGGCCAAATCTTGACGAGGATGCGAAGCTCGACGGCGCCGGCGGAGCTTGAGCACGAACGGGCGCGAGGAAGAAGAAGAGGCAAGGGAGCAAGGGGGGAAAGGAGATACCCCTCTGCCCTATTTATAAGCCGCAAAATGAAACGGCAGGCGCGGGAATCAAGGAGCGAGAAAAGCAGATGTGACAAGGTACTGTTGCCTAGATCTTCGGAGCCTTTAATGAATACAAGATAAAAAACAGGTACAAGCGTTAAGTGGGCAGATGGCATCACGACGGTTTAATGCGATCTGGAAAGATGATGTCATGCTGGTTTATGAAGCACTTGAAGCTGCGGAAGGTGAAATCCTTACAAGACGTTGAAGATTGACTTGAACAGGTTCAAATCAATATGGGGCCTAATGTCAGGGATATTACTACTAGGTATAAACCGCCCAGGAGGGGCCGGTTTATGCCTATGGGGATCACTTCTACTGAAGCCCAACAGAGTATGGATCAAGACGCTTTAGTCCAAGAAGCTTAAAAGCCCAGGAGGCGTTAGGGCCCATGATTTGTAAACCGCCATGCGGTATGTAACTTGTGATGTAAGATAGGAAAGATAGAGACCGAGCCGGATAAGTTTATGAACCGGCCTCGGGACTCTGTAAACCGGACTGGGCATCACCTCGTGTATATAAAGGGACGACCCGGCGACGGTTCAAGGACAGAGAACAACTGCTCGAGACACAAGCAAAGCGGATTCGCTCCCTGGTCATCGAAACCCTAGCAATATTACACCAAACTAGACGTAAGATTTTACCTTCATCGAAGGGGTCGAACTAGTATAAAATCCATGTGTCCTTGTCCGCTTTAACCCCTTAAAGCTAACCCGTAGCGATGGCCTCACGACTAAGTCCTTTTGCTAGGACATCTGCCGTGACAAAACCACGACACCTCGACTCCTCCTTCTCGGAAGATGAAATTAAAGACTCCTTTTTCCAGATGAATCTACTAGCTAGTCCTAGCCCAGATGGCTTCGGCCCTGTGTTCTACCGCAAATTTTGGAGCCTCGTCAAACCACATATACTTAATTTCATGCAGGATTTCCAAACGGCGTAGCTCAAACTGGGTGCTTAAATAGAGCTCATATCGTCCTCATCCCCAAAACAGAAAACGTCACCACTCCTGATGCCTTCCGACCAACCTCTCTACAAAACTGTCCTATCAAGGCAGTCGCTAAAATCCTCACCAATCGCCTAAAACCCTTAATTCCGCTCCTCGTACATGACAATCATACTGGGTTCATTTCCGGATGATGCATCGCTGAAAACTTTGTCTATGCAGCCGACCTCGTCAGCTCCTGCCACTCCAAAAATGCACCAACCATGGTCATAAAACATGACTTCCGAAAAGCTTTCGACTCTCTATCTTGGGACTCCCTTGTCACCATTCTGCAAAGCCGAGGCTTTAGTCAAAAATTCTGTACTTGGATTTCCGATCTTCTGATCACTGGGAAAACCATTGTACTGCTCAATGGGGTCCCTGGAAACTGGATCAACTGCAAGAATGGGCTTAGACAGGGTGACCCGATATCTCCATATCTATTCATCATTATCGCTGATTTTCTACGACAGATGATCCAACAGGACTGCAACCTACCTCACTTTACCCACCCCTTGTTCTACCACCTCCCACCCACTGTGCTCCAATAAGCCGATGACACGCTGATCATAGCCATAGCTTCCACTATGGCGGCCTTGCAACTAAAAGACATTCTAGATAGTTTTGTCATAGCAACTGGCCTCAATATCAACTACTCAAAAACCACGTTTGTACCTCTACATATCACACCAGACATTGCCTCCTCAATTGCATCCTCCCTACAATGCCCAGTTTCCTCGCTCCCACAGATCTACCTAGGACTCCCTCTGGCGCCTACCCGCCTGCCCGCCAACACATTTCTACCTATCATTGACAAATGAAAAAAAATCTATCCGGCTGGCGTGCCAGACTGCTCTCTAAAGGCGACAGACTAATCCTACTGTCTGCAGTAATTGACTCCATATTGGTTTACTTTATGTCCGTCTTCCTCATCCCGAAGAGTGTTCTCACAACCCTGGACTCGATCAGACGTTCTTTTGGGCTGCTGAAGAAACATGCACGGGTGTTGACTGTCTAGTTGCTTGGAAAAATGTTTGCAAACCTAAAGAACTCGGTGGTCTAGGGCTGAAAAATCTGGCACAGCAAAATCGTTGTCTCCTCATGAAATTTGCCGCTAAGGCTCTACTACCACAACGAATGCCTTGGCTTGACTGGCTTGCTCTCCAACACCCCAACGCTCTTGTACCCCACAAAGCAACCAGTCCTTCCTATGTAAGACCATTAACAAACAACTACCCTTGCTACACCCCATCTCCTTTGTTATGACCAATTCAGGGACCAACACATACTTTTGGCTAGACACTTGGCTACATTCTAAAGCATTGGTACACCTGTTCCCCTACCTATACTCACACACCACTCTACCACTTGCTCGTGTGGCTGCTGTTTTGAATCAAGGTTTAGAATCTTTCCTGTGGACTCGCCTAACATCTAATGATGCGTCCGAGTTGTTGTCTTTGTTGTCTTTGTTGCAGGACTTCCAGCCATCCCAGGAACTAGACGAGCGTTTCCTCAATGGCGGCCTACCCTTCTCCACCAAAGCGGCATACAAGCTCACTATGACAGAGGACTCCGTCGACCTCCGCTCCATGCCTATTTGGTCGTCACGCGTACCCAACCGGGTCAAGATTTTCGCTTGGCTCCTATTTTGTAGGTGGCTAAATTGTAAAGCCAATCTTTGGCATAAGCATATTGTTCCTGATGCACTCTGCCCAAGATGCGGGTTCAACGGCGAAGACACCACGCACATCTTCATCAACTACCCCCTAGCGCGGCGGATATGGCTCAGACTTGGCTTTACTCCCACCGACTGCATCAACGATCTCTGGGTTTGCCCCATACCCGCCAACACTGATCACATGATATGGAACTCAGTGTTGCTCATCATTCTCTAGAAGATGTGGGATTCCAGGAATGCCATGACCTTCAGGCAACAGAATCACCACAGCATATCCACCCTCAAGAACATCCTACAAGACCTTATGCTTTGGGTCCACGGGATGAAGAAGCCAGAAGAAAAACAAGCCGCCTCCTCGTGGTGTTCTTACCTATCCTCACGCTTACATGTGCTTATGTAATTCACCTATTTGTAATCAGTCATACGATGGATTGCAAAAATGAGAAATATATTCAGGTGGGGAGCCCCCCCGGTGATTTTTCAAAAAAAAAAATTGCCACAGTGATCGTATGGGGGAGCAGGAAAGTGAAGTACTCCCGTGATGGAGGTCGACCTATTAGCTGGGATGTGGCTGTGGGAGTCGGAAGCGGGGGTGCTCGGTGTCGCCCCTTCTGGGACCGATGGCACTGTCCAGCTTGGTGCCAACCAAGGAGATTATGAGATTCCCAGGGGAAGAGGCGATGGTACTCTTAGTCTTTATGATGGAAGCCATGGCGTGGGAAGGAATATGCTCCTCCACGCATCGTGAATGCAGCACGCAAGTTAGATTACCCACAGCCTCAGATCCTGGTCAACTTCACTATTGGGTTTACAATGCTATGTTTGCAAATGTATGATCTCACTTGATGGGGTATCCACACTGGGGGAATCGGCCTGCTCCGATTAGTGCCATCACCATGGTGGGTTTGGGTGATGGTGGTAGTCAGATGTTTCCCTGGACAACACCTCGAGATGCGGATATCGGTGAAAATCATACAAATACTCATGATGCAGCTGATGGTGAGAGCAATGGCAATGCTACTTGAAAGGCAATGACACAAGCCTTACAGGCACCGCGGGCGGCATGAACTTCATATACTGGAACTGTCGAGGGATAGGCAGGACCCATGGTAGTAACAAGATGCAATATTTTGCCCAGTGAAAAATAGTTCGCTATAGCATTCTAAGCAATGTCTCCCTAAATGAATTAGTGTACAATGCCTTGATAATAGCACGCTATTTATTTCATATATTTTGCTAACCTAATTTCACCCACCAATGACAAGGTATGCTTCCTATCAGAAACTCATAATTCTAGAATTAGTTCTGAAGATTTAACTAATAAATTTCTTATCCATGATAATAACGTTGTTACCGCAGAAGGCCGAGCTAGAGGCCTTTGTCATGTGGATGGATGACATCAAGTTAGATATAATCCACTCTTGTCGGGATGTAGTCATAGCATTAGTTATAAATACTAGCACGAGTTTTAGTTTCTCATTGGTTTGCGTCTATGGTGATCTGCATTATCGTAAGGACAAAGATTTATGGAAGTTAATTGAGCAGTTTGTATTGCTTCTTCTATAGGGAAATCTATGTACTGTATGATGGATTTTAGTGATATCCATAATTCCCTTGAGAAGAATAATAGTCCTAAGTTGAGCCATCATTGTATGGCTTACAATCATGTTAAACCATGTGGGTCAATTGATATGGTTATAATGGTCCTACTTTTACTTGGTGCAACAAATGTTTTACTTGTACTCCCACTTATGGAAGACGGGACCATTGCTTTGCTAATGTTGAATGGTGCAAAGAATTTCCTAATACCCCGGTTTACAATTAGCCAAATATTCATAGTGATCATGCACCCATTTTAACCATTTCTAAACTTAGTATTCTTAAGACTAAAAGTTCTTTCAAATTTGAAAATGGGTTTCTTATGGAATATGACTATCATGAAATGGCTAAGAATAGTTGGATCAATACTAATGATAAACCTTTCCATGTTAGAACATCCCTTCTTGCAGGTTCACTCAAGAGATGGAGTAAAAGTAGGAGGCCTTTAAAACAACTACTGGATACTATTCACAACCAACTGGAAAATTTGTAGATTAAACCTATACATTTACAGGATCACAATGAGGAGGATAGCCTAATTGAGCTTTATGATTAAACGACAACCAAGCTAACAGAATTTAATAGGTAGCGAGCTAAGAAACATTAGTCTACAAAATGAGAGAGGAATATAAGTTACTTTCATACCTCTGTTCTCAAAAGGAGAAGGAAGAACATAATTAGTTTAATTCTTGATCAAAATAATAAAATATTGCAGAATCCTGAAGAGATAGCTGATTGTTTAATTAAGTAATTTACAAATTTGTTCTCTTCAAGTAATCCCAACTTAAATTATCTTCCTTCTAAAGTAAGTAATAATGAAAATATGATGGATTGTCCTACTGTTCCAGATAAAGATGAAGTTCTATATGTACTTAATTAAAGGAATGAAGAGGAACACCATCCCTAGAGCAGATGGGCTGAATGATGCGTTCTACCTTTCGGTATGGAAGTGGGTAGGATCTGATATAAAAAGACATGTTCAACATTTCTACATAAGGGATATTCTTTATCCACAACTAAATAAAGCTTGTATTACTCTCATTCCTAAGAAATATAATGCCGAAACTCCATAAGAATTTAGGCCCATAAGTCTGTGTAATGTAATCTATAAAGTCATTGCCAAACCTTTAGACAATAGACTCAAAGATAACCTTCCTAATTAGATTCCTGAGTCTCAGAAAGCTTTTACTCAAGGTATGAGAATTACCAATATAATTGTAGATCAAGAAATCACTCACTCTTTTCTTCTTAACTCTTGGAAACATAAAGCATTTATGGTCAAGATGGATTTAACCAAAGCCTTTGACAAAGTTAAGTGGTGTTTTATCAAGAGGGCTTTCTACTTAAACGGTTGCATGGTCATTTTGTGAATTTAATCATGGAGTGCATCTCTTCTACCACCTTATCTGTTAAGATTAATGGTCAACTGTATGGCAGCTTTAGGGGATCCTCACGTATTCCACAAGGTTGTCCTTTATCATTGTATCTTTTTATTCTCATGGTTAATGACTTGTCGCTTTCCATGCAGGAGGCTATAAATGCCAATCATTCGAGTAGTATTCAGTTATGACCTGATTGTCCCCCTATTCACTCCTTGATGTTTGTTGACGATCTTATTGTGTGTGGTAGGGCTAATAATGATGATGCTAATATGATAGCCTATATTATTAATGAATTTGGTGCGGTTTCTTGTCAACTCCTACTTGGAATAAATATGCTATCCTTTTGAGTAAGCATACATATGTTAATCTGAAAAATGAAATTAAGAGTACTTTCCCTCTCCCAATATGGATTTTAACACAACTCATCCTTGTCATCCTTCAATTTTTCCTGGAAACAATAGACCCGTGGCCTACAGTTTTATGATCGATAAATTTAAAACTTAGCTTAAGGGCCGCTTCAGTAGCTCGCCATCTCCCATAAATCCTTGGAATCCCACTTATTATTTCCACCACCAGCTTTCGATGGGAGCACTAGTGATCAAAATAACGTTCGGCTCATCCGCTCTAGCTTTTGGTTGCTAGGCATGGGCTGACAACGCTTTCTATTGGTATTCGACCCTAGTGGAAGGTTTGGACAAGCAAAATAGAGGCCCGAGTAGGAGCAGCACTCAGCCAGGTGCGGCCCACTTTCGTAGTGGCTGGTGAAGGGAGCCAAAAGGACATGCAGTTATCATCCCCGTTTGCGGGTAGGCATCATTTTCGCCCCTTTTCTCTATGTTTCTGGACTAAGGACATGTTCAGTATCTCGTCAGCTCCCAGGTTTTGCGAATCCACGAGCGGAGCTGCCCTGAACGGCCTGGCTCCAGGAAGCTTCCGTGAATCCAAGAGCGGAACTGGCCCAATCACTGTAATATGCTCCTGCATCACTTGTGCGGTCTTCGGTTTGTTGTTTGTGTGACAAATGATCTTTCCGAGCCTCTTATTAATGAAGGAAATATGCCCTATAGGCAATAATAAATTTGTTATTTAATATTTCCTTATATCATGATAAATGTTTATTATTCATGCTAGAATTGTATTAACCGAAAACTTGATACATGTATGGATACATAGACAAAACATCATGTCCCTAGTAAGCCTCTACTAGACTAGCTCGTTAATCAAAGATGGTTAAGTTTCCTAACCATAGACATGTGTTGTAATTTGACGAACGGGATCACATCATTAGGAGAATGATGTGATGGACTAGTCCCATGCATTAGCTTAGCATAATGATCGTTCAGTTTTATTGCTATTGTTTTCTTCATGTCAAATACATGTTCTTCCGACTATGAGATTATGCAACTCCCGGATACCTGAGGAATGCCTTGTGTGCTATCAAATGTAACAACGTAACTGGGCTATTATAAATATGCTCTATAGGTATCTCCGAAGGTGTTTGTTGGGTTGGCATAGATCAAGATTAGGATTTGTCACTCTGAGTATCGGAGAGGTATCTCTGGGCCCTCTCGGTAATGCACATCATAAGAAGACTTGCAAGCAATGTGACTAATGAGTTAGCTGCGGGATGATGCATTACGGAATGAGTAAAGAGACTTGCCGATAACGAGATTGAACTAGGTATGAAGATACCAACGATCGAATCTGGGCAAGTAACATACCGATGACAAAGGGAATAATGTATGTTGTCATAACAGTTCGACCGATAAAGATCTTCAGAGAATATGTGGTAGCCAATTTGAGCATCCAGGTTCCGCTATTGGTTATTGACCGTAGAAGTGTCTCGGTCATGTCTACATAGTTCTCGAACTCGTTGGGTCCGCACGCTTAAGGTTCGATGACGATTTGTATTATGAGTTATGTGTTTTTGGTGACCGAAGATTGTTTGGAGTCGTGGATGAGATCACGGACATGACGAGGAGTCTCTAAATGGTTGAGAGGTAAATATTGATATATTGGATGATAGTATTCAGACATCGAAAGGGTTCCGAGGGGTACCGGGTACATATCGGAGTTCTGGGGGGTTACCGAAACCCCCCGGGGGAAGTTATGGGCCCTACGGGGCATAAGAGGGAGGCACACAACCCCACATAGGGGTGGAGCGCTCCCACATGGAAGGAGTCCAAATTGGAGTAGGGGAGGGAGCAACGCCCCCCTTTCCTTCTCCTCTTCCCACTCCTTCCTCCTTTCCCCCTCCATGAGAAGGAATAGAGGGGGGTGCCGAATCCTACTAGAACTGGGAGTACTAGTAGGACTCCCCTCTCCTTGGCGTGCCTGTGGGGCTGCCTCCCTCCCTCTCCCTCCTTTATATACATGGGAAGGGCACCCCTAGAAGACACATCAATTGTTCCTAGCCATGTGCGGCACCCTGCTCAACAGTTTGCTCCTCCAGTCATATTGTCGCAGTGCTTAGGCGAAGCCCTGCGCGGATCACTTCATCATCACCATCACCATGCCGTCGTGCTGGTGAAACTCTCCCTCGACACTTTGTTGGATCAAGAGTTCGAGGGACGTCATCGAGCTGAACGTGTGCTGAACTTGGAGGTGTCATACGTTGGTACTTGATCGGTTGAATAGCAAAGACGTTCGACTACATCAACCACATTAATCTAATGCTTCCACTTTCGGTCAACGAGGGTACATGGACACACTCTCCCCGTCTTGTTGATATGCATCTCCTAGATAGATCTTGCGTGTTCGTAGGAATTTTTTTGAAATTGCATGCTACGTTCCCAACAGTGGCATCATGAGTGAGGTCTATGCGTAGATGATATGCATGAGTAGAACACAAAGAGTTGTGCGCGGTGATAATCATACCGCTTACCACTAACATCTTATTTTGATTCAGTGGTATTGTTGGATGAGGCGGCCCGGACCAACCTTACATGACCACGTTCATGACATCGGTTCCACCGACAGACATGCAACTAGTTTTGCATAAAGGTGGCTAGCGGGTGTTTGTTTCTCCAACTTTAGTTGAATCGAATTTGACTATGACCGGTCCTTGTTGAAGTTTAAAATAGTAAACTTGATGAAACACCGCTGTTGTTTTCATGCGTAGGTAATAACGGTTCTTGCTAGAAGCCCGTCGCAGCCATGTAAAACTTGCAAGAAGAAAGTAGAGGACGTCTAACTTGTTTTTGCAGGGCATGTTGTCATATGATATGGTCAAGACATGATGAGTTATACGTATTATATGAGATGATCATGTTTTGTAAATTATCGGCAACCGGCAGGAGCCTTATGGTTGTCTCTTTATTGTATGAAATACGATTGCCATGTAATTGCTTTACTTCATCACTATGAGTTAGCGATAGTCGTAGAAGCAACAGTCGGCGAGACGACCATGACGCTACGATGGATATCAAGGTGTCAAGCCGGTGACGATGGAGATCATGACGGTGCTTTGGAGATGGAGATCAAAGGTACAAGATGATGATGGCCATATCATGTCAAATATTTTGATTGCATGCGATGTTTATCTATTTATGCATCTTATTTTGCTTAGAACGATGGTAGCATTATAAGATGATCCCTTACTAAAATTTCAAGGTATAAGTGTTCTCCCTGAGTATGCACCGTTGCGACAGTTCTTCGTGCTGAGACACCACATGATGATCGGGTGTGATAGGCTCTACGTTCACATACAACGGGTGCAAGACAGTTTTGCACATGTGGAATACTCGGGTTAAACTTGACGAGCCTAGCATGTACTGACATGGCCTCGGAACACTGGAGACAGAAAGGTCGAACGTGAATCATATAGTAGATATGATCAACATAGAGATGTTCACCATTGAAGACTACTCCATCTCACATGATGATCGGACATGGTTTAGTTGATTTGGATCATGTATCATTTACAAAACTTGAGGGATGTCTATCTAAGTGGGAGTTCTTAATCATTTACATAATTTGATTAATTGAACATTAATTTATCATGAACTTAGTCATGTTAGTATTTGCAAATTATGTTGTAGATCAATAGCTTGCATTGTAACTCCCCTATGTTTTCGATATGTTCCTAGAGAAAACTAAGTTGAAAGTTGATAGTAGAAATGAGGCGGACCGAGTCCATAATCTGAGGATTATCCTCATTGCTGCACAGAAGAATTATGTCCTTGATGCACCGCTAGTTGAAAGACCTATTGCAGGAGCAGATGCAGAAGTTATGAACGTTTGGCAAGCTCGATATGATGACTACTTGATAGTTTAGTGCGCCATGCTTTACGGCTTAGAATCGGGGCACCAAAGATGTTTTGAACGCCATGGAACATACGAGATGTTTTAAGAGCTGAAATTGGTATTTCAGACTCATCCCCATGTCGAGAGGTATGAGACCTCTGACAAATACTTTGCCTACAAGATGGAGGATAATAGCTCAGCTAGTGAGCATGTGCTCAGAATGTCTGGGTGCTACAATCACTTGAATCAAGTGGGAGTTAATCTTCCAGATAAGATAGTGATTGACATAAGTTCTCTAGTCACTATCACCAAGCTATTAAGAACTTTGTGATGAACTATAATATGCATTAGATGACGAAAATAATTCCTGAGCTCTTCGCGATGCTGAAATCGGCAAAGGTAGAAATCAAGAAAAAGCATCAAGTGTTGATGGTTAATAAGACCACTAGTTTCAAGAAAAAGGGCAAGGGAAAGAAGGGAACTTCAAGAAGAACGGCAAGAAAGTTGCCACTCCCGAGAAGAAGCCCAAAGCTAGACCCAAGCCTGACACTGAGTGATTCTGCTGCAAAGGAAATGGTCACTGGAAGCGAAACTACCCCATATACTTGGCGGATAAGAAGGATGGCAAAGTGAACAAAGGTATATGTGATATACATGTTATTGATCTGTACCTTACTAGTGCTCATAGTAGGCCCTGGGTATTTCGACTTGTTCGTTTGCTAAGATTAGTAACTCGACACAGGAGTTGTAGAATAAACGGAGACTAGTTGAGGGTGAGGTAACGATGTGTGTTGGAAGTGGTTCCAAAATTGATATGATCATCATCTCACACTCCCTATACTTTCGGGATTAGTGTTAAACCTAAATAAATGTTATTTGCCGTTTGCGTTGAGCATGAACAAGATTGGATCGTGTTGATTGCAATATGGTTATTCATTTAAGTCATAGAATAATTGTTATTCTATTTACATGAATAAAACCTTCTATGGTCATACACCCAAGATGGATGGTTTATTGAATCTCGGTCGTAGTAATACACATATTCATAATATTGAAGCCCAAAGATGCAGAGTTGCTAATGATAGTGCAACATACTTGTGGCATTGCCGTTTAGGTCTGATACGTCCAAAACGTATCTATAATTTCTGCTTGCTCCATGCCTCTTTTGGGTGATATTGCTATGATATTTATACACTTCCATACACTTTTGATCATATTTGGACTAACCTATTAACTCAGTGCACCCCAGTGCCAGTTTCTGTTTTCGGCTGTTTTTGTATTTCAGGTTTTCACGTTACGAGAACTGCCAGGAAAAATCCAGAAAAATTATATAAAAAATCAGCGTTCCAGAACCTACTGTGCGCCCGAAGGACAGCCGGGGGGGGCACCAGGGCTCCAGGCGCCCTGGCGGCGCGCCCCCCGAGGCTCCTCCGATGCCCCCCTTTGGCATATATTTAAAGCGTCTCCCGAAACCCTCGAAACAAGAACTCTTTCCGCGATCCCATCTCTGTTCCGCCGCCACCGCTGCTTCCAAGATCGGGAGCACCAGGAGAACTCTTCCCGGCACCCTGCCGGAGGGGAGGATCACCACCGGGAGCTTCTCCACCACCATGGACGCCTCCCGAATGAGTTGTGAGTAGTCTCCCTTGGACCATGAGTCCATGACCAGTAGCTATGTGATGTTCTCCTCCCGATCTTGCGCTTCACTAATTAGTCCTCGTGAGCTGCCCTACATGATCGAGGCACATATGTAATCCTTATGCTGTTGCTATGTTGAGTTTGCTGGGATCCGATGGATTATGAGATTATGTTCAGATTGTGTTTGAGTAATATATTTGATTCACCTCTTTTATGTTTATGTTCGTAAGTAATTCTTGCATGTTCTCCCTTGTTATTTATTGCTTTGGCCAAGTAGTAGGTAGTGACTCCAAGAGGGAACGTTATGCTTGATTGTGGGTTCATGCCCCTCGATGACTAGCTTGAGTGACAGAAACATGAGTCTAGGGGATGTGCTGTTGCCACAAGGGGGAAAACAACAGTGCTTGTGCCCGCGGGTGCAAGGATTGTTTACTTTACGCAAAGTTCTTTTAATGCAGTTGTCTGTTGCATTGAGTTTACACTATGGGTGGGACTCGCAACTTAATACCAGCGAGATGTTCTGGATAGATATCTCAAGGTGGATGATTAGTAGTAGATATTGATGGATTTCAGTCTACTTACTTTGGCGTACCGCCCATGCTTTGAACCTCAACCTTTCTTGCAATGTAGTCAGCATTGGTTTGCGCACATGGTCCTGTCAATTGCCCAGCTGTAATTCGTTTACCTCACGTTGTTTTATCGTCTTTTGGGAGAGAGACATCACTAGTGAACATCATGAGACTCCGGTCCATATTACCATCATTGATCACATCCACTATTTACCTTTCCGCTATTTACTTACTATTGCAATTATACCTATCACTATTATCACTTGCGTTTGATCCTTTGTAAACTACAAGGCCGGAGGGATTGACAACCTCTCTGTACTCGTTGGGAGCAAAGTTATTTGTATCTGTGTGCAGGTCCACGTTGATTGCTAATATCCGGCGCCGTTAGCAGTTGACACCTTCTTGTTGAAACTGGGAGTCTCTGGGAAATCGATCCTTGGTATTACCAAGGGAAAACTTCTGCTACACTGCATCTCAAACCTTCCACTTGGGGTAACCAACGAGGGGTGAGAAGCCACCTAGCAAAGCAATTTCTGGCGCCGTTGCCGGGGACTCCACTCTTCAGGATAGGGGAGTTGCACGCTATCTTTTACCTTTGCTTTTAGTCTTGTTAGTTTACTTTTCAGTTTTGCTTTAGTATCGTTTATCGAAAATCACAAAAATAGTTATCTTGCTTGCTTGCTACAATGGGTTCCACCGAGAACACCAAGTTGTGTGACTTCACTAGTCACAACAACGATGACTTTATCAGCACACCTATCACTACACCTGCCACTTCAGCACCTTCATATGAAATTAAACCTGCTTTACTGAACTTAGTCATGAAAGATCAATTCTCCGGTGCTGGAGATGATGCTGCTTTACACTTGAACAACTTTGTTGAACTTTGTGATATGCAAAAGTACCAAGAAATAGATGGTAATATTGTTAAGCTTAAGCTTTTTCCTTTCTCCTTGAGAGGAGGAGCTAAAATTTGGTTTCAATCTTTGCCTAGAAATAGCATTGATTCATGGGACAAGTGCAAAGATGCTTTTATCGGAAAATACTATCCACCTGCTAAAATTATCCAACTGAGAAGTAACATAATGAATTTTAAACAATTGGATAATGAACACGTTGCCCAAGCTTGGGAACGTATGAAATCTCTTATCAAGAACTGCCCTACTCACGGTTTGACTACTTGGATGGTTATCGAAACTTTTTATGCAGGCTTGAACTTTACCTCGCGGAACTTGTTAGATTCGGCCGCGGGAGGAACTTTTATGTCAACTACACTTGGTGCTGCCACAAAGCTTCTCGATGAGATGATGACCAACTATTCCCAATGGCACACTGAACGCGCTCCAACAGGTAGGAAGGTAAACTCTGTCGAGGAGATTTCCTCCTTAAATGAAAAAGTTGACTTGATCATGTCTCTACTTTCGAAGCAATCCTCTGTTGATCCTCGTGATGTTCCTTTAAATTCTTTGATTGCTCAAGAACAAGTAGATGTGAACTTTATCTCGAGAAACAATTTCAATAACAATGCTTATAGGAGTAACTTTGGTAGCAATCCTAGACCGTTCCCCTCTAATTCTTATGGGAACAACAATGCTTATCCTAGCACCAGGAACTCCACTACTGAACTAGAGATTATGCTTAAAGATTTCATCACTACCCAAAAAGCTTTTAATAATAGTGTAGAAGAAAAACTAAACAAACTAGGTGATCTCTCTTCAAAGGTAGACAATTTAGCCAATGAGGTAGAATTGCTTAAAATTAGAACTTCTCCTCTTGAGGAGAGGAAGGTCACTCCTATGAATGCTATTCAAGTGCAAATTAATGAAAATATTAGGATGATGGCTAAACTTAAAGAGAGATGGGCTAGAGAAAGGGAGGAAGAGGATAGAATTAAGAGCCTTCCTACCCACCACACTGTTGCTACTATCCAAGTTGTTGAGGATATCCAAACTCTTAGCACCCAATGTACTCCTGGTCCCGATGGACCTATTAATGGTGATGCTATGACTATAGAAACTACCAAACAAGTGAACCTAAAGGACACCACTACCACTTTACTTGATGCTAGTGACCTTGATTTTGATAATTGCACTCTTACCGAAGTTATTGATTTCCTTCACAAGATGTCTAGGGACCCCCGCACTAGCACGATTAACCTTGCCTTCACAGAGCATATCACTAATGCTCTTATCAAAGCTAGGGAGGAGAAACTTAGAGTAGAAGCCTCCATACCTAGAAAGCTAGAAGATGGTTGGGATCCTATGATAAAAATTAAATTGAATGACTTCTC
>LR738714.1:10174006-10222226 GCA_902687465.1 Secale cereale | reverse complement strand
TATATGATATGCTTAAATTGAAACCTTTTGATTCTTGTTCTTTTGGTGTTCGTCTCGTTGATTCTTCCATAAAGAAACCTTTGGGGAGGATCGACGATGTTCTTATCGTTGTCAATGATAATTATGTTCCCATTGATTTTACTATTATGGATATTGAATGTGATCCTTCTTGTCCAATTATTTTGGGACGTCCCTTTTTACGCACCGTTGGTGCTATCATTGACATGAAAGAGGGTAATATAAAATTTCAGTTTCCTCTCAAGAAAGGGATGGAACACTTCCCTCGAAAGAAGATCAAGTTACCTTTTGAGTCCGTTGTACGGGCTAGCTATTCTTTTACTCTTGATAAAACTTGATCTATATGCATTATGCCTAGCTTAAAGGCATAAAAGAAAGCGATTTTGGGAGGCAGCCCAATGAATAAATTTATTTTGCTTTTGTTGTGTCTTGATGTTGTTTACTACAGTAGCATCATCATTGTATCTTTGCTTTTCACATTTGTGCCAAGTATAGCCTCTGATTGCTAGAAAGTTCAAAAGTTGTGAGGTGCTGTCCAGGAAACAGATTCTGTCCTTGGATAGAAAAATTCGTATAAAATCACCAGATCATCTTTTTGGTCTGAATTTTTTCGACAGCGTTCTCTATATAATTGTCTTTCGTGCCTCTGTTCTGAGTTTTTTTATTTGAGTTGCAGAAGTGCCCCGAACAAATCATTTACTACCTGCTGTTCTGTTTTTCACAGATTTTGTCCTGTTTTGCTTTTCCTTCATTTTGCAAACCAAGAGCTTGCTTTTTCTTTGCAAAAACCTTTTGGCAATCTTGAGAAACAGTAGACCTTCAAGAATATCTTTATTTCCAGCAAGGTACAATTATTTTATTTTGGGTACTAACCTCGCTAATCAGATTATGATGAGTTATGTATGAAGGGAGTTTTCAAGTGTGCGAGGGAAGATGATAAAAGAGATTCAGGAGTGTCAAGCGCTCAAGCTTGGGGATGCCCCCGTACACCCCCAAGAAATATTCAAGGAGACTCAAGCGTCTAAGCTTGGGGATGCCCCCGTGCATCCCCTTCTCCGTCAACATTATCAGTTCGTCTTTCGTTCCACTATATTTTAATCACTTCATGTGTTATGTGCTATGCTTGGAGCGTCTTGCTTTTAGTTTTCTTTAGTTTTTCATAACGAGTCGGAACTCAGCGTTCTTTATGTGGGAGAGAAACACGCTCCACTTCTACCTAGAACATAACATAGAATTTTCATGACTACCTTTGATGTGTGTGTTCTTTGTCTTTTAATAGCTACTATCATGCTCTGCTCTTAGTATTCATGCTTATCTTTTTAAAGAGCTTGTGTTTAGTTGGTTGCTTGAACTCTCTTTAATTATCATGCTTATCTTATTAAGAGAGTTTGTTTCCGTTGCATTGGTTAATATGTCTATGATAAAGATGCTACGTGCATAATGGCACTTAGTAGTTCAGGTTTTCTTATGGTTAGTCTCAAATAGCTGGAGGGTTCCCAATTTGTTATTGGAGTACCAACATGATTTGTTTTGCAATGATGTGGTATGGTTTAGTAATATCTTCCCTCAAGAATTTATTTTGATTGACTTGGCGTATGCTCACGCATATTTAAGACTGTAAAGAAAGTCTGTCAAGCCTTGATGATCTTTTGTTTCTGAGTAGCGATATAACTTCCATGCCTGATTCAATGTTGCTTTGTCGCTCTGCATAATTATGACCGTCATTGCTCTCTTAGTTGGTCGCTCCCATTCTTTTGCTAACCTCCACCTGTACTAAGCGGACTGACTGCTTGTGCATCCACATCCTTTTAAACCAGTTATGCCATATGAGTCCACCATACCTACCTATATGTGGTATTTCACCGCCACTCCAAGTAAATTTACATGTGCTACCTTTAAAACCTTCAGTTGCAATATATAGCTCATGGGAAAGTAGCTTAAAAACTATTGTGGTAAAGAATATGTTGCTTATGTATCTTATTTTCTTATAAGTTGCTTGCTGAGCGGTAACCATGTTTCTGGGGACGCCATCAACTGTTACACTTTTGTTGAATATCATGTGAGTTGCTATGCATGCTCGTCTTGTCTAAAGTAAGGGTGATTTGCCATGAGTTGAATGGTTTTAGTATGCATATTGTTAGAGAAGAACATTGGGCCGCCAACCAAAGCCATGTATCATGGTGGAAGTTTTAGCTTGGACATTAATCCTCAATCTCTTATGAGAATATGCTTAAGCATTAAAGAGGAGTCCATTATCTATTTTCTATGTTGTCCCGGTATGGATGTCCTCAAGTTGAGATCTATCAAAAACGAGAAATCAAATGCGGTCTATCTCCTTGGACCTTTGTACAGGTGACATAGAGGTACCCCTTTGTGACACTTGGTTGAAACATATGTAATGCAATGACAATCCATGGAAATCCGAGCTAATTAGGACAAGGTGCGAGCACTATTGGTATTCGATGCATGAGGCTTGCAACTTTTAGGATGTCTTATGCATAACACATATGAAGTACTACTACCGTTGACAAAATTGTTTCTATGTTTTCAAAATAAAAAGCTCTAGCACATGAGTAATCCCTGCTTCCCTCTGCGAAGGGCCATTCTTTTACTTTTATGTTGAGTCTCCACCTTCTTTTAAAAGCACCAACTACTGAGAGCATGATTGTCATTCTGAGTGTAATGTGCATTGTCCCAAAGTAGCATTGTCTTTTGCATGATTGTGATATCGTTTATTCTGAAATCATTGTATGTAGTCATCACTTAAACCTTGAAGGTGCCCCTGCATTTATGTTTTGCTTCACTAAAGGGGGAAAGCTAGATATCACTTTATCATATTTGCACATCATATTCATTGCAAATCTTTTTGATGTTTCAGTGTCGTATTGTAAAACTTTCAGTTCTTTGTGATTTTCTCATGAGGCAACTTAATTACTATAGATTCATTGTCTCAGTAAGCTTTTGTCATATGACTATGAAAAAGTCCTATATGGTTTATAGCATGTCACCACAGAAATTATTCTTGTTATCATTTACCTACTCGAGGACGAGCAGGAATTAAGCTTGGGGATGTTGATACGTCCAAAACGTATCTATAATTTCTGCTTGCTCCATGCCTCTTTTGGGTGATATTGCTATGATATTTATACACTTCCATACACTTTTGATCATATTTGGACTAACCTATTAACTCAGTGCAACCCTGTGCCAGTTTCTGTTTTCGGCTGTTTTTGTATTTCAGGTTTTCACGTTACGAGAACTGCCAGGAAAAATCCAGAAAAATTATATAAAAAATCAGCGTTCCAGAACCTACCGTGCGCCCGAAGGACAGCCGGGGGGGCCACCAGGGCTCCAGGCGGCCAGAGGGCGCCCCCCCCCGGGCCGCGCCTAGGGGGCGCCTGGGCCCCCCGAGGCTCCTTCGATGCCCCCCTTTGGCATATATTTAAAGCGTCTCCTGAAACCCTCGAAACAGGAACTCTTTTCGCGATCCCATCTCTGTTCCGCCGCCGCCGCCGCTTCCAAGATCGGGAGCACCAGGAGAACTCTTCCCGGCACCCTGCCGGAGGGGAGGATCACCACCGGGAGCTTCTCCACCACCATGGACGCCTCCCGGATGAGTTGTGAGTAGTCTCCCTTGGACCATGAGTCCATGACCAGTAGCTATGTGATGTTCTCCTCCCGTTCTTGTGCTTCACTAATTAGTCCTCGTGAGCTGCCCTACATGATCGAGGCACATATGTAATCCTTATGCTGTTGCTATGATGAGTTTGCTGGGATCCGATGGATTATGAGATTATGTTCAGATTGTGTTTGAGTAATATATTTGATTCACCTCTTTTATGTTTATGTTTGTAAGTAATTCTTGCATGTTCTCCGTTGTTATTTATTGCTTTGGCCAAGTAGTAGGTAGTGACTCCAAGAGGGAACGTTATGCTTGATTGTGGGTTCATGCCCCTCGATGACTAGCTTGAGTGACAGAAACATGAGTCTAGGGGATGTGCTATTGCCACAAGGGGGAAAACAACGGTGCTTGTGCCCGCGGGTGCAAGGATTGTTTACTTTACGCAAAGTTCTTTTAATGCAGTTGTCTGTTGCATTGAGTTTACACTATGGGTGGGACTCGCAACTTAATACCAGCGAGATGTTCTGGATAGATATCTCAAGGTGGATGATTAGTAGTAGATATTGATGGATTTCGGTCTACTTACTTTGGCGTACCGCCCATGCTTTGAACCTCAACCTTTCTTGCAATGTAGTCAGCATTGGTTTGCGCACATGGTCATGTCAATTGCCCAGCTGTAATTCGTTTACCTCACATAGCTGTTTTATCGTCTTTTGGGAGAGAGACATCACTAGTGAACATCATGAGACTCCGGTCCATATTACCATCATTGATCACATCCACTATTTACCTTTCCGCTATTTACTTACTATTGCAATTATACCTATCACTATTATCACTTGCGTTTGATCCTTTGTAAACTACAAGGCCGGAGGGATTGACAACCTCTCTGTACTCGTTGGGAGCAAAGTTATTTGTATCTGTGTGCAGGTCCACGTTGATTGCTAATATCCGGCGCCGTTAGCAATTGACACCTTCTTGTTGAAACTGGGAGTCTCTGGGAAATCGATCCTTGGTATTACCAAGGGAAAACTTCTGCTACACTGCATCTCAAACCTTCCACTTGGGGTAACCAACGAGGGGTGAGAAGCCACCTAGCAAGGTCATATTGGTATAAAGCACATGAAGAAACTCCATGCACATGGGCTTTTGGAATCACTTGATTATGAATCATTTGATACTTGTGAACCATGCCTCGTTGAAAAGATGACTAAGACTCCGTTCTCCGGAACAATGGAGCGAGCAACTGACTTATTGGAAATTATACCTACCGACGTATGCGGTCCGATGAGTGTTGAGGCTCGCGACGGGTATCGTTATTTGAGCAGATATTGGTATATCTACTTGATGAAACACAAGTCTAAAACATTTTAAAAGTTCAAAGAATTTCATAGTGAAGTAGAGAATCATCATAACAAGAAAATAAAGTTTCTACGATCTGATCGCGGAGGCGAATATTTGACTTACGAGTTTCATCTTCATTTAAAAAAAGTGGAATAGTTTCGCAACTCACACCACCCGGAACACCACAGCGTAATGGTGTGTCTGAACATTGTAACTGCACTTTATTAGGTATGGTGCGATCTATGATGTCTCTTACCGATTTACCACTATTGTTTTAGGGGTTATGCATTAGAAACAGCTGTATTCACGTTAAATAGGGCACCGTCTAAATCCGTTGAGACGACACCGTATGAACTGTGGTTTGGGAAGAAACCTAAGTTGTCGTTTCTTAAAGTTTGGGGTTGCGATGCTTATGTGAAAAAGCTTCAGCCTGATAAGCTCAAACCCAAATCGGAGAAGTGCGTCTTCATAGGATACCCAAAAGAAATTGTTGGGTACACCTTCTATCACTGATACGAAGGCAAGATATTTGTTGCTAAAAATGGATCCTTTGTAGAGAAGGAGTTTCTCTCAAAAGAAGTGAGTGGGAGGAAAGTAGAACTTGATGAGGTATTTGTACCTTCTCTCGCATTGGAAAGTAGCTCATCACAGAAAATGGTTCCCATGATGCCTACACCAATTAGTGAGGAAGCTAATGATGATGATCATGAAACTTTAGATCAAGTTACTAACGAACCTCGTAGGCCAACTAGAGTATGATCCGCACCAGAGTGGTACAGTAATCATATTCTGGAAGTACATGTCGGTGTACTAAGGTAGGGGTACCTCAGTACCCCAACTTGTGCACGGGCAGTAGCAGCTTCCCGCGGCAGGGCCTACCACGCGCTTGCCGGAAACCTTCCTGCTCCATATACAACCATTCAAAAACAAAGTATGCAAGACAGAAGATCGAGACCCCGGCAAGTGGAGCTTGCCGGGAAGGCCGTACCAGGCTCAAGATTACCTCACTAGCGCAAGACCCTGGCAAGGGGAGCTTGCCAGGAAGACCAGAAGATTACATCATAAAAGACACGCCCCGGCGCTATATGCATCCCGGCGAGGGCCCGGGGAGCGACAAGCTTCAGAGCTCGGCAAGCTCCCGGGCCCGGCAAGGTCAAGATCCCGGCAAGGTGCTTGCCGGGAGAGTTGCGCTGTGTGCCTGCGCTCCAGCTCATCGGCCCACGCGTCGCCCTGGGGCCTTTCCAGGGACGCGTGGCGGATGGCTGTGCAGCCTGGGGGACACGGTGGCACTCCACGGTGGCGGAGCCATCGCCGTGGCAGACGGAGAAGCAAGGGCGGGAGCTTTTGGGGTCGACGGCGACGGGCATTAAATGCCCTTGTCCCCCACTGTCAAAGTAGGTAGCGACCATTGTTCATGCACTGTAGCTCCACTGTTCCCGCACTGTTACAACTACCACCTCTTTTACATTTCTACCCCTTTCTCTTACGTTGACACCTGTCGGTGACCCCTTGCACTATAAAAGGAGGCCCATGCACAACGTAGAGGGGGTTCGGAACCTAGATCGCTCATACGCTCGGTGTAGCTAGTTCTTCAAGCTCCCGAGCTCTCCAACTCAATACAAACTAAGCAGGAGTAGGGTTTTACGCATCCATTGCGGCCCGAACCTGGGTAAAACTGCCCGCGTGTTCACTACGATCTGCTCTTCGTGCTCCCTCCGCCCTCTCACCGCACGAACAAGGGGCTCCGGTCCCATAGGTGCTCGTGGCGGACAGTTTCCCCCGACATCTTTGGCGCGCCAGGTAGGGGGCGTCGAGGTTGTGCGAACCTGATCCGGCGTTCACGCGGGCGCATTCTTCATCAACCTCTCCGAATTCGTCAGCTTCATCAACAACAGCACCATGGCCCCGAAGAAGAAGGCTTCGGAGGTCGCAGGCCCGTCTGCGTCTCACCCGCTGCCACCGGAGCCAACGGTGGGCGGGGGAGACGCCGTCGGAAGGGTGGTCGCCGGCGAGGACACGCGTGGCGCCACCAAATCCAAGGACAGGACGGATGACCGAGCCTCGGTCTCCGTGGACGCGCCACGTCCGTCTCAGCAAACGACGACCCAGCAACGCCATGTCACAGGAGGTGGCATCCGCTTGCTGGGCCAAGGGCAAATCGGAGGCTCGCGGGATGCTCCGGACCACCGTCCGGGCACAAGCAAGGCGCGGACGCCGGGGAGGGACCCTGCTCCTTCTAACGCTGTTAGGAGTCCGAGCGTATCCCGCTCCTCGCGTCGCTCGCCCCCGCTCCCCTCCACTCCGGCGGAAGCGCTCGCAAGGGCGCAACTGCTCCTCGACTTCCCTCCAGCGGCAGACAAGGCCGAAGACTGGAGGGCCACCATTCAGAGCCTGATCGCCTTCGCCAACAACGACTCTCCACAGCAGCCGGCGACCTCGCGGCTGCGGCAAGCTGAAAAGACGAAGGCCGACGCCGACAAGACCGCCGGGGGTGCAACCACCATGCACTCCCCGCCGCGGAAGCAGAAGACGCCGCCCCGCCGGAACAACGCCGACGACGGCTCCACGGCGTCGTCGGATCCGCGGGCCCGTCGGGACCAGCGCCAGGTCCTCGACGACCGGCGACAAGAAGACGCTCGCACCACAATCGAGCGCCGCCGAGAAGCTCGGCGACAATCAGACCAGAGAGCTGGGAACGTTGTCGACGCGTGCGCGCCCGGTGAACCAGGCGATTTGCCGTACGCGGCAGGTTGCCCTGCGTTTACCCGTGAGCTGCGGCGCGTCCAGTGGCCCAGCATGAAGAATTTCAAGCCCGACGTACCGGAGAAGTACGACGGCAAGACGCACCCCTCGGAATTCCTCAGCGTCTACACCATCGCGGTGCAGGCTGCCGGGGGGCGCGACGAGAAGATCTTGGCGAATTACTTCCCGCTCGTGCTTAAGCCGAACGTTCGTTCCTGGCTTATGCACTTGCCGGAAGGCTCCATCTCTTCTTGGGCAGACCTTTGCCACCAGTTTGTTGGCGCCTTCACGGGCGGCCACAAACCCCACGGCCAGGAGAGCGATCTCCACATTCTGGCCCAGAAGGAAGGAGAATCCCTGCGCAAGTACATCCAACGCTTCAGCCGTGTACAGCACAACATCCCCGACGTCCACCCTGCCGCGGTTATCAGCGCGTTCCACCAGAACGTGCGTAACCGCCGCATGCGTGAAGAAATGGCCATGACTAAGATACGGGATGTCAGCGAGCTCTACGCTCTGGCTGATAAGTGCGCACGCGCGGAAGAGGGGAGGAAACTCCCCGGGGAGGATGCTGGCGCAGGAGGAAGCGACAGCGACGACTCCGCCCCGGCAAAGAAGAGCCGGCGGCGGAACAACAGAAAGAAGAACAAGAAGGAAGTGCTTGCCGTCGAGAAGTCCGGCAAGGAGGCTCCCGCCAAGCAAACGCAGGCTGGCGGCTCCGGCAAGGAGCCTGCCCCTGTAGCGGCAGCCGACAAGCAGGACGGCTCCGACAAGCAATACTGCAAGATCCACCGCACCAAAGGCCACGACCTCTCCAACTGCAAACGCGTCGAGTACCTCGTCGAGCAGCAGAAAGCTGAGTACGAGAGGCGCGACAATGAGAAGGCCCAAGGTGGCGGGGGAGAACCAAGCAAGAAGCGGCCATTCAATGGCCGGGGAGGACGCCGCGGCAAGGCCAAGCAGCGGCAAGGTGACCGACCTCCCCGGGGCCTCGACAAGGACGAAGAAGACGACGACGATGATATGGAGGAAGGTGATGACAGCGAGCAGGAGTTCCAGAAAGCCACGGAGGTCCTGTGCGTCGACGGTGGCGCCTCTCTGCACACCTCCCACCGCCAGTTCAAGCAATGGGTGCGCGAGGTGAATGCAGCAGAGCCGCCCGTGGAGTCGCGCAGGCTCCTCAAATGGTCCAGCACGCCCATCGTTTTTGATCTTGAGGATCACCCTGACCGCACCACTGCGGTCGGGTGCTTGCCGATGCTGGTTTCACCCACCATCCGCAACCTCAAGGTCACCAAAATGTTGGTTGACGGCGGGGCCGGGCTGAACTTGATCTCCTCTGCTGTGATCAAGAAACTCCAAATCCCAGATGGCGAGCTCGAAGAGACCGGTTCTTTCCAAGGAATCAACCCGGGAAGGAGCAAGCCCAAGGGGAAGATCACTTTGCCGGTGACCTTTGGCGGGGAGCTCAACTTCAGAACTGAGCGCATCACATTTGACGTCGCCGATATTCCATTGCCATATAATGGAATACTCGGCCGTCCCGCCCTCGCCAAGTTCATGGCAGCTTCCCACCACGCCTACAATGTACTCAAGATGCCGGGGCCGATAAGCGTCATCACTGTCCATGGCGACAAGAAGGATGCGCTTGTCTGTGCCGACAAGATCTACCGGGACGCAGCAGCTGCGGCAGAGAAGGATACACTTGCCGCTGAAGCTCCCGGGGGGAAGAAGACGAAGACCAAGTCCGGCAAGTGCTCTGGGACCCACTCCGGCAACCGCACCTCTTCGGAGTGCTGCGCTGCCGTCGAGGACGTTCCATCGAGCTCCACCGGCAAGTGTAAGAAGGGAATGGCCGCTCCTCCGGCAACCAAGAAGGTGTCCGCCAAGGAGGACGGCACTGGTGGTACCTTCACCATCAGTGCCACGCTCGACAGCAAATAGGAAAGCGCGCTCGTTGCCTTCCTGCGGGCGAATGTCGATGTGTTTGCCTGGCAACCATCTGATATCCCCGGTGTTCCCAGGAAGGTAATTGAGCACAAGCTTGCTGTTTGTCCTCATGCGCGGCCCATCAAGCAGAAAGTGAGGAAGCAAGCCGTGGAGCGCCAAGAATTCATCAACGAAGAAATCAAGAAGCTAGAGGCAGCAGGCCTAGTTAGAGGTGTGATCCATCCGACGTGGTTAGCAAACCCAGTCGTCATGCGCAAGGCCAACGGGAAGTGGAGACTGTGTATAGACTTCACCGATGTGAATAAAGCATGTCCCAAGGATCCATTCCCTTTGCCGCGCATTGACCAGATTGTTGACTCCACTGCCGGATGCGAGCTACTCTGTTTTCTTGATGCATATTCAGGCTACCACCAGATCTTTATGGCCAAAGAAGATGAAGAGAAGACTGCATTTATCACTCCATGTGGCACTTATTGCTTCATACGCATGCCATTTGGATTGAAGAATGCAGGCTCAACCTTTGCAAGGGTAGTATACACTGCTTTTGAGCCACAGATCCACAGAAATGTAGAGGCTTATATGGATGATATCGTGGTGAAGAGCAAGAGCAAGGATACCTTAGTCCAAGATTTGGAAGAGACATTTCAGAACCTGCGCAAGATCCAGCTTAAGTTGAACCCCGAGAAGTGCGTCTTTGGAGTCCCCTCCGGCAAGCTTCTCGGGTTCTTTGTGTCACAGAGGGGAATTGAAGCTAACCCCGACAAGATTAAAGCCATCGAGCAGATCGAAGCCCCGAAGCGCCTCAAGGATGTCAGAAGGCTTGCAGGTTGTGTGGCTGCCCTCAGTAGGTTCATTTCGAAGTCTGCAGAACGCGCCCTACCTTTCTTTAAAATTCTGAAGAAGGCAGGTCCCATGAAATGGACTCCGGAAGCGGAGGCAGCGCTGCAGGATTTGAAACGGTACCTATCCTCCACTCCCATACTTGTCGCACCTAGACCACAGGAAAAGTTGCTGCTATACTTAGCGGCAACCAACCAGGTGGTTAGTGCTGCGTTAGTAGCGGAGAGGGAGGCCGACGAGGAGTCAGCACCACCGGCAAGCGAATCCAGCGACAAGCAGGGGGCTGCTCCGACAAGCTCTGGCCCCGACGAGGATAACTCTGCGCAGGAGCAAGAAGAAGTGCGGAAGAAAATGGTGCAGCGCCCAGTGTATTTTGTAAGTTCCCTTCTCCAGGGGGCTAGATCAAGGTACTCTGGTGTGCAAAAGTTGCTTTTCGGCCTCCTCATGGCCTCGAGAAAGCTGCGCCATTACTTCCAGGCACATGAGATAACGGTGGTCACTCGCTTTCCACTGAAGAGGATATTGCACAATCCAGAAGCAACAGGCAGGATCGTTGAGTGGGCACTGGAGCTGTCGAGCTTTGGACTCAAGTTTGAAAGCACTTCAACCATACAGAGCCGAGCCTTGGCAGAATTTATAGCTGAGTGGACCCCAACACCCGATGAAGAAGTTCCAGAGACAAGTGCACCCGTACAAGAAGCGACAAGCGAATGGGTAATGTATTTTGATGGTGCCTTCTCGCTGCAAGGCGCCGGTGCCGGCGTGGTACTCATCGCGCCCACCGGAGAGCACCTCAAATATGTTATCCAGATGCACTTTCCCAGGGAGCAAGCGACGAACAACACTGCTGAATATGAAGGCTTGCTTGCCGGCCTCAGGATTGCGGCCGAACTTGGGATTAGGAAGCTGATTGTGCGGGGAGATTCTCAGTTGGTGGTCCGGCAAGTTAACAAGAGTTACCAGAGCCCTTTGATGGAAGCTTATGTAGATGAAGTGAGGAAGCTTGAAGAACACTTTGAAGGTCTGCAAATGGAGCACGTCCCGAGAGCTCAGAATGAGATTGCAGATGGCCTTTCAAAGTGTGCTTCAATGAAGTTACCTGTGGAACCAGGGACCTTCTTGCTCAAGCTAACTCAACCATCCGTTACACCATCAATTGGGCAGTCCAAGAAAAGAAAGTTGGTCTCCGGCGACTATTTGCCGGCGGATCTTCCTGAAACCGCCGCCAAGGTCCCCAAGATCAACAATCAGAACGCTGAGGAACAGTTTGCTCCTGCAGATCCTCGGGTCTGTGCAGTTGAAGCAAGTGTTCCCGACAAGCCTCGCCCCGGCGAGCTTGCCGGGGGACCATCAGCTCCGGCAGAACCAGAGGTCCTTGCCGTAGAAGCTGAGGTTCCCGCAGCGGCCCTCGAGCCTTTAGTCCTTGCCGTTGAGCCCCAGGCTCCGGCATGGGCACGGCAGATCGTCCGTTTTCTGCAAACTGGAGAACTTCCCGATGACCCTCAAGAGATAGAGAAGATAACCAGGCAGTCAAGTATGTACCAGTTCGTGGATAACGAGCTGTACAGAAGAAGACTCAATGGTGTCAGGTTGAAGTGCATTTCCAGGGAAGATGGACAGAAGCTGTTGGCAGAAATCCATGGAGGCATATGTGGCCACCACATTGGCGCAAGGGCGCTTGCCGGGAAAGCTTTCCAGCAAGGGTTCTTTTGGCAAGAAGCCCTCCAAGATGCAACTACACTAGTAACCAAGTGTGAAGCGTGCCAGTTCCATGCAAAGCAGATTCATCAGCCAGCTCAAGCTCTCCAAACAATACCTTTGTCCTGGCCCTTCTCGGTCTGGGGGCTCGATATCCTCGGCCCCTTCCCCCGTGCCGTCGGGGGCTTTGAGTACTTGTACGTTGCAATAGACAAGTTCACAAAGTGGCCAGAAGTGGAACCGGTGAGAAAGGTGACAGCATAGTCAGCGGTCAGGTTCTTCAGGTCGATTGTTTGCCGTTTCGGAATCCCTAACAGGATCATCACCGACAACGGTACACAATTTACTAGTCGCACCTTCATGCAGTACGTCCAAGACCTTGGCGCCAAGGTCTGTTTCGCTTCTGTTGCTCACCCGAGGAGCAACGGTCAAGCGGAGAGGGCCAATGCTGAAGTGCTGCGCGGACTCAAGACAAGGACCTTTGACAGGCTGCGCAAGTGCGGAAGAAATTGGATAGAGGAGCTACCGGCGGCTCTTTGGTCAATCAGAACGACACCAAGTCGAGCCACCGGACAGACACCCTTTGCTCTAGTCTATGGAGCAGAGGCAGTTCTCCCCACGGAACTCGTATACGGATCTCCTCGAGTGCTCGCTTATGATGAGCTTGAGCAAGAGCAACTGCGACAAGATGATGCATTGCTCCTCGAGGAGGAACGTCTCCAGGCTGCTGTACGAGCTGCTCGATACCAGCAAGCCTTGCGCCGCTATCATAGCCGCAAGGTCAGGGCCAGGAGTCTCGAGGAAGGCGACCTTGTTCTTCGGCGTGTTCAGTCTGCCAAGAATTCCAACAAGTTGACGCCGAAGTGGGAAGGCCCTTATCGGGTGAGACAAGTCACAAGGCCCGGCGCTGTCCGCCTTGAGACCGAAGAAGGCTTACCGGTGAGCAACTCCTGGAACATAGAGCATCTTCGCAAGTTTCACCCATAAGGCGCGGTTGCCGTGATCCGCTCCGGCAACCACCTTTTGTACAAGCTTTGCCACTGTTGCATGTAACCCTTTGTACAAAGCCGGGCGCAGACCCCGTGCATCAGTAAAGCTTTGTGTTTTGCGCTATTTGCCTTTTTCCATGCTTTTCTTCGCTATTTGCATGCGTTATTTGGCATTTTTGGGCAACATACACATCCGGTAAGCACTAGCACGCCGAAAGGCCATATACTTGTTTCCCTCTTCTTTTTCCTTGCCTCTTAAGCAGAAGGAATGTTTCTCGCGCACAAGTTTGCCGGGGGGGAAGGAGATGGAAGAGGAACCAAGTACTGTTCAAGAAAGAGAAGCCTTACCGGGAAGCAAGCAATATATGAAAGCTAAGTTACTAGAATTTGACCAGTTCAAATTTTTGAAATTTTTGTTGTCTTCCTTGAACAATCACACTTTGTATGGAAAACCTGTGCGCGGAGGAACCTACCCGTAGCTAGCCGCACCCTTGTCTTGTTTCCGAGTACGCTCAACGATTTAAGTGAGCTGCGACAAGTGTCGCCCCCTTGCTTCGTTTTCGAGTTCGCTCAGCAAGCTAAGTGCGTTGCGACTAGCCGCGGCGAGGTTGCTTGCCGGTGAGACCTTGGCCAGCAGGCTGCTCGGAGTCCAGCACTCAGCGCTCGCGGTAAGGGCCCCTTGCCGGCAAGCTTCCCGGGAGCGTAGGGTGAAAAGCATACAAAGAAGATGACTAAGACAAGGAAGATAACATTGCACTGATTGATCAAAATGAGATAAATATCTTACAAAGGATAGCTTGTCGCAATGGACTAATGAGTTCATAACACCCTGTGCAGCAACAAAAAGAAATAAAGAAAATGGAGGCCTAATCGACGCGGTCGCCCTCGATCCTGGAGAGCTTGCTCACTTTGGCGATGATGTGGGCGACCTGCTCCTTCAACGCCTCCATGTTTGCGTCGGCCGGCAAGCTGCGGAGAACGTTGGTGAGGTTTATGCCGGGATTGCGGTATACAATCTTCGTCAGCACGCGCTCCAAGGTCCCCGTGCAGAGCAGACGTGACTCCTCGGCCAGTTGCGCGGGAATCTTACTCCGAAGACCTGCAAGAGCCGGCGCAATCCCTCTGAAGAAGAGGCTGAGTTTGGCGCTGTGCGGGAGATCCGGATCCGGGGAGTAGATGAGATGTTCAACTTTCAGCGCCAGCAGCTCCTGGTCGATGTTGGACGCAGAAGATACCAAGTCCTCGGTCCATACCTCAATGGTATGGCGGAAGTTCTCGGACGCCTTGTTGACGCTGTCCGCCAAGGCTCGCTCCTTGCGGAGCTCCTCCTTCAACTTGGTCTCCCGATCCCGGGCAGCGTCAAGCGAATCCTTCAGTGTGGAGACCTTCAGCTCCAGATCCTCGATGGAGTCCTTGGCGGCCTTCAACTCGTCGCCCCTCTCAGAAAGACGCACCTGGAGTTCTGAGTTAGTATGGGCGTCCTTCTCGCGCTCTATATTGAGCGCGGCGACCTTCTCCACGCTCGCCTTCAGCGACTCCTCCAGCTGCGCGACCTTGGCGGCAAGCTCTTCCTTGGCGGTCTCCGCGGTAGCCGCGGCAGCTCTCGCCTCCTTCAGCTCCCCGCCAAGGGTCTGCTCCCGAGCGGCAAGTTCTTCCTCGTGGGCGTCGAGGTTGACCTTCCGCTGGGCGAGCTCCCCTTCTCGCCGGGACAGCTCCACCCCGGCGAGCCGCTGCTGCTCTTCGGCCTCGGCCTTCTCCAGCACCCACTCTTGGTATTCCCCGGCGAGTCGCTCGCGCTCCTCCGCCACCTCGCGGAGGGCCGCCTGGTTGGCGGCGCTGAGCTCCGCCGCGCGCTTCTCCATCTCCGCGGCGGCCTTGGCGGCGAGGGCCTCCCGAGAAGCAAGCTTCGCCTGCCTGGCCCGGTAAAGGGCCAGGAGCTGGTGAAGCAGCTTCTCCTCCTCGGGCCCGTCGCTTCCGCCGGGCGCCTCGACAATCTTCAAGCCCGCGGAGGCGAGGATCTCCCCATCAAAGGCCTCGCCCTCCGCGGGGGCTCGCGACGAAGAACCCCACGGCACCTGGATGAAGACGCCGTTGGGAGCTTCAAGGTAGTAGCCGGCCTGCTCCTTTCCGGCGGAGGGGTCGGCGGCCGGTGCAGCACTTGATGCTCCTGCCGCCTCCGGGTCGGCAGTGAGGTCGCCGTCCCCCTCCCCGGCCGCTGCATCCGCAGCCGGAGCGGTCTCCTGCGCAGCTGGCTCGGCGGCTCCCGTCGTGTCCTCGGCGACAGGGACGTCGCCGCCGCCGCCCTGCGCGCCCTCCTCCTCCTCAATGTTGATGACTTCCGTCTCCATATGCTCGGGGGGAGGAGGATCTAGAAGAAGAAGAAGAAGCAAAAGAAGATCAAGCAAATATCCAAAAAGAGACAACGCCAAGAAGACAAAGTTATAGAACCTACCTTGGCGGACGTCGTCAGCGGCGGGCTCCCTCGCCGGGGAGCTCTGCCTTGGCGGAGTGGCTGCCCTTGCCGGGCTGCTCGCCCTTGGCGGGGTACTCGCCCTTGGCGGAGTACCCGCCCTTGGCGGAGCGCTCTCCCTTGCCGGGGAGTTCGGCCTTGGCGGGGACGGCGGGGCCTGCGGCTCCTCGGGGACGATCTCCGGACGCTCCTGAGCTTGCGGCTCCACCTCTGCACAAGACAATCAAGACAACAACAAGAACAACAGATATCAGCATAAACAAGATCCTAAAGCGCACCCGACGAGCGGAAGGCTGGAACCCAGACTTACGCTGGGGGCTACGCTGGGGGCTGCTCCTCGGAGCAGCGCTCGGGTCCGGCAGACTTGGCTCCGGCACGTCCCCAGTTGCCGCGGTAGGCAAGTCATCCGCGACCTCGACCACGGGCACCTTGGCTTTCTTCGCCACGCGCTGAACCAAGGTCCTGAAGTCAAAGCAACAAACAAGATTAGCATCAACAATAATCAAGACGAAATTTGGGAAGATATAAGATCTCGAATACTTACTCCTGATCCTCCTCGTCGTCCTCGCTCAAGGCGGAGAAGTCAAACTCCACCTGGGGCGCGTCTGCACGAGGAGCGGAAGACGAAGATTCCCTCGGGCGCTTGGCGGACCCTGGGGCTGGGGGCTGTGAAGACCCTGCCCCTGTGGTAGCCGGAGCCCGGGGAGCGGGCGGAGCCGCCGCTCCACTCCGTGAAGACTCCTGTCTGCTTGGCGCCGACCTGCGGGGCGCCTCTGCCGTGGCCTGCGCGCGGGCCGCCTCCGCCGTGGCTGGTGCGCCGGTCGCCCCCGGCGCAGCTTGGCTTCCCCGGGAAGCTTGCGCTGCCCTGCGAGCTGGTTGTTGCCGGGGGGCCTGCGCCCTCGCTCCCGTCGCCGCCTTGCGGAGACGCTTCGGTGGAGACCGCCTAGGGCTTGCCGGGGGCGGGGAGGTCTCTGACGAGGAGAGGTCGTCGGCGTAGAGCTCCGTAGACCCGCCGGAGTCCTCGACGGCCTCGGCCTCCTCCTCCTCCTCCTCCCCGGCTGGCTTGCTGGACCCAGCGCCTTGCGCTGCGGCCTCTTTTCCTCTGGCGCCTCCGCTCCCTGCGGCGCCTCTGTTCCCTCCGGCAGCGCCACCTCTTGCCGCGGCCTCGGCCGCGATTCTGGGGATCCCGGAGTGCCTCAGAGAGGGGACCCCGGCAAGCGCGTCGGGAGGAAGCTGCAGCAGTCTGCGGATCTCCGCCTCCTCCGCTTGGCAGGACGCATCCGCAGCCTCTGCCTCCTCAGGTGTATAGCCAAAATCTCCTGCCGCTGCGGCTGCAGCAGCCTCTTCAGCCCGAGAAGCGATGTATGCAAGCTCTTGGTCGGTGGTGTCTCGCGTGTGCTCCTTGATGTCATCCTTGTTCGTCGCCACCTCCACAAGGTTGTCGAAGAAGTTGAGGACGTCTATTGGCTTGGGCGGAATCCATGTGCGGTCCACGCCGTGCGAGTCACACGCGGGCATCATGGCGCGAAGACGATCCCGGGCCGTGCTGTTGCAGAGGGGCACCACTCCCCGGGGAGGTCTGAACCACTCTGGGTGGGCCGGGTCATATTTAAAGAGTTCCCGAACCATCCCCTTCAGCTCCAGCGTCGTGAAGTTGAAGTTTAGCCCGGGGCGCAGCCTCATTATATCCGCTGCGTTGCCATACTCCCAGGCCGGCCTTTTCCTGTCTTGGAGAGGGGCGATGCGGCGGCGGAGGAAGTCTGCGCCTACTTCTGCGACAGACAGCCTTGCTACCCGAAGACGAATAATCCGAATGAGGGCGGCGTCGAGCTTGATGTCGTCCGAATCTAGCTCGCTCCAGTCCCTGCCGCGCACGATGGGCATTGTGCGCGGCGCGGTGAAGGGCTGCGGCTCGTCCTCAACAATCCAGCACCAATCTGCACGCCACTCCTCCCACTTGCCGCGGAGCTCCCCCGGCAAGTACGACTCCTTCTTGTTCAGACGAAAAACCCAAGAAATTCCTCCGGAGAGGGGGGTGCCGGCCTCTGCTCTAGGAGTGAAGAAGTGCCTAAACAGCGCTACGTTTGGGTATATTCCTATGTAGTTTTCGCACATGTGTGCGAAAACCGCCATTGTGAGAATGGCGTTGGGGGTGAAGTCAAGAAGGTGGAGGCCGTAGGTGTGCATAATGTCACAGAAGAAGTCGGAAAAAGGAGGGCAAAGACCGCAGTGGAAGAAGGCTGCGAAGAAATAGTACCCGCCGGGGTAGTTGTCCTTGGCGGTGGCCGGATAAGCTCGAGTGCGGGGGTGCGCCTTGGTTTCCTTGGCCCAGAACAAGTAATACTTGTTCCAGAGCTCCCGCGCGCCGAGCTTCGGCGGAAAGACGAGGTTCCGCTTCCGATACGCGGTGAGCCTCGCCGCTTGCTCCGATTTCTCCTTCTTGGCATTCTCCGCCTTCGCCTTGTCGGTCTTCGGGGCCATGGCGGAGGCGGCGGAGGAAGGAGGGACGAAGAACCCGGCGGCGCCGGAGATGCAGACGGCGGCGGCGGAGGTGTGGAGGCGGAGCGCAAAGGGGATCTCTGGAGGAAGAAGATGCAATGAAAGCGAAGGAGGGGAATCGCTCCTGCTTCCTCTGCTTTTATGGGGAAGTGGGGGGCGTTTCGCTCTTTCCATTGAAAGAACGTGGGCACGTCCCATCCCACGACGCCGCAATCGACGCGTGCCGTTGGGGGGGGGATGCGGCGGATGCAGAAGTGGATTCGGCGCGCTGTGGGCCGCGCGTGCCCGTGCACTGTTTTGGGCCTGGCCCAACAGCGCTCGGCACCATGTGTGGCCCAGGCCCGGGGGCTCCTGTCGGTGTACTAAGGTAGGGGTACCTCAGTACCCCAACTTGTGCACGGGCAGTAGCAGCTTCCCGCGGCAGGGCCTACCACGCGCTTGTCGGAAACCTTCCTGCTCCATATACAACCATTCAAAAACAAAGTATGCAAGACAGAAGATCGAGACCCCGGCAAGTGGAGCTTGCCGGGAAGGCCGTACCAGGCTCAAGATTACCTCACTAGCGCAAGACCCTGGCAAGGGGAGCTTGCCAGGAAGACCAGAAGATTACATCATAAAAGACACGCCCCGGCGCTATACGCGTCCCGGCGAGGGCCCGGGGAGCGACAAGCTTCAGAGCTCGGCAAGCTCCCGGGCCCGGCAAGGTCAAGATCCCGGCAAGGTGCTTGCTGGGAGAGTTGCGCTGTGTGCCTGCGCTCCAGCTCATCGGCCCACGCGTCGCCCTGGGGCCTTTCCAGGGACGCGTGGCGGATGGCTGTGCAGCCTGGGGGACACGGTGGCACTCCACGGCGGCGGAGCCATCGCCGTGGCAGACGGAGAAGCAAGGGCGGGAGCTTTTGGGGTCGACGGCGACGGGCATTAAATGCCCTTGTCCCCCACTGTCAAAGTAGGTAGCGACCACTGTTCATGCACTGTAGCTCCACTGTTCCCGCACTGTTACAACTACCACCTCTTTTACATTTCTACCCCTTTCTCTTACGTTGACACCTGTCGGTGACCCCTTGCACTATAAAAGGAGGCCCATGCACAACGTAGAGGGGGTTCGGAACCTAGATCGCTCATACGTTCGGTGTAGCTAGTTCTTCAAGCTCCCGAGCTCTCCAACTCAATACAAACTAAGCAGGAGTAGAGTTTTACGCATCCATTGCGGCCAGAACCTGGGTAAAACTGCCCGCGTGTTCACTACGATCTGCTCTTCGTGCTCCCTCCGCCCTCTCACCGCACGAACAAGGGGCTCCGGTCCCATAGGTGCTCGTGGCGGACAGTTTCCCCCGACAGTCATGTTAATGGACCATGATGAACCTACGAACTATGAGGAAGTGATGATGAGCCCAGATTCCACAAAATGGCTTGAGGCCATGAAATCTGAGATGGGATCCATGTATGAGAACAAAGTATGGACTTTGGTTGACTTGCCCGATGATCGGCAAGCCATAGAGAATAAATGGATCTTCAAAAAGAAGATTGAAGCTGATGGTAACGTTACTATCTACAAAGCTCGACTAGTTGCGAAAGGTTTTCAACAAGTTCAAGGAGTTGACTATGATGAGACCTTCTCACCCGTAGCGATGCTTAAGTCTGTTCGAATCATGTTAGCAATTGCCGCATTTTATGATTACGAAATTTAGCAAATGGATGTCAAAACTGCATTCATTAATGGATATCTTAAAGAAGATTTGTATATGATGCAACCAGAAGGTTTTGTCGATCATAATGGTGCTAACAAAGTGTGCAAGCTTGATGACTGCTAGGACTACGTCGGTTTTTTCCCCAAAGAGGAAGGGATGATGTTGTGTAGCAGAGGTAGTTATTTCCCTCAGTGATGAAACCAAGGTTACCGAACCAGTAGGAGAACCAAGCAACACAACGTAAACAGAACATGCACACAAATATCAAATACTCGCAACCCGACGTGTAAAAGGGGTTGTCAAGCCCTTTCTGGTAACGGACGTGATAGAGTTGTAAATATTGATAGATCGAACGCCAAATAAGATAAATTGCAACAAGGAATTTTTAGGTTTTTGGTTTAATAGATCTGAAAATAAAAGGAAAGGAAAATAGATCGCAAACGCAAATCATATGAGAAAGAGACCCGGGGGCCGTATATTTCACTAGTGGCTTCTCTCGAGAAAATAGCAAACGGTGGGAAAACAATTACTGTTGGCCAATTGATAGAACTTCAAATAATTATGACAATATCCAGGAAATGATCATTATATAGGCATCACATCCAAGATTAGTAGACCGACTCCTGCCTACATCTACTACGTACTATTACTCCACACTTCGATCGCTATCCAGCATGCATCTAGTGTATTAAGTTCATGGAGAAACAGAGTAATGCAATAAGAAAGATGACATGATGTAGACAATATCTATTTATGTAGAAATAGAAACCATCCTTTTATCCTTAGTAGCAATGATACATACGTGTAGGTTCCCTTTCTGTCACTGTGATCAAGCACTGTAAGATCGAACCCACTACAAAGCACCTCTTCCCATTGCAAGATAAATAGATCAAGTTGGTGATAGTCCCCAAGTGCAGGGAATCATCGTAGCAATTCCCAATGGTGGAAGTGATAAGTATGGAGTGTCGAACCCACAAGGAGCTAAAGGTAAGATCAATATTCTCTCAAGTCCTATATGCCACTGATACGACTCTACGTACACCGAACGTTTGCTTCCAACTAGAAACGAGAAATAAAATTACGTTGTGGGTATGAAGAGGATAACTTTGCATGATATCATAGAGCTATATTATAAAAGTAGGTGATGTTATCATAAAGTTAGAATATATTACTAAATATTATAAATAGCGAGTATGGAATAATGATGGATCGGTGTGAGGAATTGTCCTAGGCAATTGTTAACAAGACCGGTAGTCGTCATTGCAATTTCATATGAGGGAGAGGCATAAGCTAACATACTTTCTCTTCTTGGATCATATGCACTTATGATTGGAACTCTAGCAAGCATCCGCAACTACTAAAGATCATTAAGGTAAAACCCAACCATAGCATTAAAGCATCAAGTCCCCTTTATCCCATACGCAACAATCCCCTTACTCGGGTTTATGCTTCTGTCACTCAAGCAACCCACTATAAGTGAATCATGAACGTATTGCAACACCCTACAGCGGGAATCACTCACGCTTGTGCGACACGGAGGGCACCATAGGACAGCACCAAAATGAAACATACAACTTGTACCAATCTAGATCATCAATAAACCCAAAGACAAAGGATATCTACTCAAAACATCATAGGATGGCAACACATCATTGGATCATAATATGTGGCATAAAGCACCATGTTCAAGTAGGGATTAAAGCGGGGTGCGGGAGAGTGGACCACGTAAAAGAGATGAGGATGGTGATGATGATGGTGATGTTGATGAAGACGATCACCGCGGCGATGATTCCCCTCCCGATGGCACTCTGGCGCCACCGAGAGAGAGGAGGAGAGGTTCTACCCCTTGTGCTTCCTCCTCCATGGCCTCCCCCCTAGATGGGGAGAGGTTCTCCTTCTGGTCCTTGGCCTTCATGGCGATGATGGCCCCTCCGGGATCCTCCTCCATGGCCTCCGGTGAAGATGGCCCCCTCCGGCAGGGTGCCAGAGAGGGCCTAGATTGATTTATCGTGGTTACAGACGCTTGCGGCGGCGGAACTTCCGATCTAGGTTATTTTCTGGAGGTTTCTGTATTTATAGGAATTTTTGGCGTCGGTCTCACGTCCAGGGGGACTCCGAGTCATCCATGAGATATGGGCCCATGCCCCCCACCCTCGTGGACAGCCCGGGACTCTTCTGGCCCAACTCTTTTACTCCAGGGGCTTCTTTTGGTCCATAAAAAATCATCAAAAATTGGCACATCAATTGGACTCCGTTTGGTATTCCTTTTCTGTAAAACTCAAAAACAAGGAAAAAAACAGAAATTGGCACTGGGCTCTAGGTTAATAGGTTAGTCCATAAAATCATATAAAATAGCATGTAAATGTATATAAAACATCTAAGATGGATAATATAATAGCATGAATACTTCATAAATTACAGATACGTTGGAGACGTATCAGCATCCCCAAGCTTCATTCCTGCTCGACCTCGAGTTGGTAAATGATAAAAGAAATAATTTATGAAGTGTGAATGCTAATAGGTGCACAAGTTTGATCAATGATAATTTCAATCACCTTTTCTAGCATCATTATGTGTCATAACAGTAGCTCATCTCATAAAACTTTTCATGATCAAGTAAGAAGCTATTCACATGTTAAAGTATAGATCATAAACTTTCTTGAAAACTAACAAACAGTGCTCTTAGTCATCAAACAATTGCAATTCATCTTATTTTCGGGAAGGGTCTATGTAAGAGCTTTGATTCAGCAAACTCCACATACTCAACTATCATTTAATCTTTCATAATTGATAACACTCATGTGATACTTATGGGTTCAAAGTTTTAATCAGGCAGAGAGAAAGATAGGGGCTTATAGTTTCGCCTCCCAACCTTTTACCTCAAGGGTAATGTCAACAATAATAATTTATGAAAACCTACATCCAAGTGAATATATATATCTGGATCTCTCCAACACAAAGTGCTTGCCAAAGGAAAAAGTGTAAAAAGGAAAGGTGGTGATCACCATGACTCTTGTATAAGGGTAGAAGATAAAAGTAAAAGATAGGCCCTTCGCAGAGGGAAGCAGAGGTTGTCATGCGCTTTTATGGTTGGATGCACAAAATCTTAATGCAAAAGAACATCACTTTATATTGCCGCTTGTGATAAAGACCTTTATTATGCAGTCCGTCGCTATTATTTCTACCCTATCACAAGTTTGTATAAAGCTTATTTTCTTCGCACTAATAGATCATACATATTTAGAAAGCAATTTTTATTGCATGCACCGATGACAACTTACTTGAAGGATCTTACTCAATCCTTAGGTAGGTATGATGGACTCTCATGGCAAAACTGGTTTAAGGGATGTTTGGAAGCACAAGTAGTATTTCTACTTGGTGCAAAGAATTTGGCTAGCATGAGAGGGAAAGGCAAGCCCAACATGTTGGATGATCCAGGACAATATAACGTTTCGGATATAGGAAAACATAACCCATTAAGTTGTCTTCCTTGTCCAACATCAACCTTTTAGCATGTCATATTTTAATGAGTGCTCACAATTATAAAGGATGTCCAAGATAGTACATTTATATGTGAAATCTCTCTTCCTTCAATATTCTTTCATGAATTGTTCAAGTGACCATTTCTGCGTTTGCTAACTTTCAATAAGTTTACTACCTATACTTATTATGTGTGAAGTCATTACTCCACATGGTATAAGCATATGAAACATATATAAATTCAGATTTATGATATTCAATTCATTCAACCATTTACTCATAGGATGTACGTGAAGCACGTGAGTAGATGACAAACTACTCCAAAAGATATAAGTGAAGGACACTAAGTAGTCAAATAATTAACTAGCCATGGGAGGATTCTTTTTCATTCAAGATTTCAGATCCAATGATTTTATTCAAACAGCAAATAAAATTGAAAATACCCTCCAAGCAAAACACATATCATGTGACGAATAAAAATATAGCTCTGAGTAAGGTATACCGATAGTTTTGAAGATGAAAGAGGGGATGCCTTCCGGGGCATCCCCAAGCTTAGGCGCTTGAGCCATCCTTGAATATTACCTTGGGGTGCCTTGGGCATCCCCAAGCTTAGGTTCTTTCCACTCCTTATTCTCCTCATATCGATATCTCACCCAAAGCTTGAAAACTTCAACCACACAAAACTTAACGTAACTTCGTGAGATAGGTTAGTATGATAAAGAGTAAACCATTCACCTTTGTACAGTCAAAGACAAGGTTCATAATTGTTCTCACACAATGCCTACTGTACCATATCATTTCTACAATTTATATTGAGAAATATAAGCCATATAAAATAGAAAACAAGCAAACTATGCAATGAAAACAGAATCTGTCAGAAATAGAACAGTTTGTAATGATCTGAACAACAACCATACTTCTGCTACTCTTCAAATTATGAAATAAATTGGTGGATGTGAGGAATTTGTCTATTAATCCTCCGCAAAAATAATCAACTCAAAAGCACTCTTCTGTAAAAAAAAATGGCAGCTAATCCCGTGAGCGCAAAGTTTCTGTTTTTTTACAGCAAGATCACATTAACTTTCACCCAAGTCTTCCCAAAGGTCTTACTTGGCACTTTATTGAAACAAAAGCTATAAAACATGATTACTATAGTAGCTTAATCATGTAAACACACAAAAACAGTAAGGGTAAATATTGGGTTGTCTCCCAACAGGCGCTTTTCTTTAATGCTTTTTAGCTAGGCATGATGATTTCAATGATGCTCACATAAAAGATAAGAATTGAAACATAAAGAGAGCATCATGAAGAATATGACTAGCATATTTAAATCTAACCCACTTCCTATGACTAGGGATTTTGTGAGCACATAATTTATAGGAACAAGAATCAACTAGCATAGGAAGGCAAGACAGGTATAATTTCAAAACTTTAAGAACATAGAGAGGAAACTTGATATTATTGCAACTTCTACAAGCATGTATTCCTCCCTCAAAAAAATTCAGTAGCATCATGAATGGGTTCAACAATATAACCATCACATAAAGAATTATTTTCATGATCTACAAGCATAAAAATTTTACTACTCTCCACATAAGCAAAATTATTCTCATTCGAAATAGTGGGAGCAAACTCGAAATAGTGGAATCATTACTAACTAAAGTTGACACTCTTCCAAATCCACTTTAGATGATAGTATTATTCATACTCCAAAAGATATAAGTGAAGTTCATGGAGTATTCTAGGATTAATATCGACTAGCAAATATCCAAGCTCAAAATATATAAGTGAAGCACACGAAGCATTCTATAAAACCGTACTCAAAAGATTTAAGTGAAGCACAAAGATCATTCTATAAGATCATACTCAAATGATATAAGTGAAGCACATGAAGAATTCTATAAATCAAGGAAGGGATATCTCATACTAGCATGGTTCTTAAAGAAAAAAAGTAAAAACACAAGGGACACAAATCATGTGAACAAAACAAAAACTGAGGTATATCGATAATTGTTGAAGAAGAAAGATGGGATGCCAACTAGGGCATCCCCAAGCTTAGATGCTTGAGTATCCTTGAAATATTTACTTGGGGTGCCTTGGGAATCCCCAAGCTTGAACTTTTGCCTCTCTTTGTTCTTCTCATATTGATAGCTCCTCCATCTTCGAACACTTCATCCACACAAAACTTTAACAAAAACTTTTTGAGATCCGTTAGTATAATAAAGCAAATCACTACCTTTAGGTACTGTTGCAAACTTATTCCTATTTCATATTAGCACTTTATCTACTGTATTCCAACTTCGCCATGGTTCATACCCCCCGATACTACCCATAGATTCATCAAAATAAGCGATCAACACGTAGAAAATAGAATCTGACAAAAACAGGACAGTCTGTAGTAATCTGTAAGTTTAATAAACTTATGTAACTCTAAACAATTCTACAAAAATATATAAATTTGAATATTTTGTACAGAAGTAATGTGCAAAAAGTTTTAGACCCATTTGACTTTCTAGTAAAAAAATAAAATCACGCGCTACAGCCAAAGTTTCTGTTTTTTGTTCTGCACATAGAAAACAAGCAATCTAATCATCCTAAAACCAAAGTTGGCACATTGTTTTTATAATACAATGGATATATACAAGGGGGTAATTATTTACGTAGAAACTTTCATGAAAAGTTCTACATTGTTTTCGTGAGCATGAACACAAGTGCTCAAGGTCGACCCTCACTTCTTCATTGCATAACTTTCCAATCACTTCTCTTTTTGAAAAACTTTTTAGGCATAAGAGGCAAGTAATTTTTTTGTATTTTCATTTTTTTTAATTTTTTTTGTATGTTTCACCCACAACTAAACATAAACAAAAAGGAAAAACAAAATCGACTTAGTGAAGAAAGCAAACAAGCACACACGAGAATATCAACCCCACGCTATTGCTCCCCGGCAACGGCGCCAGAAAAGAGCTTGATGGTCCCAAAGTGGAGGGAATCATCGTAGCACCCAATGGTGGAAGTGATAAGTATGGAGTGTCGAACCCACAAGGAGCTAAAGGTAAGATCAATATTCTCTCAAGTCCTATCTGCCACTAATACGACTCTACGTACACCGAACGTTTGCTTCCAACTAGAAACGAGAAATAAAACTACGTTGTGGGTATGAAGAGGATAACTTTGCATGATATCGGAGAGCTAAAATATAAAAGTAGGTGCTGTTATCATAAAGTTAGAATATATTACTAAATATTATAAATAGCGAGTGTGGAATAATGATGGATCAGTGTGCGGGATTGTCTTAGGCAATTGTTAACAAGACCGGTAGTCGTCATTGCAATTTCATATGAGGGAGAGGAATAAGCTAACATACTTCCTCTTCTTGGATCATATGCACTTAAGATTGGAACTCTAGCAAGCATCCGCAACTACTAAAGATCATTAAGGTAAAACCCAACCATAGCATTAAAGCATCAAGTCCCCTTTATCCCATACGCAACAATCCCCTTACTCGGGTTTATGCTTCTGTCACTCAAGCAACCCACTATAAGCGAATCATGAACGTATTGAAAGACCCTACAGCGGCAATCCCTCATGCTTGCGCGACACGGAGGTCACCATAGGACATCACCAAAATAAAACATACAACTCGTACCAATCTAGATCATCAATCAACCCAAAGACAAAGGATATCTACTCAAAACTCTATAGGATGGCAACACATCATTGGATCATAATATGTGGCATAAAGCACCATGTTTAAGTAGGGATTACAGCGGGATGTGGGAGATTGGACCGCGTAAAAGATATGAGGATGGTGATGATGATGGTCATGTTGATGAAGACGATCACCGCAGCGATGATTCCCCTCTCGATGGCACTCTGGCGCCACCGAGAGAGATGAGGAGAGGTTTTCCCCTTGTGCTTCCTCCTCCATGGCCTCCCCCCTAGATGGGGAGAGGTTCTCCTTCTGGTCCTTGGCCTTCATGGCGATGATGGACCCTCCGGGATCCTCCTCCATGGCCTCCGGTGATGATGTCCCCGTCTGGCAGGGTGCCAGAGAGGGCCTAGATTGATTTCTCGTGGTTAGAAAGGCTTGCGTCGGCGGAACTTCCGATCTAGGTTATTTTTTGGAGGTTTCTATATTTATAGGAATTTTTGGCATCGGTCTCACGTCCAGGGGTTTCCGAGTCATCCACGAGATAGGGGCCTGTGCCCAGGGGGTGGTCGCGCCCCCCACCCTCGTGGACAGCCCGGGACTCTTCTGGCCCAACTCTTTTACTCCAGGGGCTTCTTTTGGTCCATAAAAAATCATCAAAAATTGGCACGTCAATTGGACTCCGTTTGGTATTCCTTTTCTGTAAAACTCAAAAACAAGGAAACAACATAAACTGGCACTGGGCTCTAGGTTAATAGTTAGTCCCAAAAATCATATAAAATAGCATATATTTGTATATAAAACATCTAAGATGGATAATATAATAGCATGAATACTTCATAAATTATAGATACGTTGGAGACGTATCGGTTGGCCAAACAAAACCAAAATATCGGAGAAGAAATACGAGGCTATAAGAAATCATACATATAAGAGATCAAAGAAGACTCAAATAACTTTCATGGATATAAAAAGATAGATCTGATCATAAACTCAAAGTTCATCGGATCCCAACAAACACACCGCAAAAGAGTTACATCATATGGATCTCCAAGAGACCATTGTATTGATAATCAAAAGAGAGAGAGGAAGCCATCTAGCTACTAACTACGGACTCGTAGGTCTACAAGGAACTACTCACACATCATCGGAGAGGCACCAATGGAGATGGTGAACCCCTCCGTGATGGTGTCTAGATTGGATTTGGTAGTTCTGGACTTTGCGGCGTCTGGAATAGAATTTCGTAAACTCCTCTAGGGTTTCTGAAATATATGAGTATTTTTAAAGCAAAGAGGTGATGCGGGAGGCCACCGAGGTGGGCACAAACCACCTGGGCGCGCTAGTGGGGCCTGCAGTTCCCTGGTGGGTTGTGCCCCCGTCAAGGCACACCCTAGGTCCAGCTCTAGCCCATAGGGTTTCTTCTGGCCCATAAAAAGTCTCCAAAAAGTTTCGCGGTGTTTGGACTCCGTTTGATATTGATTTCCTGCGATGTAAAAAACATGCAGAAAACAGCAACTAGCACTTGGCACTATTTCAGTAGGTTAGTACCAAAAATGATATAAAATGACTATAAAATGATTGTAAAACATCCAAGAATGATAATATAACAACATGGAACAATCAAAAATTATATATACGTTGGAGACGTATCAGCATCCCCAAGCTTAATTCATACTCGTCTCGAGTAGGTAAATGATAAAAACAAAAAAATTGATGTAGAATGCTGCCTATCATGTCATATCATATTCTTTTCTCTATAGCATGGACATTTGGACTTTTATATGGTTCAAAGCAATAGTCTAGTTTTGACATGAAATTTAAATACTCAAACATATCAACAAGCAACCATGTCTTTCAAAATATCAATGCTAAAATAAGTTATCCCTAGCCCCCCATGCTCAACCATTGATCCATTCATGAAACACACTCGCATATTAGTTACGCCCAATGCTCAAGTACGATCATAGTGTTTCCTTGTTGGTGCTTTATAAGAGAAGATGGAGGCTCAAATTCAAAATAAAAATTGCATAAGTAAAAGAAAAGCCCTTCACAGAGGGAAGTAGGGATTTGTAGAGGTGCCAGAGCTCAAAGCTTAAATTGACAGATAAAATTATTTTGGGAGGTATAATTTTCCCACCAACGAAAATGACTTAAGGTTCCCAACACTTTCCATGCTAGATATATCATAGGCGGTTCCCAAACATAAAATAAAGTTTATTCCTTTTCCACCAAACTTTCACAAGCCATGGCTAGCCAAATCCATGGTTGCCTTCCATACCAACACTTTCCAAGGAATTTATTATTAGACAACATAAAGTAAATTTGTTTTCCATTTTGGGACTGGGCATCCCTAATACCTTTGCCTTACTCTCGTGCAATGACAACTGAATAAACACTCATCGTGAGAATAACACATCTAGCATGGAAAATATTGGCCACCCCTCACCGCCTCGCGAGCGGTACGGACACACAAAAGGGAAATTTATTTTGAAAGTTAGAGATGGCACATACAAATTTGCTTAGAAAGGCAAGAGAATACCACTTATAGGTAGGTATAGTTGACTCATGTGGCAAAACCAGGATAAATGATTTTGGATGCACAAGTAGTGATCATACTTAGTGCAAAATGAAGGCTAGCAAAAGACTGGGAAGCGACCAACCATGAAACGAATAATCTCATAAGCAAGCATTGAGCATAAATAATACCGAATAATGCACCACAAGTAGGATGTAATTTCATTGCAAGATTATTGACTTTCGTGCTTGCATAAGGAATCACAAACTTTAACACAAATAATCTTACTAAAGCATAATTACTCATTAACACGACACATATCATATCATCATGTCTCCAAACTATTGCAAGGTATCAAGTTTATTTTGTCCAATGATCTTTATGAAAGTTTTTATTATATCCTTCTTGGATATCTATCACTTTTGAACTATTTTTCATATGTTGCTTTTGATAAGCTCAAACAAATATAAGTGAAGATCATGAGCATAATTTTTTTATTTCTCTCAAAATAATTTAAGTGAAGCAAGAGAGAATTTCTTAAAAATTTACTAACTCTTAAATAAATCTAAGTAAATCAAGAGAGTATTTCTTCAAAAATACTAAAGCACACCGTGCTCAAAAAGATATAAATGAAGCACTAGAGCAAATCCATAGCTCATAAAAATTTAAGTGAAGCATAGAGAGCTATTCTAACAAGTCATGGCATAATTTTGGCTCTCTCTAATAGGTATGTACAGCAAGGATTTATGACTTAAAAAGCAAAACAAAATAAGAAAATACTCATATCACACAAGACGCTCCAAGCAAAACACATATCATGTGACGAATAAAAATTTAGTTTCGAGTAAAATATCGATGGTCGTTAGAAGAAAGAGGGGATGCCACTCGGGGGCATCCCCAAGCTTAGTTTCTTGCTTCTCTTTTAGATAATGGCTTGGGATGCTGGGGCATCCCCAAGCTTAGGCTCTTCTTACTCCTTATTCCTTCATCCATCGTAAGATAACCCAAAACTTGAAAACTTCAATCACACAAAACTCAACAAAACTTTCGTGAGATCCGTTAGTATAAGAAAACAAATCACTACTATAAGTAATGTAGTAAACCAATTCATATTTTGTATTTGTATTATATCTACTGTATTCCAACTTTTCTATGGCAAAACCTCATCAAAGAAAACCATAGAATCATCAAAACAAGTACATAACACAATAAAAATAGAATCTGTCAAAAACAGAACAGTCTGTAGCAATCTAGAAGTTTCGAATACTTCTGTAACTCTAAAAATCTTGAAACAAACAAGGCCACCTGGGAAATTTGTATATTAATCTTCTGCAAAAAGAATCAACCTAAAAGCACTCCTCAGTTAAAAATGAGATTTTTTTCTCGTGAGCGCAAAAGTTTCTGTTTTTTCAGGAAGATCAAATCTACTAACACCCAACATGATCCTAAGGCTTTGCTTGGCACAAACCTTTATTCAAACCACAAAAACACATCTAAACAGAGGTATTAAATGGTACTTTATTGAAAACAGCAAGGAAATCAAAAAGCAAAAAGATACAAGTTGGGTTGCCTCCCAACAAGCGCTATCGTTTTACGACCTTAGCTAGGCATGATACAAAGATCTAAGTTTTCTCATCCTTGTTTGCTAATTCCTTAGGTGTATTATCGTCATGAGGTTTTGTAAAGAGAACGTAGAACATATTATCCATAGAACCTTTAACATTTCTAAGTTGATTTTCATCATAACCCATTTTGATTTCCAGCAACAATCCAAGAGTGATGTTGGTTAACATTATTGAAAACTTGTTGGATTGTATCTAAAACGGGGATTTCCTTCTTAAGATTCTCATCAAAAATTCTATTATCCCCAAGAAAATGCCTTACCGCATAATCACTATTGTAAAGAATTTCATCTATCATGGGTTTTCACGATTCATACCATAAAATTCAAAGATTTCTCTAGCTTCCCGTATTATGTAGTCAAATTCATTCATAAGGACAAGGGTGGGCAACTTTTTAGCTCTAGGATTTTTTATATCGGGAAGCTCAAAAAACAATCTTTGCAAAGTTGGATGGGTATGGATAAATTTACTTTCAAATTTTAGAACTATTGCTCAAATAGCATCCGCATAAGATCTAGTAGTTCTAAGTATAGGAGCATCATCAAGACTTAGATTCCCAACACAATTGAAAAAATCTTGGATACATTCTTTTCCCATAATATTACCTTGCCCCAAGATAAAAGGTTTAGCATCCAGATTTCCCTTACATCCAATCTTAGGAGTTAGGCCATCATCTATTGGTGCCATACCGAAATCACTCATGATTGCAAGCAAAGAATAGATCTGACGAGAAAACAGCGAATGAAAAAGAGGGCAAATAAAAACGGAAAATATATGTGAAGTGGGGGAGATGAAAACGAGAGGCAAATGGAAAATAATGTAAATTGCGAGGAGATGAGATTTGTGATTAGGAACCTGGTATATGTTGAAGGTGCTCCCCGGCAACGGCGCCAGAAGTTTCCTTTTGATGACTGCTAGGACTGTGTCGGTTTTTTCCCCAAAGAGGAAGGGATGATGCAGTATAGTGATACGTCTAGAACGTATCTATAATTTTTTATTGTTCCATGCTATTATTTATGAAGTCTTAGATGTTTAATGGGATTTATCATTCACTTTTATATCATTTTTGGGACTAACCTACTAACCCAAAGGCCCAGTCTAGGTGCTGTTTTTTGCCTATTTCAGGGTTTTGCAGAAAAGGAATATCAAACGGAGTCCAAACGGAATGAAACCTTCGCAGGAGATATTTTTGGAGGAAATCATGCGAGATAAACTTCGGGGCCCAGCCAGAGGATAGGGGACCCACCCTCGAGGGTGGGGGGCGCGCCCCCCTTCCCAGGGCGCGCCCCCTGCCTCGAGGGCAGGCCCGTGGCCCGTGGTGCCCCTCTTCCTCCTATATATGCCTACGTACCCCAGAAACTCCAGAGGCAGAGAGAAAACCCTAATTCCACCGCCGTAGCTGTTGTTCCCATGGAGATCCCATCTTGGAGCATGTTCCGGGAGGGGAATCCATCACGGAGGCCTTCATCATCATCATCATCGCCCTCACCATGAGTTGTGAGTAGTTTACCACAGACCTTCGGGTCCATAGCTAGTATCTACATGGCTTCTTCTCTCTCTCCGGATCTCAAAACAAAGTTCTCCTCGGTCTTCGAGGAGATCTATTCGATGTAATCTCTTTTTGCGGTGTGTTTGTCGAGATCCGATGAATTGTGAGTTTATGATCAAGGTTATCTATCAAAAATATTTGGTTCTTCTCTGAACTTTTTATGTGTGCTCATAATATCCTTGCAAGTCTCTTCGAATTATTGGCTTGGTTTGGCCTACTAGATCTATAGTTCTTGCAATGGGAGAATTGCTTGGCTTTGGGTTCAATCTTGCGGTGTCCTTTCCCAATGATAGTAGGGGTAGCAAGGCACATATTGTATTGTTGCCATCGAGGATAAAAAGATGGGGTTTTCATCATATCGCTTGAGTTTATCCCTCTGCATCATGTCATCTTGCTTAAGGCGTTACTCTGTTCGTATGAACTCAATACACTAGATGCATGCTGGATAGCGGTCGATGTGTGGAGTAATAGTAGTAGATGCAGGCAGGAGTCTGTCTACTTGTCTCGGACGTGATGCCTATATACAATGATCATTCCTAGATAGTCTCATAATTATTCTCTTTTCTATCAATTGCTCGATAGTAATTTGTTTACCCGCCGTAGAATATAGCTATCATGAGAGAAGCCACTAGAGAAAATTATGGCCCCCGGGTCTATCTCTATCATATTACTTTCCCATCAACTAGCCAATTTCTGCCGCCATTATTTATTTGCTTTCTTTACTTTCTGTTTCTATACCAAAAATACCAAAAATATAAACTATCATCTCTATCAGATCTCACTCTCGTAAGTGACCGTAAAGGGACTGACAACCCCTTATCGCGTTGGCTGCGAAGTTCTTATTTGTTTGTGCAGGTGCGAGGGACTGGCGCATGGTCTCCTACTGGATTGATACCTTGGTTCTCAAAAACTGAGGGAAATACTTACGCTACTGTGTTGCATCTCCCTTTCCTCTTCGAGGGAATACAACGCAAGCTCAAGAGGTAGCAAGAAGAATTGCTGGCGTCGTTGCCGGGGAAGCTTACGCAAAAGTCATATACCAAGTGATACGTCCAAAACGTATCTATAATTTCTGCTTGCTCCATGCCTCTTTTGGGTGATATTGCTATGATATTTATACACTTCCATACACTTTTGATCATATTTGGACTAACCTATTAACTCAGTGCACCCCAGTGCCAGTTTCTGTTTTCGGCTGTTTTTGTATTTCAAGTTTTCACATTACGAGAACTGCCAGGAAAAATCCAGAAAAATTATATAAAAAATCAGCGTTCCAGAAACTACCGTGCGCCCGAAGGACAGCCGGGGGGGGGCACCAGGGCTCCAGGCGCCCTGGTGGAACCCCCCCCCCCCCCTGGGCCGTGCCGAGGGGGCGCCTGGGCCCCCCGAGGCTCCTCCGATGCCCCCCTTTGGCATATATTTAAAGCGTCTCGCAGAAACCCTGATTCCGGACCCCTTTTCTCCAGACGCGATTCCGATCTCCGCCGCCATCGCCATCAAGCTTCGGGGGACCAGAATTCCTACACCGGCACCCTGCCGGGACGGGGAAGTGCCCCCGGATTCATCTCCATCGACGTTGCTTCCTCCCTCCATGATGCGGGAGTAGTTCCTCCTCGGGGCTGAGGTTCTTACCAGTAGCTATGTGGTCAATTCTCTCTCCCATGATGTGATCTTCGTTGTGATCATAGGCTATGTTAATCTAGGGTGATCCCATGATATTTCCCCTTCCTCTATGTATTGGATTGATGTACTCACTTGTCTTTATCTAGTATAATCCCCAAGACCAAGGTGACAGCGGTCTATTGGACATGGATTAGAACAATATTTTCATGAGTGATTTCCTCTCTTGTGTGTTGATTGAAGATTGAGAGTCTCTTGGTGCTTGTCTTTGACTATCCTTTAGATATGTTGTGGTGATTGTGGGACTCTCTTTGGATGGCCGCGGTGACATTGGGAAATCCTTAGATTGAGAACTACGAACTTTGAGGTGTGCTTTTGTAGCCCTACATAATTCTCGTCCTCTCTTGACCACGAAGGAATGACCTCCGAGTGCGTCCCCTTTGCATGTTTTATGGGAAATATCATGTGATTCGATTATGTTAATGTTGTTGGGAGTTGCCACTAGTGAAAGTATGAACCCTAGGCCTTGTTTCCACCATTGCAATACCATTTGTGCTCACGTTTACCACTTGTTTGCTTGCTGCACTTTTTATTACAGAATTATATTACTTTGCTTTGCCACTCCTATCATCCATATTTTACCATCTCTTCGCCGAACTAGTGCACCTATACAACTCCTAGTTGTATTAGGTGTGTTGGGGACACAAGAGACTTCTTGTATCTTAGTTGCAGGGTTGCTTGAGAGAGACCATCTTCAACCTCTACTTCCCTGAGTTCGATAAACCTTAGGTCATCCACTTGAGGGAAATTGATGCTGTCCTACAAACCTCTGCGCTTGGAGGCCCAACATAGTCTACAAGAGTAGAAGCGTGTGTAGACATCAAGCTATTTCTGGCGCCGTTGCCGGGGAGGTGAGTGCTTGAAAGTATATCTTTAGATCTTGCAATTAAATCTTTTTGTTTCTTGTTTTTATTTCACTAGTTATGCTTATGGACAACCTTGCTATTGGATCGTTGCTTGCGGGAAGACGCCCCACACCTGTGGTGGTTGCTCCTCCCCCTACTGAAATTGTGCCCTATAAAATACCAGCTGGTATTATCGATTATGTTTTGGCTGATCGTTATGCAGGGGACAGACATCCCGGTGAACACTTGCTATATCTGTCACAACTATGTTCATTATTTAAGCTTGCAGGTGTATCAAGGGAGTTTGTCATGAGGAAATTATTTGCCTTGTCACTGAAAGGAAAAGCATTGGAATGGTATATGCTACTAAATGACTCTCACCTGCTGGAGTGGGAAGATATCCAGTCTCTCTTTTACTCCAAGTTTTATCCTCTTCATGAAGTCCATGAGAATAGGAATTATGTTTATAATTTTTATCCTCATGACGGAGAAAGCATAGCTCAAGCTTGGGGGAGACTGAAAACGTTAATACGAAAATGTCCTAACCATGGGCTCCCCAAATATATGATTATTACTAATTTCTATGCGAGGCTTTCTCGACAGGATAAAGATTTGCTCGACGCTTCCTCTATGGGTTCTTTCACAAACAAAAAGATTGATGCTAAATGGGAACTCCTTGAAAGAATTCAACGCAACACTGAAGATTGGGAGATCGACAAAGGTAAAGAGTCAGGTATAATTTATGAGTATGATTGCATTAAGTCCTTTGTTGAAACTACAAGTTTTAATAAGTTTAGTGCTAAGTTTGGGCTTGATTCTCAACTCCTTGTTGATTTCCTCAAATCTTTTGCTTCACATCTTAATATGCCTAAGGAGAATTGGATCAAGTATCATAAACCTTTTAAAGAGATTTGCAAAGAAAATGAAATTGTTCATGATGATTGCAACATGCATGATCCAATTCCTAAAAATGAAGTTTTATATAAGCATGTTAATTTTTGTGGAGTGGATAGACCTTGTGAAAGGCCTATGATTAAAGAATAGAAGTATTGTAAGCAACATAAGCATGAAAGAACAATCACTTGGGTCAGAGATTTAAATGAAATTGCTAGAGAATTATGTGACCTTTATCCTTTTACTTGTGAACTTTGCCGTATAGAGGGTCACTTTAATTTTCAATGCATGAACTTTCGAAACATAACTGTTAACCGGTTGTGTGATAACATGATCACCTCTGATCTTTATGATGAGCTTATGTTATTTTTGATGTGTGAAGAGTTATCAGAAAAGACTTCATGGCTAGATGTTAATGCCATAGGAATAAAAAACACTTTGCAAAATTGCCATCTCTATTGTGTTGTTAATTGCCATGAAAATGATTACATAGGTAAGATTATAAAGAAGGGAACTTTACCAAAGTATAAAAATGTCTCTTATATTTCTGCTAATAAAAAGGAGAGTTTCTCCCAAGTTTCCCCTATTGTTTCTAATGATAAACCAGGATATGTGGAGAAGCTTCATCTCCAACCACTCCCTCCTAAGGTTAAGAAGAAGAAAAAGAAGAGGAGGAGGAAGAGGAGCAAGAAAGAAGAAGAATGGGTATCAACCTGGCCTGAGCATATTCCTCCCATCAACTTTTATCCTAACGGTTGTAAGTTTCAAGAAGAAGGTGAAGTTTATTGCCTTAATTATCATCTTGATGATACGTCCGTAGGTACTATTGAAGATGATTTTGATTATGATATGCATGTTACTTATTGTGATTGGGAAAATGATGATAATGCTACTTATGATCTTGAAAATATTTTTGGTACCAACTCTGAAAGTGATGATATGGGAAGCTCTAAGCTTGGGGATGATAGGATTGCAAATCCTTTACCCACTAGTGATGTGATAATTGATAATTCTTTTGCTAGTAAGAATAAAGACAACATGTTTACAAATATAGTTGCTAGCAATGATAATGCTCTTCTCTACCATGATGATGTTATAACTCCAACCTATAGTGATTATAAAGGTACTTATGACATAAGGAGAAATTATCCTTATGAAACTTGTCATAATCATGGAGGGCATTACTCCCTTGTTGAACACCACCCTCCTACTACACAATTAATCTATAGTGTTCAAGTGGTTTATGATAGTCCTACTCCCACTATTACCAATGAGAAAGATTATGCTTATGTGGAGAGTAAGAGTACCTTTTTGCATGTGGATCATGGTAAAAATGCTTTATGTGATGCTTATATTGTTGAGTTCATCCATGATGCCACTGAAATTTATAATGAGAGAGGGAGACTTGGTTCTAAATATCTTAATAATAAGAAGTTTCCTCTCTTTATGGTGAATATTTTGAAGTTATGCTTGTTTTGCCTTCCTATGCTAGTTGCTTTGTGCTTTAATGAATTATTCTATTGCAATATTCCTATGCATAGGAAGCATGTTAGGCTTAAATGTATTTGGTATTTGCTTCTTGATGCTCTCTTTTGTTCTTCAACTCTTATTCCTACGAGAGCATCATTAAAGTCTTAAGCCTATCTTTATGGCTATAAAGAAAGAGCTCTAGGAAGACAACCCTTGTTATCCTTGCTTTCAGTTTGTTCTTTTAGTTTTTAGTGGTCTTGATGTTGTTACTACAGTAGCATCATCATTGTATCTTTACTTTTCAATTTTGTGCCAAGTGTAGCCTCTGATTGCTAGAAAGTTCAAAAGTTGTGAGGTGCTGTCCAGGAAACAGATTCTGTCCTTGGATAGAAAAAATTCGTATAAAATCACCAGATCATCTTTTTGGTCTGAATTTTTTCGACAGCGTGCTCTATATAATTGTCTTTCGTGCGTCTGTTCTGAGTTTTTTTATTAGAGTTGCAGAAGTGCCCCGAACAAATCAATTACTACCTGCTGTTCTGTTTTTCACAGATTCTGTCCTGTTTTGCCTTTCCTTCATTTTGCAAACCAAGAGCTTGCTTTTTCTTTGCAAAAACCTTTTGGCAATCTTGAGAAACAGTAGACCTTCAAGAATATCTTTATTTCCAGCAAGGTATAATTATTTTATTATGGGTACTAACCTCGCTAATCAGATTATGATGAGTTATGTATGAAGGGAGTTTTCAAGTGTGCGAGGGAAGATGATAAAAAGATTCAGGAGTGTCAAGCGCTCTAGCTTGGGGATGCCCCCATGCACCCCCAAGAAATATTCAAGGAGACTCAAGCGTCTAAGCTTGGGGATGCCCCCGTGCATCCCCTTCTCCATCAACATTATCAGTTCGTCCTTCGTTCCACTATATTTTAATCACTTCATGTGTTATGTGCTATGCTTGGAGCGTCTTGTTTTATTTTTCCTTTTAGTTTTCTTTAGCTTTTCATAACGAGTCGGAACTCAGCTTTCTTTATGTGGGAGAGAAACACGCTCCACTTCTACCTAGAACATAACATAGAATTTGCATGTCTATCTTTGCTGTGTGTGTTCTTTGTCTTTTAATAGCTACTATCATGCTTAGCTCTTAACTTTCATGCTTATCTTTTTAAAGAGCTTTTGTTTAGTTGGTTGCTTGAACTCTCTTTAGTTATCATGTTTATCTTATTAAGAGAGTTTGCTTCCGTTGCATTGGTTGATATGTCTATGATAAAGATGCTACGTGCATAATGACGCTTAGTAGTTCATGTTTTCTTATGGTTAGTCTCAAATAGCTGGTGGGTTCCCAATGTGTTATTGGAGTACCAACATGATTTTTTTGCCTATGATGTGGTATGGTTTAGTAATATCTTCCTTCAAAGAATTTATTTTGATTGACTTGGCGTATGCTCACGCATATTTAAGACTGTAAAGAAAGTCTGTCAAGCCTTGATGATCTTTTGTTTCTGAGTAGCGATATAACTTCCATGCCTGATTCAATGTTGCTTTGTCACTCTGCATGATTATGACCGTCATTGCTCTCTTAGTTGGTCGCTCCCAGTCTTTTGCTAACCTTCGCCTGTACTAAGCGGACTGACTGCTTGTGCATCCACATCCTTTAATCCAGTTATGCCATATGAGTCCACCATACCTTCCTACATGGTATTTACCTGCCATTCCTAACGGAGACTTGCATGTACCATCTCGAAATTATTCAAAGAAAAAGCATTCCTATTTTGTGCCTCTGTTTTAAGTTCATGAGGAAGTAGTAGTTAATTCGTGATCTTTTTAAGTTGGACAAGCTTCACCCCGGGATTGCATGTATAATGTGCAAACCCATAATACGAGAAGGAACTGGCATTGAGTGCGCCCGGCTCAAAAAGATAATATAACAAACAAACCCTCCTTCACGCTTTGTTCATGAGAAATCAGAAAACTTTGGCAGTGATAAACAAAGGAGATTAAGAGGATGTGATCGTCCTCATTCGGGAGCCGTTCCTCGAAACTTGTCCATCTCAAGAAGTGATTGAGTTGTCTGCTAGCATTCGTTGATGAAACATGCATGATCTAAAAAAAATAGTACCTCTGTTTTAAAACCAAGAGCTCTGGTACATGTTTTGTCTTTGTTTCCGACTACGGGTTTTCAACCTTGCCAACAAAAGCCACGGTTCGAGAGTCTCCACCTTCTTTTAAAAGCACCAACTACTGAGAGCATGATTGTCATTCTGAGTGTAATGTGCATTGTCCCAAAGTAGCATTGTCTTTTGCATGATTGTGATATCGTTTATTTTGAAATCATTGTATCTAGTCATCACTTAAACCTTGGAGGTGCCCCTGCATTTATGTTTTGCTTCACTAAAGGGGGCAAGCTAGATATCACTTTATCATATTTGCACATCATGTTCATTACAAATCTATTTGATGTTTCAATATCATATTGTGAAACTTTCAGTTCTTTGTGATTTTCTCATGAGGCAACTTAATTACTATAGATCCATTGTCTCAGTAAGCTTTTGTCATATGACTATGAAAAAGTCCTATATGGTTAATAGCATGTCACCACAGAAATTATTCTTGTTATCATTTACCTACTCGAGGACGAGCAGGAATTAATCTTGGGGATGTTGATACGTCCAAAACGTATCTATAATTTCTGCTTGCTCCATGCCTCTTTTGGGTGATATTTCTATGATATTTATACACTTCCATACACTTTTGATCATATTTGGACTAACCTATTAACTCAGTGCACCCCAGTGCCAGTTTCTATTTTCGGCTGTTTTTGTATTTCAGGTTTTCACATTACGAGAACTGCCAGGAAAAATCCAGAAAAATTATATAAAAAATTAGCGTTCCAGAAACTACCGTGCGCCCGAAGGACAGCCGGGGGGGGCACCAGGGCTCCAGGCGCCCTGGCGGCGCCCCCCCCCCCCTCCCTGGGCCGCGCCGGGGGGGCGCCTGGGCCCCCCGAGGCTCCTCCGATGCCCCCCTTTGGCATATATTTAAAGCGTCTCGCAGAAACCCTGATTCCGGACCCCTTTTCTCCAGACGCGATTCCGATCTCCACCGCCATCGCCATCAAGCTTCGGGGGACCAGAATTCCTGCGCCGGCACCCTGCCGGGACGGGGAAGTGCCCCCGGATTCATCTCCATCGACGTTGCTTCCTCCCTCCATGATGCGGGAGTAGTTCCTCCTCGGGGCTGAGGTTCTTACCAGTAGCTATGTGGTCAATTCTCTCTCCCATGATGTGATCTTCGTTGTGATCATAGGCTATGTTAATCTAGGGTGATCCCATGATATTTCCCCTTCCTCTATGTATTGGATTGATGTACTCACTTGTCTTTATCTAGTATAATCCCCGAGACCAAGGTGACAGCGGTCTATTGGACATGGATTAGAACAATATTTTCATGAGTGATTTCCTCTCTTGTGTGTTGATTGAAGATTGAGAGTCTCTTGGTGCTTGTCTTTGACTATCCTTTAGATATGTTGTGGTGATTGTGGGACTCTCTTTGGATGGCCGCGGTGACATTGGGAAATCCTTAGATTGAGAACTACGAACTTTAAGGTGTGCTTTTGTAGCCCTACATAATTCTCGTCCTCTCTTGACCACGAAGGAATGACCTCAGAGTGCGTCCCCTTTGCATGTTTTATGGGAAATATCATGTGATTCGATTATGTTAATGTTGTTGAGAGTTGCCACTAGTGAAAGTATGAACCCTAGGCCTTGTTTCCACCATTGCAATACCATTTGTGCTCATGTTTACCACTTGTTTGCTTGCTGCACTTTTTATTACAGAATTATATTACTTTGCTTTGCCACTCCTATCATCCATATTTTACCATCTCTTCGCCGAACTAGTGCACCTATACAACTCCTAGTTGTATTAGGTGTGTTGGGGACACAAGAGACTTCTTGTATCTTAGTTGCAGGGTTGCTTGAGAGAGACCATCTTCAACCTCTACTTCCCTGAGTTCGATAAACCTTAGGTCATCCACTTGAGGGAAATTGCTGCTGTCCTACAAACCTCTGCGCTTGGAGGCCCAACATAGTCTACAAGAGTAGAAGCGTGTGTAGACATCACCAAGTACCTATCACAAACCCTTATCCTTCGCATTATATTTATTTGCCTCTTGTTTTCCTCTTCCCCACTTCACCCTTGTTGTTTTATTCGCCCTTCTTCCGCTGTGTGTTTCTTGTTTGCTTGCTTCTTGTTTTCTTGTGTGTTGCTTGCTTGCTTGTCATCATGTCTAGCACACCTATCATTATCACCACTCCCGAGAGTGAGGTCCTCAACTTTAAACCAAGGGAGGGAGAAAATTTATAAGATGCCTGGTATTGAATTTGCAATGCTCAAGATAAGTCTAATAGGAAGCTTTCAACTTCCGTGCTTCTTCCCAATTTTTATGTTGGCATAACTCCATGGAATAGATTTATCCTAGATACCATTACCGGAGGGAATTTCTTGGGTAGCCACACTGTTGATTCTTATAAAGCCATGATTGAATTATTTGGCTCACCACCCCTTACGGTTAATGGGACCGTTTTAACTTTGGAGGATGTTATGCAAAGGTTAGAAATTATTGAGAACAAAGTTGCTACGGTAGAATTGTTAGAGAGCTTGGATACAAAAATTCGCAATGAAATTACCCAATATGGATCTAAGGTAGGAGTTGTTCTGAAAAATCTTAAGGAAAAGGAACCCATAGTTAAAGAAAAATTAGATCAGGATTCTACTAGAATCAATAAGCTTGAGGATGTTATCACTAATGTGGGTTCTGCTCTTTTTGCTATAAAAACTACTCCCCATACCTCCACTAAATTATCTAAGTTCATGTATGTCCCTAAAGACAAGGGTGAAACATCTAGACTCGCGGATCTCAAATCAATAAGTGTTCACCCTAATTTTCTCACTTTTGCAAGAGACCCTTTTGACACTTTACAATTTCTTGATTTCTTGCCCAAGAGTTTGATTATTCATAGGGACAAAGAAGTGCCCAAGAATCATAGGTGCTTAATCAAAGAATTGCCTTCCAAAGATGGCAATACCTAGATCTATCTTGTATCATGCCTAGCTAGGGGCGTAAAACGATAGCGCTTGTTGGGAGGCAACCCAATTTTATGTTTTTTGCTTTTGCTGCCATTAGGGAATAAATATTGCATCTAGCCTCTGATTAGATGTGTTTTCATGTTTTGTTTAGTGTTTGTGCCAAGTAGAACCTTTGGTAAGACTTGTGTGAAGTTTATTTGATCTTGCTGTGAAAAACAGAATCATTAGCGCTCGCTAAAGTAGTCTTCAGATTTTACTGGAGCGTGCTTTTTAGTTGATTCTTTTTTCTGCTGATTGGTAGACAAATTGCGCAAATTTACCAATTTAGTTTGAATTTTTTGGAGTTCCATAAGTAGGTGAACCCAGCAGATTACTACAGACTGTTCTGTTTTTGACATATTCTGTTTTTCGTGTGTTGTTTGCTTATTCCGATGCTTCTATGAGTAATATTGGAGGATATGAACCATAGAGAACTTGGAGTACAGTAGGTTTAACACCAATATAAACAATTAATTAATTCCTTGCTGTACCTTTGAGTGGTGGTTTTCTTTCTCTTACTAACGGAGCTCACGAGAATTTTTGTCTAAGTTTTGTGTTGTGAAGTTTTCAAGTTTTGAGTATTGCTTTGATGGACTATGGAACAAGGAGTAGCAAAGGCCTAAGCTTGGGGATGCCCATGGCACCCCAAGTAAATTCAAGATAATCAAAAGCCTAAGCTTGGGGATGCCCCGGGAAGGCATCCCCTCTGTCGTCTTCATCCATCGGTAACTATACTTGGAGCTATATTTTTATTCGCAACATGCTATGTGTTTTGCTTGGAGCGTCTTGTATAATTTGAGTCTTTACTTGTTAGTTTGCCACAATCATCCTTGCTGGACACACCTATTTGAGAGAGTTAAATATGCCCTATAAATTGTTAGAACACTCTATATGCTTCACTTATATCTTTTGAGTTGAATAGTTTTTGCTCTAGTGCTTCACTTATATATTTTAGAGCACGGTGGTGGTAATATTTTGTAGAAATTCTTGAACTCTCATGCTTCACTTATATCTATTTGTGAGTCTATTAAAACTGCATGGTAAAGTGTTTAGGCTAAAGAAACTAGTCTTCACATGATAGACATCCAATATCAATGTAGTAAAAAAAATTCACATCAAGTGCATTGAGTAGGAAGAGATGTTGGATGCTTGATAAATGTATTGAGACATGAGGATAGTGATATTAGAGTCATGCTAGTGGAGTAATTATGAAATTGAGAAATATTTGTGTTAAGGTTGGTGATTCCCGTAGCATGCATGTATGGTGAACCGTTATGTGACTAAGTTAAAGCATGTGGTATTTGTAGAGTGTCAACCTTTGTGTGGAGGTCGGGGGCGCGCGATGGTTAACTACTACCAACATCCCCCCTAGGGGCATGCGTTGATTGCTTTGTTTTGATGACTCGTAGATTTTTGCAATAAGTACATGAGTTCTTATGACTAATGTTGAGTCCATGGATTATACGCAGTCTCACCCTTCCACCATTGCTAGCCTCTCTTGTACCGCGCAACTTTCGCCGGTGCCATAAACCCACTATATATCCTTCCTCAAAACAGCCACCATACCTACCTATCATGGCATTTCCATAGCCATTCTGAGATATATTGCCATGCAACTTTCCACCGTTCCGTTTATATGACACGCATCATATTGTCATATTGTCGTTGCATGATCATGTAGTTGACATCGTATTTGTGGCAAGGCCACCATGCATAATTTTTGTACATGTCACTCTTGTTTCATTGCACATACCAGTACATCGCCAGAGGCATTCATATAGAGTCATACTTTGTTGTTGTAGTATCGAGTTGTAATCTTGTGTTGTAATGAAAGTGTGATGATCATCATTTATAGAGCATTGTCCCATGGGAGGAAAGGCTGAATCTATAAAGCCCCTCCGCAAAAAAAGAAAAAAAGAAAGAAGAAAGGCCAAAGAAAAAAAGAAAGGCCCAAAAAAAAGAAAAAAAAAGAAAAAAGAAAAAAAGGGACAATTGCTACTATCTTTTTCCACACTTGTGCTTCAAAGTAGCACCCTGTTCTTCATTGTAGAGAGTCTCATGCTTAGTCACTTTCATATACTAGTGGGAATTTTTGTTATAGAACTTGGCTTGTATATTCCAGCGATGGGCTTCCTCAAATGCCATAGGTCTTCGTTAGCAAGCAAGTTGGATGCACACCCACTAGTTTCTTTTGTTGAGCTTTCATTCATATTTAGCTCTAGTGCATCCGTTGCATGGCAATCCCTACTCACTCACATTGATATCTATTGATGGGCACCCCCATAGCTCGTTGATACGCCTAGTCGATGTGAGACTATCTCCCTCTTTTTGTCTTCTCCACAACCACCTCTATTCCACCCATAGTGCTATGTCCATGGCCCACGCTCATGTATTGCGTGAAAGTTGAAAGGTTTGAAAAGATAGAGCATGAAAACAAATGCTTGGCTGAAATCGGGGTTGGGCATGATATGAATATTTTGTGTGATAGCAAGGGAGCATATCCAACACTATATGATTTTGTAGGGATAACTTTCTTTAGCCATAGTATTTTGAGAAGACGTGATTGCTTTGTTAGTATTGCTTGATGTATTGTTATTTCTTATGTCAATATAGACTTTTATCTTGAATCCTTCAGATCTGAACATTCATGCCACAATTAAGAGAATTACACTGAAAAACTATATTGGTTAGCATTCCACATCAAAAATTCTTTCTTTATCATTTACCTACTCGAGGACGAGCAGGAATTAAGCTTGGGGATGCTTCATACGTCTCCAACGTATCTATAATTTTTGATTGTTCCATGCTATTATTTATGAAGTCTTAGATGTTTAATGGGCTTTATCATTCACTTTTATATCATTTTTGGGACTAACCTACTAACCCAAAGGCCCAGTCTAGATAGCTGTTTTTTGCCTATTTCAGGGTTTTGCAGAAAAGGAATATCAAATGGAGTCCAAACGGAATGAAACCTTCGCATGAGATATTTTTGGAGGAAATCACGCGAGATAAACTTCGGGGCCAAGCCAGAGGACAGGGGACCCACCCTCGAGGGTGGGGGCGCGCCCCCTGCCTCGAGGGCAGGCCCGGTGGCCCCTGGTGCCCCTCTTCCTCCTATATATGCCTACGTACCCCAGAAACTCCAGAGGCAGAGAGAAACCCCTAATTCCACCGCCGTAGCTGCTGTTCCCGTGGAGATCCCATCTTGGAGCCTGTTCTGGGAGGGGGATCCATCACGGAGGCCTTCATCATCATCATCATCATCGCCCTCACCATTTGTTGTGAGTAGTTTACCACAGACCTTCGGGTCCATAGCTAGTATCTAGATGGCTTCTTCTCTCTCTCCGGATCTCAATACAAAGTTCTCCTCGGTCTTCGACGAGATCTATTCGATGTAATCTCTTTTTGCAGTGTGTTTGTCGAGATCCGATGAATTGTGAGTTTATGATCAAGGTTATCTATGAAAGATATTTGGTTCTTCTCTGAACTTTTTATGTGTTCTCATAATATCCTTGCAAGTCTCTTCGAATTATTGGTTTGGTTTGGCCTACTAGATCTATAGTTCTTGCAATGGGAGAAGTGCTTGGCTTTGGGTTCAATCTTGTGGTGTCCTTTCCCAGTGACAGTAGGGGCAGCAAGGCACGTATTGTATTGTTGCCATCGAGGATAAAAAGATGGGGTTTTCATCATATTGCTTGAGTTTATCCATCTACATCATGTCATCTTGCTTAAGGCGTTACTCTGTTCGTATGAAATCAATACACTAGATGCATGCTGGATAGCGGTCGATGTGTGGAGTAATAGTAGTAGATGCAGGCAGGAGTCGGTGTACTTGTCTCGGACGTGATGCCTATATACAATGATCATGCCTAGATAGTCTCATAATTATTCGCTTTTCTATCAATTGCTCGATAGTAATTTGTTTACCCGCCGTAGAATATCGCTATCATGAGAGAAGCCACTAGAGAAAACTATGGCCCCCGGGTCTATCTCTACCATATTACTTTCGCGTCAACTAGCCAATTTCTGTCGCCGTTATTTATTTGCTTTCTTTACTTACTGTTTCTATACCAAAAATATAAACTATCAACTCTATCAGATCTCACTCTCGTAAGTGACCGTAAAGGGATTGGCAACCCCTTATCGCGTTGGCCGCTGATGGGCCTCGAACCCCTCGTTGGTTACCCCAAGTGGAAGGTGTAAGATGCAGTATTGTAGAAGTGTTTTCCCTTAGCAAAGATGCCAAGGATCGAATCCCCAGAGACTCCTAGGTTCAACAAGTAGGTGTCAATTGCTACGGCGCCAGATTAGTAGCAATCAACGTGGACCTGCACACAGATACAAATAACTTTGCTCCCAACGAGTACAGAGAGGTTGTCAATCCCTCCGGCCTTGTAGTTCACAAAGGATTAAAAGCAATGATAGTAGTGATAGATAGTGTTTTGCAATAGTAAATAATAACGGAAAGTAAATAGTGGATGTGATCAATGATGGTAATATGGACCGGAGTCTCATGATGTTCACTAGTGATGTCTCTCTCCCAAAAGACGATAAAACAGTTATGTGAGGTAAACAAATTACAGCTGGGCAATTGACAGGACCACGAACGCAAACCAATGCTGACTACATTGCAAGAAAGGTTGAGGTTCAAAGCATGGGCGGTACGCCGAAGTAAGTAGACCGAAATCCATCAATATCTACTACTAATCATCCACCTTGAGATATCTATCCAGAACATCTCGCTGGTATTAAGTTGCGAGTCCCACCCATAGTGTAAACTCAATGCAACAGACAACTGCATTAAAAGAACTTTGCGTAAAGTAAACAATCCTTGCACCCGCGGGCACAAGCACCGTTGTTTTCCCCCTTGTGGCAACAGCACATCCCCTAGACTCATGTTTCTGTCACTCAAGCTAGTCATCGAGAGGCATGAACCCACAATCAAGCATAACGTTCCCTCTTGGAGTCACTACCTATTACTCGGCCAAAGCAATAAATAACAACGGAGAACATGCAAGAATTACTTATGAACAAAAATATAAAAGAGGTAGATCAAATATATTACTCAAGATCAATCTGAACATAATCTCATAATCCATCGGATCCCAGCAAAATCAACATAGCAACAGCATAAGGATTACATAGGTGCCTCGATCATGTAGGGCAGCTCACGAGGACTAATTAGTGAAGCACAAGAACGGGAGGAGAACATCACATAGCTACTGGTCATGGACTCATGGTCCAAGGGAGACTACTCACGAGTCATCCGGGAGGCGTCCATGGTGGTGGAGAAGCTCCCGGTGGTGATCCTCCCCTCCGGCAGGGTGCCGGGAAGAGTTCTCCTGGTGCTCCCGATCTTGGAAGCGGCTGCGGCGGCGGAACAGAGATGGGATCGCGAAAAGAGTTCCTGTTCTGAGGGTTTCAGAGGACCCTTTAAATATATGCCAAAGTAGGGCACCGGGGGAGCTTCGGGGGGCCCAGGCGCCCCCCCCCTGGCGCGGCCCAGGGGGGGCGCGCCGCCAGGGCGCCTGGAGCCC
>LR738714.1:10162098-10173923 GCA_902687465.1 Secale cereale | reverse complement strand
GCCCTTCGGACGCAGAGTTGTTTCCGGAACGCTGATTTTTTATATAATTTTTCTGGATTTTTCTGGGCAGTTCTCGAAACGTGAAAACCTGAAATACAAAAACAGCCGAAAACAGAAACTGGCACTGGGGTGCACTGGATTAAATACAAAAACAGCCGAAAACAGAAACTGGCACTGGGGTGCACTGGATTAGTAAGTTAGTCCAAATATGATCAAAAGTGTATGGAAGTGTATGAATATCATAGCAATATCACCCAAAAGTGGCATGGAGCAAGCAGAAATTATAGATACGTTTTGGACGTATCAGCAGCAAAGTTCTTATTTGTTTGTGCAGGTGCGAGGGACTGGCGCGGGGTCTCCTACTGGATTGATACCTTGGTTCTCAAAAACTGAGGGAAATACTTACGCTACTGTTTGCATCTCCCTTTCCTCTTCGAGGGAATACAACGCAAGCTCAAGAGGTAGCATATAGAAGCGGTAAGTATTTCCCTCAGTGATGAAACAAAGGTTATCGAACCAGTAGGAGAACCAAGAAACACAACGTAAACAACACCTGCACACAACCCGACATGTAAAAGGGGTTGTCAATCCCTTTCGGATAGCGGACGTGATAGAGTTGTAAATATTGATAGATCGAACGCCAAATATGATAAATTGCAGCAAGGTATTTTTGGGTTTTTGGTTTAATAGATCTGAAAATAAAAGCAAAGGAAAATAGATCGCAAAGGCAAATAATATGAGAAAGAGACCCGGGGGCCGTAGATTTCACTAGTGGCTTCTCTCGATAAAATAGCAAACGGTGGGAAAACAATTACTTGATAGAACTTCAAATAATTATGACGATATCCAGGCAATTATCATTATATAGGCATCACGTCCAAGATTAGTAGACCGACTCTTGCCTGCGTCTACTACTATTACTCCACACATCGATCGATATCCAGCATGCATCTAGTGTATTAAGTTCATGGAGAAATGGAGTAATGAAATAAGAACGATGACATGATGTAGACAAGATCTATTTAGAAATAGACCCCATCGTTTTATCCTTAGTTGCAATGATACATACGTGTCGGTTCCCTTTCTGTCACTGGGATCAAGCACCGTAAGATCGAACCCGCTACAAAGCACCTCTTTCCATTACAAGACAAATAGATCAAGTTGGCCAAACAAAACCCAAATATCGGAGAAGAAATATGAGGCTATAACAAATCATGCATATAAGAGATCAAAGAAGACTCAAATAACTTTCATGGATATAAAAAGATAGATCTGATCATAAACTCAAAGTTCATCGGATCCCAACAAACACACCGCAAAAGAGTTACATCATATGGATCTCCATGAGACCATTGTATTGATAATCAAAAGAGAGAGAGGAAGCCATCTAGCTACTAACTACAGACCCGTTGGTCTACAAGGAACTACTCACACATCATCGGAGAGGCAACAATGGAGATGGTGAACCCCTCCGTGATGGTGTCTAGATTGGTTCTAGTGGTTCTAGACTTTGCGGTGGCTGGAGTAGAATTTCATCGACTCCTCTAGGGTTCTGGAATATCTGAGTATTTATAGAGCAAAGAGGCGGTGCGAGAGGCCACCGAGGTGGGCACAACCCACCTGGGCGCGCCAGGGGGGCCTGGCGCCCCCTGGTGGGTTGTACCTCCTCGGGGCACCCCCTAGGTGTAGCTCTCGTCCATTGGGTGTCTTCTGGCCCATAAAGAATCTCCAAAAAGTTTCAAGGTGTTTGGACTCCTTTTGATATTGATTTCCTGCGATGTAAAAAACATGCAAAAAACAGCAACTGGCACTTGGCATTATGTCAACAGGTTAGTATCAAAAAATGATATAAAATGACTATAAAATGATTGTACAACATCCAAGAATGGTAATATAATAGCATGGAACAATAAAAAATTATAGATACGTTGGAGAAGTATCAAAGCTCCAGCGATCCATTCATGGATTGGTGCAAGCATCTCGGAGTTGGAATATACGCTTTCATGAGGTGATCAAAGCATATGGTTTTAGACAGACTTTCGGAGAAACCTTTATTTACAAGAAAGTGAGTGGGAGCTCTGTAGCATTTCTGAATGATATAGAATTTCTGGATAGCATAAATGGATACTTGAATAAGAATTTTTCAATGAAAGACCTAGGTGAAGCTGCTTATATATTAGGCATCAAGATCTATAGAGATAGATCAAGACGCATAATAGGACTTTCACAAAGCACATACCTTGTTAAAGTTTTGAAGAAGTTCAAAATGGATCAGTCAAAGAAAGGGTTCTTGCATGTGTTAGAAGGTGTAAAGTTGATTAAGACTCAAAACCCGACCACGGCAGAATATAGAGAGAGAATGAAAGTCCTTCCCCATGCCTCAGTCATAGGTTCTATAAAGTATACCATGATGTATACCAGACCTATTGTGTGCCTTGCCATGAGTTTGGCAAGGGGGTACAATGATGATCCAGGAGTAGATCACTTGAGAGCGGTCAAAATTATCCTTAGTTACCTAAGAGGACTAAGGAAATGTTTCTTGGTTCTGGAGGTGATAAAGAATTCGTCGTAAAGGGTTACTTCGATGCAAGCTTTAACACCGATTCATGTGACTTTGAGTCTCGATCGGGATACATATTGAAAGTGGGAGCAATTAGCTAGAGTAGCTCCATGCAGAGCATTGTAGACATAGAAATTTGCAAAATACATACGGATCTGAATGTGGAAGACCCGTTAACTAAACGTCTCTCACAAGCAAAACATGATCACACCTTAGTATTCTTTTGGTGTTAATAACATGGCTATGTGAACTAGATTATTGACTCTAGTAAATCCTTTGGGTGTTGGTCACATGGCGATGTGAACTATGGGTGTTAATCACATGACGATGTGAATTACCAGTGTTAAATCACATGGCGATGTGAACTAGATTATTGACTCTAGTGCAAGTGGGAGACTGAAGGAAATATGCCTTAGAGGCAATAATAAAGTTGTTATTTAATATTTCCTTATATCATGATAAATGCTTATTATTCATGCTAGAATTGTATTAACCGGAAACTTGATACATGTGTGGATACATAGACAAAACAATGTGTCCCTAGTAAGCCTCTACTAGACTAGCTCGTTAATCAAAGATGGTTGAGTTTCCTAACCATAGACATGTGTTATCATTTGATGAACGGGGTCACATCATTAGGAGAATGATGTGATCGACAAGACCCATCCATTAGCTTAGCATAATGATCGTTCAGTTTGATTGCTATTGATTTCTTCATGTCAAATACATGTTCATCCGGCTATGAGATTATGCAACTCCCGGATACCGGAGGAATGCCTTGTGTGCTATCAAACGTCACAGCGTAGCTGAGTGATTATAAAGATGCTCTACAGGTATCTCCGAAGGTGTTTGTTCGGTTGGCATAGATCAAGATTAGGATTTGTCACTCCGAGTATCGGAGAGGTATCTCTAGGCCCTCTCGATAAAGCACATTATAAGAAGCCTTGCAAGCAATGTGACTAATGAGTTAGTTGCAGGATGACGCATTATGGAATGAGTAAAGAGACATGCTGATAACGAGATTGAACTAGGTATGAAGATACCGACGATCGAATCTCGGGCAAGTAACATACCGATGACAAAGGGAATAATGTATGTTGTCATAACGGTTCGATCGATAAAGATCTTCATAGAATATGTGGGAGACAATATGAGCATCTAGGTTCCGCTATTGGTTATTTATCGGAGAAGTGTCTCGGTCATGTCTACATAGTTCTTGAACCCGTAGGGTCTGCATGCTTAACATTCGATGACAATTTGTATTATGAGTTATGTGTTTTTGGTGACCGAAGATTGTTTGGAGTCCCGGATTAGATCACGGACATGACGAGGAGTCTCGAAATGGTCGAGAGGTAAAGATTGATATATTGGATGATAGTATTCAGACACTAGAAGGGTTCCGAGGGGTACCGGGTACATATCGGAGTTCCGGGGGGTTACCGGAACCCCCCGAGGGAAAGTATGGGCCCTATGGGCCATAAGAGGAAGGCACACCAGCCCATATAGGGGTGGCGCGCCCCCCACATGGAAGGAGGCTGAATTGGAGTAGGGAGGGGGCGCCGCCCCCCTTTCCTTCTCCTCCCACCACTCCTTCCTCCTTTCCCCCTCCATGAGAAGGAATAGAGGGGGGGTGAATCCTACTAGGAATGGGAGTCCTAGTAGGACTCCCCTCTCCTTGGCGCGCCCCTGGGGCTGCCTCCCTCCGTATCCCTCCTTTATATACGTGGGAAGGGCACCCCTAGAAGACACATGAATTGTTCCTAGCCATGTGCGGCGCCCTCCTCCACAGTTTGCTCCTCCGGTCATATTGCCGCAGTGCTTAGGCGAAGCCCTGTGCGGATCACTTTATCATCACCGTCACCACACCGTCGTGCTGACGAAACTCTCCCTCGACACTTTTCTGGATCAAGAGTTCAAGGAACGTCATCGAGCTGAACGTGTGCTAAACTCGGAGGTGCCGTACGTTCGGTACTTGATCGGTTGAATCGCGAAGACGTTCGACTACATCAACCACGTTAATCTAACACTTCAGCATCGGTCTACGAGGGTACGTGGACACACTCTCCCTGTCTCGTTGCTATGCATCTCCTAGATAGATCTTGCGTGTTCGTAGGAAAAGTTTTTAAATTGCATGCTACATTCCCAACAATTAACCTTTGGTGTGATAGGAGATTGAACCGCTTGGGTATCCTAGCATATCAGCATCTTCAATTTTGTCAAGCTTGATGGGACTTGATATTAGAGCAGTAGAAGGAGGGGTGCCAAAACTCGGATTCGAATTATCAGAACGGTCACTTGTGATGTCTTCACACATGAAGTGCAAGTTTCTTCGTTGCGAAGTCCATGCTTCCTAAACTTGTAACAACCTAGAATGTTCTACAATACAACAAAGATAATATATTGTAATAACTAACGAGAAGAAAGATATGGTATGCAAAACATAAGGATGAAATTCACTATCTTTGCATTCTTCCACCACTCAGCATCTTCTTTCACAGTGTTGCGCTCAATGTCCCATCCCGCTCATGTCTCCTTTAACTTAAGTTTCTTGAATACATTGTAGTCACCTCTGATTTGTCCCATTTGTTCTTCAATTGATTATACATGCACTCCAACCCTGTTCTTATTTTGAATTCTCTTCCCACTTCCTCATATGCATTGGCGGTCAAATGAGGATTTGGCCTATTTCCAGCTTTCACTTCCTCGGCAAACAACTCGGTAATAATCCTAGTGTTTTCGATGGTCCATTCGGCAACCATATTTGATAATTCTATATAAAAGTTCATGTCACTTTTGTGTGTGCTAAAAAAGATTGTACAAAAGGGTTGCATATTCATGTCACTCTGTGTTGTGCTCAATGTAAAAAAATGTATGCCATACATGGACTATCTTATTTACAAATCTGAACCAAATGTCTAAATCTACACATTTTTGATAGATCAAATGTATAAAGCAGAACTAGGATTAATCTACAAACGGTGTGAGAGAGGATGTCAAAAACTCTTAACCAGATAGCTGCATATGGACATCCAAACATCTGAACAAAAGGGCCTATGACGTAAGTCAATTAAAATGAATGGAGAGGGATGGGGTTGCACATATGGACGAGTTCACCTTGAGCTTCTGAAGCGGCGACGGCGGGGGAGAAGAGCAGCATCATCAGCGGCAGGGGTCGGCTGCTGGCAGGTTGGGGTGGCAGGGAGAAGGACGATACACAATTTCGGGGAAGGGGTGCTCGAGAACCAAATGGTAGTCGGGGTTTCGATGAGGTTGCCGGACGAACTATCGGCGACAAGATATGGCAGCATTTGGGACGGCCTCGCTGGCGGCTATGGTTGATGAGGGACGAGTGGCTGAGGACAGAGGATAATGGGGACCAGGATTATTTCGAGATAGTTCACCGAATAGGTAACGACACTTTGCGGTGGCATCTGATCATAAATAAGGCCAACTCCAGGAATCCAGATTCTGGGATCGACGAAACGACCGCTCCAACTTTTGTACATGGATCCTACTTCGATCTGGGAAGCCAGCTTCCTGGAGCCGGGTCATTCGGGCTAGCTCCGCTCATAGATTCGTGGAAGATGGGAGTTGGCAAGCTACTGAACATGCCCTAATTGCTATAAGGCTAACATGTTATATCATGCAGGAAGACTCACTCTTATCGAAAATTTCTTTGCTTCTATCTATCCGTGTTTATTATATGACAAATATCCTTTTAAACAAGTCCACTGTTAACAAACTCACTTCTATTATTAGGTAATTCAGCTGGACAGGTATAGATAAAGGTAATGATTCTTAACCTATTCGTTTAGAGCTTTGGATGATATTTGTAAACCTATGCATAAAGGTGGACTTGGCATAAGAGATTTATATATGATGAACAAGTCCATGCTTGTAAGGATGGCTTGGAGAATGATTAAGAACCATGATTTGTTAATTATTAAAACTCTCAAATCCAAGTACTTTCAAAACTCTACTATTTGGTCACCCATACTCCTGTTCCAAAGTATGCTTTCTGGTCTTCTATTAATTTTACCTTTCATTCACAAGGCTAGTCAAACTCAGATTGCTAATGGTACTGCATTTGGACTACTCCTTGGTGCAAAGGTTGGGAAAATATTTATGATTACCTTAAGCCTAATTTAAATAGGCATTGTCCCAAGGTGGTTAGTGATCTATGGAAACCTAATAGAAAACCAGGGATGAACACATTCTTTGATGAGGTTTTTAAAAAAGCAATGATCTAAATACTACTATCATTAATACTAGCATGTATGATGTTTTATGTTGGATTCACACACCTAATGTTGAATGTACTACTAAAAGTGCATATAAAGCTCTATTACATGAGGCTCAAGCTAGAAGTCAAGTTTGAAATAATACTATCTCAGAGCCTGAAATCAAAATTCTTAATCTGGTGTGGAAAATCAAGACTTTGGCTCCTAGGGTAAAGAATTTTGCTTGGAGAATCTTAAGAAGGGGACTGGCTACAGGACTAAGGGGATCCATCTGTTCAGCTCATATTTTAAAAAAATTATAGAGGTGATGGTTTTGAAACATATCTACATCTCTTGTTTCATTGCAATTTCTCCAGAGCCATATGGTTTAAATTCGGTCTCAAGGTAAAATAGTTAAATCATATTCTTTACCCTAAAGATGTGATACAAATGATCCTATCCTCTCATCATGCTGAGTTAAACCTAGATATTATTTTTACATTGCTATGGAATATTTGAAAGCTACAAATGATATTCTTTTAAACAAGAAAATATGGAGTCTTATGTACAAAATTGCATAGGAGCACATGGCGACCACGCCTGCTGAAATCATGCGCAACCATTCGCATTGGGATCCGAACCCACTATAATAGAAGCATTGTATTGCCAGCTTTTCAGAATCGTATTATTTTTTCCACTGTGGTGTATAGAAGAAGTACAGTGCACACGTTCTGTCCCCGTCGCAGATAGTTCCTGTCCAAAGGAGATGGATTGGGCACAACTACCAACCCCCAACTACCCTATTACAATTAAATGCACACGCTCACCCTCTTCCTCCCCAACGGCACAATGCTATTCACGGTCACGGTCATCTTCCTCCTACCTCCTGGGCTTGAAAGAGGACATCTTCTTCACCACACCATTCTCAGCTCGGCTATTCCTCAGCTATGCTCTGTCCCATTCTTACATGGTTCTCATTGCGATGTCAAGCTCCAGCGCTCCCCTTGTCGCATTAGAGGAGCAGCCACACCTGCCACTCATGGTTTGCCCATTCTGCAACAATGGCATGGTTCAGTGTTGGGTATCCCGCACAAACACCAATCCAGGTAAGAACTTCTATAAGTGTCAGCACGAGTGGTTACGTACCAGACATCTTTGCTAACCTGTTTACATTTGTTGTGTTTCTTGCTATAAATTTCAAGTTCCATTTTTCTGTTCTAGTCTCGCAAGTGCAACTTCTGGAAATGGGACAAGAACTACATAAACGTCATTCGCGCCAAATGGCCCAGGCTGTTCACCATCCCTTCTCGTGAAGACAGGAAGTTCCACTGCATCATCATCACCCTTCTGGCACTGAATCTGCTCGCCGTGCTGTTTGTATGCTGCAAGGTGGCCTGAACCGCTTGTATTTTGCCAAGATTACACTGCTGCGACCTCTTCCCCTAATGTGCAACTGTTAGCACAACCAGTACTTGTTTATTGTTCTGCCAATCTGGCATGGAGACCCGATGTTGTTACAATATGCTCATATGTCTTTAGAAATCAGTAATCCATCTATCCGCCTAGGCCGGACTAGTATTTCCAAACACTATGTAATTTTTTCTTCTCACAAAGCACCTGATGTGGTTGCTTAGTGCTTGTGAACCTACCATCGGTTTTAATCCTAATCGTTGTCATATGAAATTCTTGTCGTCTCGATTCTTCACTATGTATAACAAATTCTTATCTCCAACTGTACATGCGCCATTCCATGCCGGACATAACTGTTATCATATGAATTCTTGTCGTCTCGATTCTTCACTAGGTATAACAAATTTTTATCTCCGAATATACACGCGCTAAATACCGTACATCTATGTTTTCTTTACTTGCCACCATGTACGACAAAACATTTTCTGAATTTATTGACAGAGATTCATAAACGCAATTTCTACCAAACAATTTCTGGAATTGTTTACTAGGTCAAGAGGTAGAAATTGCGTTTATGGATCAATTAAAAAATTTGATCTTATAGTCAACCTTATAGCCCACTCTATTGTATGACCAATTAATAATGCTAACTATTGGTGACATGGCATATCCATATAGCCAGCAGCTGGCTATACTATTAACCATGCTCTGATGTTGCTTACAACCTGGACATGGATAAGGATGCATTAATTAATCATACTATTTTTGTTCAAGCTCCTGCAAAAAACGTGTCCTCTGTTGTGCAGGTTGAAGCGCTTGAATTAGCTCTTGCAGCAAAAATAGTAAAAGCTTAGAGATGGAACTCTGACACCTTTTTCTCTGATTCCAGGAACCTAGTTGAAGTGGTGAAGGAAAGGAACTTGTTGGAAAAGGCTGGACATTCGAGAATGAGACCAGTTATTGGGGAATTTCTTAATGACTCCTCTCATCTAAGTTCATGCAGGATCAAGTACATTCCTAGAACAGGGAATGTCATTGCCCACTCACTAGCAAAGAAAGCTTATCACGAAGCTAGGAATCAAGTTCAATGAGGTCACCTTCGTTAAAGCATGGGTTCACCTCTATGATTAGGCCCTTATGGCGTGTAATTTATAAAGGATTTGCTGAATTTCATTGGTGTCAATTGACACCAGTGGCAAAGAGCCAGATCCGTCTCTGTATACAGAGATTTTTTTTACAAGTTTTTATGTCTTATATGCATCAAATATGTCAATTGTAAGGCTAAACAAGCAGTGTAATCAATCTCCTTTCCTTTTGGAAAGATGATTGTCGTACACTATTTGGGTTGCTAATAAATACTCCCTCCGTCCCGAAATACTTGTCATCAAAATGAATAAAAGAGGATGTATCTAGATGTACTTTTGTTCTAGATACATCCATTTTTGTTCATTTTGATGACAAGTATTTTGGGACGGAGGGAGTAAAATCTAAAACAAGGTTTTGTTTGCCAAAAAAATCACGATGAAGAAACTTTATATGCCACGCTGCGGAGAAAGTGTTCGCTCGCTGCGATTGCTGCCGATGAGTCAGCTTTGTTATGTTTTTACCCGTCATTTTTGCTCGTGGTTTGCTGTTTTAGAAAAAAAAATCAGTTTTCTTCAGTTATAATTTTTAAAAACTGGTAAAAGGAGAAAAGATTCCATGATTCTGATAAAAAATCATGTCTTTTTAACTCACAAATTAAAAATATCTCTGAATTTGAAACAGTTTGTGAATTCAAAAAAGGTCAGTAACTCGAAAAATAGCTCAGATTGTTTAAAAAATTCAAAAAAGTTAAAGAATAAAAAACATGAACATCGGTTCACAAAATTTAAAATGTTCCAAAAAATGAAAAACTGTTTGCCATTTTTGAAAAGATTCATGCATTTTGATTTTGATTTTCCAAAAAGGTAATATGAAAGAAGGAAAAGAAGAAGAAATAAAATAAAATAAACAGAACAGAAAACAAAGAAACCCGACCGGAACCTTCTAAAAGTTCACAAACCTGGCTGGAAGTTTTCACGAGTTATCAATAAACCGGTCAATCCTATTTGCAGCCGCATGCGGCAAATAAATATGCATGCTGAAGGTGCCCCTTGCCAATGCCATAGTCTGGGCAAGCCCGTGGTCGTGTTTCATTGTTTCTTCTTTTTTCTCTATCTTTTTTTTTGTGTGTTTCTATTTCTTTCTTTTTTATTTTATTTTCCTCTTTGTTTTATTTCTCTCTCTTTGCTTTCGGTATCATATAAAAGTGTGTGTATTACAAAAATGCTCATCGTATATTAAAAAAATGTTCATGATATATTACGAAAAAGTTCATCATGCATTATAAAGTGGTCATCATATATTAAGAATTTTTTCAATAAATACTATAGATGTTCACCGTGTATTTTATTTTCTTTCAGTGTATATTACACAAATGTTCAATGTGTATTCACAAATTGTTCAACGTACATTACGCAAACTTTCAATGCATATTCAATATTTTTCAATGTACATTACAAAGTGTTCAATCCATATTCAAAATTTTGTTCAATGTACATTACAAAATGTTCAATGCGTATTTGAAATTTGTCCAGCATATATACTCATATTTCAAAAATATTCGTAAATAAGAATCAAGCAAAAAAGTGAGCGCTGCAGTAAGCGGAGCTACAATGTTTCTACATTTCATTTTTAAGTTGGATTGCAAATTGACCGGCCCAGTTAAATGGCCCCTATGTGAATCCAGAGCTTCTTGACGCGCACAGGTGTCCTATAGGAACTCTTCCAAAAGCGGGTACAAATTCAAACGTTATTGGGCCATTACTATCCTAACGATTGATAGGTGTGCGCCATGTAGGAAAATACATATTTCTGACGTTATAAGCTCTGATTAGGACTTGCCAAAATTTAACACTGCAGCACAACATGCGTGAAAAAAACAGCAGCCGAAAAATGAACATGATACTCCAAAACGACAATGGCCCAATAACACAGGAAAACAGGCGATTGAAAAACAAGCGCGCCGCATGAGCCAGTGCACACAAAAATCTGAATAATTCAAGTACTAGATGCATTTAGTTTAATTTTTGCATGTAAATCAGTTCTAATGTCTGGCTACTACAGATCTGCTTAACGCTGCAAGGCAGCAAGATTAGATGCGCCTTGTTGCAGATAATGGAAAAACATCTGAAACCCTCATATAAGATTATACCTAACACTGAACTGTCTTGCCGTTGTTTAATTGTGTTCATGAAGCAGCGCTACTGCAGGGATTACATCGCGGCGCTGGGTGCAGCGCAGACCAAATCTTCTGGAACTCATCCGCTCCCTGTAGTGCACAATCTGGTCAGTGCTAATAGATAAAAATCTAGAGGCACCAGTAATACCTAAGAGCATCTCCAACAACAGAGCTAGAAACGTCTGAAGATATCAAAACTGGAATTTTGATCAAAAAAGGATTCAAAGCGGACCTAAAATTATATAGGCACAAAAAGTTATTGGACTGCAACAACAACGAACGTTCGCTCGGAGGAATGACATTTACGAACGTTTTTTATGGCAAATTACGTTGTTGTGGAGGGGGTGGGGGGGGGGGCAATTTCTTCAGAAAC
>LR738714.1:10141372-10161943 GCA_902687465.1 Secale cereale | reverse complement strand
CCCCCCCCCCCCCGCCTCCCCAAAAATCCCATTGCTTGGGGAAGGGCATCCATGACTCCCATGACCGTTACCAAGCTCGTTGTTGGAAATGCCCTAGAGGAAATAATATAGTATTATTACATTTCCATTTCCATAATAGGAGTTCACATTTCATGCTATACTGCTATGATCCTGCAATGTGTGATTTAGTGGAAAGCTCGTATGCACGTGTGAAATGATAAAATGTAAAGAATAAATTCCTAGTCTTGCCTCTAAGACTGACTCGAGTGTTGTATCATGTTTTCCGGATCTTAGGATATTGCTAAGTGGAAACAACATTGAGTGTATGACGTTAGAAGAATGATTATACTAAATCCACCCAAACTTGTTTGTTATTCTTTGAGATTATATCGTATGAAATCAATTGTTATAACATGGAGTGTTAACATGTGTTTTAGTTGCTCATACCATGAGAATATGGTAGTCACTTTCTACAGTAGGTGAACTTTGGGGTTGCTCAAACGTCATATGTATCATGGTGATCATAACGACAACTTACAGGTTCATCGAAAAGTTTGACTAGAGACAAGATAGCTCGAGAGTCGGATTTCCACCTCCGACGATGGAGAGATATTCTTACGCCCCTCTCGGTGTGACGACATCTATCATCGTCTCACCATACATAGATGACTACGTAACAAGGATGCTAAAACACTTCAACAAGAAAAAAGAACCAAACAGGTAACGAGGGCAACGGTATAATGAGCATATATATGACTCACGAGGATACTGATGCATCTCGGATTTTGTAAAGTATCGCGAAGCAAAGGGAACATCACATGATAACCGTACGTTCACTTGAATATCATCCGTGTAATCATAGGGGGTCGATATGGATGTCCACAGTTCCGCTATCGATCATTGAACGAAGGGGCTTCGTTCATGTCTATGTTTTACTGAACCTATGGGGTCAGAAGCTTAAGGTAATCATGATATGTTGAGTGTTAGTAGGATGAGCCTATCGAGGATTTATTTGTAAAATAGTTTCATTAATATTCGGAATAGTTCTGAGGGAAATCAAAAGCGTTTGGGGGTCACTAGAAGGGTTTCAGAGTTTATCGAGCGATACCGGATATTCCTGATAAATAATATATAGGAACAAAATGCTTCTGATGAGGCTAAAATAATAATAAAAGGCTCTAGTAATTTGTAGGAGGCATTTATATTTAATTTAGTATCAACGGTTCTTAAAAGGCAAAGAGGTGGAAGGCAACTTGGGCCACAAGGGCCCAAGTGGAGGTGGCGCCCCCTCCCCCTCCTAAGGGTTCCCTCCTTGGTGGCAGCCCTTCTCTCCCCCTCTAAGTTGTATATACTTGATTCCTCAAAAAAAAAAGTTGTATATACTTGAGGTACTAGCCCTTTTGAACACACAAGTTCTGCAGCCTCGTCTAGTTCCTCTAGTTCTAGTTCTAGTTGATCCTAGTTGATCAACTAGAGCTTGGCATAGATCTTCTAATCCTTACATTTAGAAGTCTGGTGTGATTCTAATCTCCTCCCTCTAACTCTTCGGCGACGATTAGCTTTGGATGTTGAAGCGTTGCCGGATCGTGAAGACCATACGCTTGCAACCAAGTAGAGAGGTCGTGCTTTCGGTATTCTATTCGAGGGATTGTTAGTGGGCGTTTCACGGGATCGTTCATGTATGACGATACGAGGAACTCCAAGTATGGTCTACACTGACTCGTCTACTTCCGCTGCACTTCGGAGTCGGTAACGATCGTTGAACCAAATCTTATATGCATCTTCATATTGTCCTAGGTGACCGTAGGTCGTTTTTTGTTTTTGTTTTCTACTACATTTCCCAACACTAGTATCGTCGCTGCTGCCCGATTGCATCATCCAAAAGATTCCCACAACCAAGTCCGATCTCCACACCGTTGGGTTCGCCCTGCCACCTGTGCCAAGCTCTGTGCTGCTATCTCGGGCTCTCGTCGTCATCCTCGAGCTCCTGTCGTCATTCCCAAACATGACATCGTCGTGCTCAAGCACCGCACCACCATCACCACGCCCCCTCCCAAGCCTAGCCACGATGCACTACCCCTCCATCTCGCCATCCCAAGCTCTAGCCGAGCGCTCGATTTCGGTCTCCCTGCTGTTGGATTCACCTCCCGACCTCCCCGGCGATGAAATCTTTATGTTTCATCTGGACATGAAAATATGGGTATCCAGTTTTAGGTATGTTGCAACAACAGAATATTTTGGAAGGCATAGGTCACATCCTTTATTCCTAGTGGCCTCCCACTGAAAAAATATTCTCTCTCCTCACTGAAAAAATGTACGTAAGTAATTGAAATGTTGGTTTGTTGTTGGAGATACTCTAGTGTCGCAAAGGCATGGGTCAAATCCTTTATTCCTAGTGGCCTCCGGCCTCCCACTATCTAATTTTCCAGCCCTCTGAGTCATCCACGTCATTTGTTTTCTTTCGAGAATAAATATTTTGAAAGGATAATTTTGCATCGTGGTTCCTTGATCAGTTGATCTATCGAAGAGAAAAGATCAAGCTCTCCTAGCTAGTCCTTAGTTTGGAGTCAGAGGATGCCACTTACGTCAGTCTCGCTCCCATGGAAGTGGTCGAGCGAAACCATAGCCATCAGCCCCATATCCTCCCCTTCACATCCACCTTGTCGTCACCGGAGGAAACCAGTGGGAAAATCCCGCCTGATGGCCGGCGGTTGTGGGCTCATCTACTTGTGCAAGATGAGTCCTTGCAGCCGAGCTTTGTGGTTGCCCTAGACGGAATAGGGTTTCAGGAAGCCTCCGATGCGAACCAACCCCTTAGGTACCTTCACAGAAGTTTTCAGGTCTGCCGCTATGGTGGCGGCGGTGCGTGGTACAAGCCACGGTATGAGCACCGTGCACCGTCTTCTTCTCTAGAGACCGTTGTGAGTGCCCAATTGATTGGTTTGATCCTCACACCCAGTATATTTCATTTATTGCTTGATTTTTGTATATAACTGTGACACCCCGAGACCGGTGCGCCAGGTGTCAGTCAGTTATTCGTTGCCGTTGCCATGTCATCTGCTTGCGTGTTGCATCTTGCCATGTCATCATGTGTGTTGCATCATCATGTTTTCAAAACTTGCATCCGTCCGAGTTCGTCCGTCATTTCCGTTGTCCGTTCTGAGCCCATACACACTTGCACGCGCCCGTGGCGCCTCCGTTTATTTATTTTCTGAGTGGCCGGAAAATGTTCTCGAAATGGGTTGAAACTTGGCGTGTGGTCTTATTATAGCATAGGTAGACCGTCTGTCAATTTTCGTCGCATTCGGAGTTCGTTTGATAGCCCAACGGTTAACCGTGTTAACCGCCGGAAGCCTTTCTCTTTTGGCCCAGCATCCCTTTCACACAGCCCACCAAGCCCATCCTAACCCCCTCCATGCTCTTGACCGTTCGATCACGATCGCGTGGCCGCGAACCGCTCCTCATTTGGACACTCCTAGCTCCCTCTACCTATAAAACAGCCCCCTCCCCCGAAATTTCGGACAAACCCTAGCCTTCTTCCACCTCGCGCAGCTGGACATGTCCATCCTCGCCGGACATGTCCAGCCGCCGCGTGTGCCAGCCACTCACAGCCTGCCACGTCATCGCGCCGCCCCCCGCGCCCAACCATAGCGCGCCATGTCGCCACTCTCGCGCCCCCTTCGCCGCCAGCCCGTCGGGGCCCGTCCGCAGCCCGCCCCGGGCCGAAGCGGGCCTGGATCTCGCCGCCTCCAGGGATCCCGCAGCGCCGCTCCTCCAACTGCCCCGCCGCCGGTCGCCTCTGCCCCGCCGCCGCCGTGCCTTCCCGCTGCCTCCGTCGAGACCCTCAACCCCGGCGACCCCCACCTCCAAGCCGGACCTCGCCAGGCTCCTCCCGAGCTCCCCCTTCGCCGCCATGGCTGCCACCGCTCGGATCTCCGCGCCCATGCCGCCCCTATTCACCTCGTCGCCGGAGATGGAACCCCCATCTCTGGATCTATCCATCCCCGCCGTCTGCCGGTCCCCCCTCCCGCCGAAGCTCTGCCACGCCGCCGGTCATCGCCGCCCTGGCCTTCCCCGTTCCAGGAAGGTTCGAGGAGGACGACGACGACCGGTCGCCCAGCGCCCGAGTGGGCCTCGCCTGCTCCCTCCTGGGCCGCCCCCCCCACCCCTCAGCGCCTCGTGGGCATGGCCCAGGTCCGCCAGCCGCTCGGGCCGGTCCAGCCCAACTCCCTCCAGGCCTGCCTCACCTCCTCCGACTTGGGCCAGGCCCAATGGTGAGCGCCCCTCCTTTTTTTCCCTCTCTCTCTCTCTGTTGGGCCTGACCCAGTTTAAGTTTAGGCCCGTGTAGTTTTTTTTATTGTCTGAGAATTTCACTAAGTCATTTAATTTCAGCATTATGTTGCCTTGTTCATGTGGCTGTACCTTTTTGTGTGGTGATTCAAATTGAGTGTATGATATGTCAAAATGATCGTGGTGATATGCTCTACACTTTGTTCCTTGTGCCATGCTTGTTTGACTTCATCTTGATGCCCTAATCTCTATTGCAAGAGTGCTACTTGTTATAAACTGTTGTTACTTGTTAATTTTATGCCATGTTTGAGATATGATAACTTGGTGCATGTTTATCCAAATGGAGCATATGATATGTAAAAATGTTCATTATGAAGTGCTCTACATGTTGGTTGCTGTAGCATTCATGTTAGGTGTCATATTGCCATGTTAATCTCTGTTGCAAAAGTGCATGTGGCTGTTAAGTGTTGAAACTTGTGGTGAGATGCTGATTTCACTTGCTCATTGATTTTGGTGTGTTTGTCTTCATGCCACATGCCTTGAGGTGACTTAAACAAGCTTGTAAACATGTCATGTCGTTATTGCTGTTTTATACTTAGTGAAAAATTGCTAAGTCTGGAATCTGTTATAACCTGATGCCATGTTTGCTTGATGCCCTAGTCAAATCCATGTTTGTTTTGGAGTGGCCAATGATCATGCCTTGTTTTCCATGTTATTGTCTTTCCATTCATGCCCTTACTTGAACTTTTGGCCTGTTGTAGCTTATTTATTTCTTGCTCTCAAGTTGCTATAAATTTTACCTGTCAGGATTTTATCAGCATGTTCAATTTGGTGGAGCTTGTTGTTATTGATCCATGCCTCCTATGGAGATGCTCCAATGGAGTTGTTTGCTGTATGATATGTCTAATACATGTCCATGCTCTTTATATACTTAGTGGAGTTTATATGCTTGTTGTTTTGTGCCTCCGAAGGCAGCATCGTAATGATGTTTTTGCCTTCCCAGATTTTGGCTAAGTCTGGATAATTTTATTGCAACTTGCCATGCTTATTTAAGTGTGTTCCAGCAAGCTTTTAGGTGTGTTCTAAGTTCATGCTTGTTAAGTAACATGTATACTTCACATCAATGCTTCTTGTTATCATGTTTGGGTGTTGTAGCTTATATTTACCTTGCTCCAAAGTTGCTATGTGGCTGTTAACTTCAGCTTGTTGTTATATCTTGTTTCATGTGTATGTGTTGAGCCGTTGCTCCGTTTTGAGCGTGCCCTATATGAAACTTGTGTGATTTCGCATGTAGAATCATAATATCATGTTGTTTTCATGTTTGGAGTGTGTTTGCTTGATATTTGGGTGCATCTTGCACTGTTGCCATGCTTGTCTTGTTTTGCTCATATCTTCTAGGCCGTAGCTCCAAATTAAACAAACATTATATGAAACTTGACTAGAATTTCATGTAGATCATCTTGGTGCATGTTAACTTGCTGTTTAACCACTTTAACTTAAGGTTTGTTCAGATCTGGACTAATTTCAAATTATGCATATGAGGACTTACCAGATTTGTTATGTGTTGATTCCGGCCTCATTTAAACTTGTTGTTTTGTGTTGTTATTGTGTGCTTCATCCCTTGCCATGTATTGCATCATATATAGACTTGTCTTGCATCATACTTGGTTGAGCATATTGTCATGTTCTTGTGTTGTGTGTTTACCGTATTGCTTGCTTCTTCTCGTTAGTGCTTGTTCCGTTGCGATCGTGAGGATTCGTTCGTCTACACGTGGTTCGTCTTCAAGGTTTCTTCTTCATCTTCTTCACGGATCCGTTCTTCTTCCTTGCGGGATCTCAGGCAAGATGACCAACACCTTGGATACCTTTACTATCATTGCCATGCTTAGTTGTCTCGATGCTATCGTTATATGTCGCGCTACCCATCATTATTGTCAGCCCCTCTCCTTGTTGCCATGAAACCTCTAACCTTTGACACCTCCCTAGCAAACCATTGTTTGGCTATGTTACCCGCTTGCTCAGCCCCTCTTATAGCGTTGTTAGTTGCAGATGAAGCTGAAGATCGTTCCATGTTGGAGCTTGTTTTTGGAATATCACAATATCTATTTTTATTATTAACACACCTATATATTGGGCATGGGTGGAAGGCTTGGCCTTTTGCTCGGTGTTTTGTTCCACTCATGCCACCTTAGGAGCCGATAAACTGGCATTATATTCCTTGATTTTGCGTTCCTTACATGGTTGGGTATATGGGGACCCCTTGACAGTTCGTCTTTGAATAAAACTCCTCCAGCAAGGCCCAACATTGGTTTTAATTTGCAACATAAAAAATATTAATTAATTAATTTATTGCATAGGGAGTTAGCGCTACCCGAGGATTCTTCTACATAGCAGGGGGGCCAGTGCTGATGGTGTTGGTCCCAAACGGGGAGACTGCGGGGCCACCACGGGGAAACTCGAGGATTGGCTCCCGTAGGCTCACCTATCCGGTCGTGGCCTGAGATGAGATATGCGCGGCTACTATTAGGGTGTCGGCACGCCGGGAGGTCTTGCTGGACTTGTTTTACCATTGTCGAAATGTCTTGTGCACCGGGATTCTGAGCCTGATCGGATTGTCCCTAAGATAAGGGGTGGTAATATTATTATTACTTCTGCTGATCGTGAGAGCTTGTGATGGGCTAAGTTGGGACACCCCTGCAGGGTTATGATCTTTCGAAAGCCGTGCCCGCGGTTATGTGGCAGATTTGAATTTGTTAATGTCCGGTTGTAGAAAACTTGACAGAGGATCCGAAGTAAAACACACAACTGCGTGAGTAACCGTGACTGTCTCTTTTCACTTTGAGAAGAGAACACGGTGGGGTTATGTTTGACTCGTAGGTAGTTCAGGATCTTTAGCGATCACTACTAGTTTGCGACCGTTTGCATAGATGCTCATCTTATTCTTGTACTCGTAAGTTAACCACCATATATTGCTTAGCCGCTGCTGCAACCTCACCACTTTACCTCTCCTTACCTATTGAGTTTTGCTAGTTTTGTTACCCATGGTTATGGGATTGCTGAGTCCTCGTGGCTCACAGTTACTACAACAATAGTTGAAGGTGCAGGTTTCCGATGTCTTGACGTGGGAGCGATGATCGTTGTGTGGGAGTTCTTTCTTCTTCTTCTTCGTCAGTCTTGGGTTAGGTTCCTGGTCGGCAGCCTGGGATAGCAGATGGATTTCGTTGTGCTTTTCATGTTTGCATCTGTAGTCGGATGCTTTGTATTGATGTTGTTGTATTCATGCGACTTGTATGTATTGTTGTATCCCCCATGTATGTATGTAATGGTACGATGTAATGATATCCATCTTGCTAAGCGCCCGAAATGCAGTTGTGCCCCAAGCACGTAAGTGTCACATGATCAGGATATAATTGCATCTTGGGCCTGACAATAACATACCTATTTTTGCAATTGAAAGTGTGGGTTTACTCCCAGAGGGGGGGTCAATGGGAGATTTTTAGAAATCCATCAAACTCGGAGGAATTTGACGAAGATCGGAGTGAAGATACAGAAACATGAGGGAACTAAAGCATACATATAAGATACATATAGATGAAGAACATGTAATCATCCAAGCATACAAGCATGAGGAAGACGAACAGGGGAAATGAAAAATGGCATGATGAAAGTCTTCAGTTCAAATTCTTCAGAAGATGGCTCACAAACTCTTCAACAACGGAATAATGTAAAGGTAAATGGGTGAGGAATTTGAAACCAGGTATGCTCGATGAAGGAACATCGATTTGGTAGACCAGTTCCAATTGATGTATTAATTGTACGTCTGGTTGAGACGGCTGAGATGAACTCAGAGGACACTTAGTTCTCACTGTATTCCTCTTGAGCCAAGGTCACTTAGACCTCGCGCCAATCACTCGTGGTAAGTCTTCAAGATAGACTTCTGAAACCTTCACAGACTTGTTCATCGGCACACCACAATTACTCTTGGGTGTATAGAATATGACGCCTAACCGTCTGGAAGAATGACAGTCTTCAAAGGTAACAAGCATCGGATCACACAGATCAATCTCTTTAGTGATGCTCGATCACTTTGGCTCTAGCTGAGTTTTTCCTCACTTAGATTTCTCTCAAAATTGTCAGAGTAAGGGTTGCTCTCAAATGACAAATGTCAAGTTCTCTCTAGAGCAGCCAACTAACAAGTGATTGTTGGGGGCGGTTATTTATAGACAGGGGGAAACTCGGCATGAAATGTCATAAATGCCCCTTCCATACAAATTCAGTGTGATTTGCCTATCATGAAGATCAGGATAAGGATCCACTCCACAGCTGGCATGCAGCGTAGCAACGGTCAAAAAATTTAACTCTCAATTTCATTGGGGCACTCAATTTCCTCATGATAGGCAGATCACACTGAATTTGTAATTGTTGGGGATAGTATTGCACAGCTCAGTAAAATATGCTATATCAGAGACTAAGAACAGACAAGAGCACAAAATAGCTAGACAAACATGCACAACCGGATAGTGAATGACACATGATCCAACAACATATACTAGTACAAAATTGGACATTTGAGGCGTTCCACGCATACAGTTTCCACCCAAAAATTTTCAAGCATCCTTTAATGACCTAATGTAGGCGGTTTTTTTTTGTGGGAAATCACAGGAGGCAGCTCTCAAAGTGGAACTGCCTCTAATAATTCATTGAGGCACTTAGTAAAGGGGCACATATGGATTTGTGTTCTAAATTGCCCCTACTAAGGGCATGTATATCAGTGCAGAAGACTGTTGTCTATAGCATATGTACATGTCAGCTATAGACACCGTAAAAGTTGAGGAAAACTCTTTCTGTAAACCGATCCATTTTAAGCCGCGTCGCTCGAATGATGCGTCTCCCATATGAGCCCACGAATACTTATCCCCTTGTTCCCAACCGCCCAATGATTATCCCCTCGTCTGCTCATTCTTCCACCTCGTCTCTTCCTATCCTTACCCATCCTCTTCTCATACCGAGGTAGCATTAGCAAGCTAGCCATAGCTGTGCACGGAGACGCCGGAGGGCGGAGGCGATGTCTGGCCGCGCCTTGCTGCAAGATCCCGCCGCCTGGCCGCAACGATGCTGCAGCCTGCAGGAGGAGGCGTTGTCGCCGCTCGCCATGCTGCCTGCGTGCTCATTACAGCGTGATGCCCGATGCCCCCATCGTGCTGTGAGCAGTGGGCGTCCTCGCTGGCGACGCCTACTTCAGAGAAACACGGGAAAGGGAGGTACGTGCTTGAGGAAGGTGAGGTGCTATAGACTCCTGACGTACGGCGGGGACGCATACGCCATTGCTGCTTCCCCCTCTTCATCTCAACGTCGGTGTTGCAATGGAGCTTCGTCGGAGTTACAACGAGATTCGTCAGAGCCGTCAGTGCTGCATTGGAGCCCGGACTTGCTTGCAATGGAGCTTCATGGAGTTGCACTGGAGCTTTGTGGCCGTCGGTTATGCGTTGGAGCTCCGCCGGAGTTGCAATGGAGCCTCGCCGGAGATTTTGGTGCTGAGTTGGAGCTCTGCCGGAGTTGTAATGGAGTTTCGCTGGAGCCATCGATGATGCACTGGAGCTCCGATAGGGCTGTAATGAAGTTTCGCCGGAGGCCGTTGGTGCTGTCGCGAGAGCTACAATGAAGCTTTGCCGAACACCATCCCGTGGATCCCGTCGCAGGCGGAGCTGCAACGCCCCTTGTTGTTGCGAGTTGCGACCCGGATCTCGCCGGTGGAGGAGCTGCTGCAACGCCTATCGTGCCACGACCTGGGACTCACCGCCGGCAACACGCATGGTGCTGCGACACAGATTCGCCGTATGATCTCGCCGATGGCATGGAGGACCATTGCTTCGAAGCTTCGACGGCGTTGAGGACCGCTGCAACGCAACATCGACGGTCGCTGCATCACAACTCCGGCAGCATCGAGGACCGCTACATCGCAGCTCCGGTAGCGTCAAGGACCGCTGCATCGCAGCTCCGGCAGCGGCGGTGTCCGCTGCATCGCAGCTCCGGCGGTGATGCGTCCGTTGCGTCGCAGCTCCCGCGGCCTCGCTGTATCGCAGCTCGGTGGGAGGCATCCACTACATCGCAACTCCAATGACCTTGTTGTACCGTAGCTCGGGTGGCGTCCCGACTGTTGCGTTGCAACCGCTGCCTCCATGCTGATGGGCGTTCTTGGAGCACGACTCTTGGGCGCTCCATGGCGATCCAAGAAACACAAAGTGAATGGCTATTATATGCACGATCGAACGGTTATCAAGGCCGCTTATACTTGGGAGCTATCAGCCGGCTTAAAGCATCTTCAACGGCCATCCAAAAACTGCTCCGCGCGCTAAAATTCAGGTTTTTTTTTTACGCCGAACAGCTCCAGCAGAAGCTGCAAAATAAGGCGGGCGCAAAAAAGGGTTGGGCGCGCGCTGAAAAACGCTATCAAAAACTGTAAATTTGAGGCGTCGGATTACGCGTGCTTCACAGTTTACACTGTGTGATTTTTTGAGCGTGCGTTTTTTTCATCTGCTAAACCAATGTTGGGACCGGTGCGCTAAAAGTGCTACAGTGGCGCACTAAAATGATTTTAGGACGCGACATTTTTCTGCGACTTTTGGAAGATGCTCTTACGCCTAGCATGGGCCAAAAATGAACGTATAACCGGGCGTCTGCAGTAAATACTCCGACTCCAACTCCAACTGCTCGTATATATTGCTCCCACGAACATGCGATCTATTGCCTTATGTGCAAATGGCTGTACAGGCTAGAGACTTAACCGGAGAGTATGTGGTCACAAATTCTGCGCAATAAATACTTACAATCTAAAACATTAGCCCAGGTTATCATGAGACCAACGGACTCATCATTCTGGAAGGGCCTTATGAGAACGAGAGATTTGTTCTTTCACAGGGTCAAATTCTTGGTAGGCAATGGTTTGTCCACGAGATTCTGGGAAGATACGTGGTTAGGAGACACGCCCCTGGCACTCCAATATCCATCACTTTATAACATTGTGCAATGAAAGGAGGCGTACGTGGGCATAATTATGCAAACCACACCCCTAAATATCCAGTTTCGACGTACGTTAGTTGGTGATAGATGGAATGCATGGTTACACTTGGTTCGGAGATTGATGGACGTTCAATTCTCTGACCAACCGGACACGATACACTGGACTCTTACTAAGAATGGGATTTTTACGGTGAAATCTTTTTATTTAGACTTGATTAATTTTGGCCAAATACCAAGGTCATTACATATCTGGAAGGTTAAGGTTCCTTTGCGGATCAAAATCTTTATGTGGTTCGTCCACAAAAAAGTGATACTTACCAAGGATAACTTAATCAAAAGAAGATGGGTGGGAAGCTTGCGGTGCTGTTTTTGTGATCATGATGAAACAATACAACACCTTTTCCTTGAATGCCCTCTAGTGAAACTATTGTGGAGAATAATTCATATAGCTTTCACCATTCACCCCACCTGCTGATATTGCGTCATTGTTTGGGACGTGGTTGGCTGGGGTTGATCACACTACTGCAGCTCGTATTCAAATTGGAATATGTGCGCTTTTATGGGCTATATGGAACTGCAGAAACGATATGATTTTTAACAGACAACATAATTTAAATTTCTTGCAGGTTATCTTCAGGACTACAGCTTGGATCCGTACGTGGTCCTTACTCACTCCTATGGACTCCAGGGAGCCTTTGGTTACTGGGTGCAACCGATGGGAGATGGTAGCTCGGGCTATTTTCAACCGGTTTGAATGGCGATCACATAACAGGATAGGTGTCTAGGGAATCTATCTCATATTTTTGATACCTACGGTTGCTTGAGACATGATGTAATTTTGTTTTTCACATATTTTTGCTCCGTTTGCGAGCTGTAAGACCTTTTCTGAATTGACCTTTTTGGATTATCAATAATATGGCTGCATGCATCTTCATGATGCAGAGGCCGGGGCATACCTCCATTTCAAAAAAAAAAAAAAAACCCATGACATGCGACGGGCTCGTACAACGGGAAAGAAGCCGTGTATAAGCAACGATTTACAACGGAGTAGACCGTTGATATTTCTGCAGATAGGCTCGAGCGTTCTCCCTTTTCTCTCCCCCCCATTTCACTTTTTCCCTCTTCGTGTCCAGGGTTATAGACGGCTGACTAGATGGTATAGAAATGATAAGTATATTTTTTGTCCCTCAACTCTCTTAAAAGTATAGAAATGATCCCTAAACTACAAAACCAACAAACTTTGGTCCCTTAACTTCTTAAACCGGATAACTTTAGTCCCTCATTCCACTTCGGATGGTTTCATTGATGACGTGGCATGGTTTTGACCCTGATATTCCGAGTTGATTGCCACCTCATCATTTCTTTCTTTCTCCCTTGTCCTCATCTTCGTTCTGTTTTTCAATGCAATGGGCACTTTTCAAATAATTGATATGCACAATCGTGGACTCACCTGCATATTCTTTGGCCTCATGCTATTGTCGCCGCCCTAGAGAATGAAAAGAAGAGGTGGGAGGACCTGGGTGGCCTGGTCGTGGAGCCGAGGTACGACGAGGCAGGGGCGGAGAGTTGTGCTGCTGGTCGTGATGGCACGGCTAAAGGAGCATGCCTGGCCGTGGATGACCTGCACACCTATTTGCTCTGCACTCAAAGTTGGCCGTGTGAGACAGGATGCGCTCCGCTCCGCTCCTCGTCCCCGGGCTGGCGTCCGCATCGGCGGCGGCCCGCCCGGCCGCGCTCGGCCCCTTCCTCGCCTCCTGGTCCATGCCGCTGTCCCCGCCGCCTCCGGCTGGGCGGCCTGGTGCCCCACCCCCCCGATGCTCCTGCAGAGGCCGCCAGGCGCTGCCCCGCACGCCGATCCAGATCTGGTTTCGCCGTCTCGCCGGCCTGCCATTTCTGCCGCGGCGGGCTCTGGCGATGAGGTGGTCCCCGCCACGCCTTCGGCGGAGCTGCGTGGGCGGCTGGCGCTCGATGGGGAGGGCGCGTCCACGCGGTTTGCGCCTGCGCAAGGTATTCAAGGCGCGGGGGCCATTAACGCCGATGCGGATGGGCTGCTCGCCTCGCAGCGGCCTGCTGCGGCTTCAGGGCTTTCAAGTTCGAGCTCGACTGCCAGGACGGGCGCGGGGCGCGAGGAGGAGGCTGATGCGACCGGCGGCTGGCAGCTTGTCCTGCCGCGCAACGCACCGCGCCGCCCGGCTTTCGATCCCCCGGCATTCAAGGCGAAGCCCATCCCGAGCTGGCTTAATGGGAGGTGCTGCCGCTGTATTGCCCGCGGACACAGAGCTTCAGTTTGCCGTGACCCCATCCGGTGCACGCGCTGCCTGGAAGATCACCACCGTGCTCGAGACTGCAAGAACAAGTGGAGGCCGCTCAGCTTCATTGACGGCCCGGCAGTTCCTCCTCCACCTCTTCCTCGCCCCGCTGCTGCTCCAAGCCAGGCAGCGCTGCGACCTGGTCGAGGCTGGGAGGTTCCCCCACCGCGTCCTCTGCTGCAGCCTGCGGCTCCTCGAGCGGCCATGCCACGCCTTGGTGACCCCTCCCGAGAGGAGACCGAGCTGCTTCATGCCGAGCTTCGCGACTGCCTTGCGCGAGTTGAGAGAGTTTTGGGGAGAGCAGAGGTCGCTCTCGCCAAGCTGGAGGTGGTGCCGCCTGTGTCTTCGTTGTCTGAGCCTCAGATTGAGTCTTCGGTTGGGGAGGAAGGAAGTCTCTTTGGACATTTCTCCCCTCGTGCTACATCATGTCCACCGTCGACGCCTGTGTTGTTGTCTTCCCCTGGGCATGTTGCCATCGATGAGGTCGTGACTCCAGTGTTGCAGATTATGCCCGAGCTGCAGGAGCTTTGTGGCGAGACCGCTTCACCTCTTTCAATGGTGCTTCCGAAGGAGTTGGGGCAGGTGATGTCTGTGGGTGATGTGGTTGCTGAGGTAGGTGCTTTGGCACCTAATTTCGAGGCGCAACTACAGGGTTCACCTCTGCCATGTGGGCAGCTGGAGGCGCCAGAGTCCATAGTGTCCGTGGTAACCGTGGCTGATAATGTTCTTCCGGTGGTGTCTATGAGGGACAAGGTGACGTCTGTGGGTGCCGAGGTTGATGAGTTAGGCACTTTGGCTCCTCTTTCTGAGGCGCCGAAGTCCATCCGGTCGCCCGTCTTTGACCGGGAAGGTTTTTTGGCAAGTATTGACGAGGCAGTCTTCAAGGAAAAGCTTTGCCGTTTGCTTGCCTCCTTGGAGGCAGCGAGCCCTGGGTCTGGTAAGATGATTGCTTGCCTCCTAGCGAAGAAGGCTTCTACGGACAAAATCAAGAAGGTGAAGAAGGCTCTTAGGAGCATAAGCAAGAAGAGTGGCGCCATTGGTAAGGCGTCCGCGGCTGCTTAATGGATGACTCTCAGTATCTTCGACCACCATGTCCGTTTGGCTCGTCTTCGTGGATTTGGTGGTGTTCGTCATCTTCAGCCTTGATTTTGTTGGGGGTTTCTTTGCAACGTAGAAGTGCGAGGGAGTGTGGTTGTTGTGTGTTATATATGTTTGTCGGGTTGATCGTTGGGTCATGGAGTTTCTTTCTTAGCGAGTAGTCCGCATGTGGTCTATATGTATCGGTTTTAGCCCGGTTTTCCGTTAATTAACTGGGCAATTCTCTTCTTCTTAATTAATCGATGAGGCAAATCTTTTGCCTCCGTTTCGAAAAAAAAAAGTTGGCCGTGTAGTACGTCCTAGGCCACGGCTTGGACCACGGCTCCTCGGTCAGCTTGGCAAGTGAACCAGTTGGGGCGGCTTCGAGCTCAGGTTGCGGCGGCAGCATGAAGCGGCGACACACATGGTGAGCAAGGCCGGGCCGGGCTGGCCGTGTTTGTGCTAGAGACACGCGCACAAGCAGTACCAGTGCGCAGCGGGCACGACAAGTAGCTCGATAGATGCGGCGCCCATCGGACAGCAGAGTGCATTTCGATCAGTAAACGCGGACCGAGCTACGGCGGCTATACGGCCAGCTAGGCGTGGCTGCTCGGCGTGCTCAAAGTGAGCTCAGCCAGGGTAGCAGCAGGCCGACGTTAGCGAGCATGGCCTTCAGTGCCACGCGACAGGCAGCTTCCACTAAATCAACGAAACTATTCAAATCAGTCAAAATCATGTCATGTCGTCAACAAAACCACTCAAAGCGGTACGAGGGACTAAAGTTACCCGGTTTGAGAAGTTGAAGGACTAAGTTTTGCTGGTTTTGAAGTTGTGGGACCATTTCTATACTTTCAAAAGAGTTGAGAGACCGAAAATATACTTATCCCTATTGTAATTGCCCTAAGTTAATACCTAGGGTAAGAAGCTTTTCTATTCTCTGCCCCCTTCTCTTTTATCGCTCTTCCTTCTCTTCCCGAATGACACCCAAATCCTACCACTGCCGCTGCCAATGTCCACCTCCAACACCTCGTCCAATATTGTGTGCAACATCAACCATGCGCTTGATCCACCAGACTCCACTATCTACCGAGATCTCCGTCCACCTAGTGTGTTAGCTGATGTCGCGCTGCCTATCCACCTACTAGATCACGCGGGATCTTGACTGTGTTGTCGCCGACACGATACTGGCTGATCGACGGGGCCCTGCCATCCACCAAGGCTTCCGCCCACCCGACGCGTTCGCTGCCATGGCGAGAACGAGGTGGCTCAGTGGGGTTGGCCAACAGATGATCGGAGGAGAATGTTATTGCCACAAACCTCCACCAAGAGGACTCCTTACCACTATGTTGATGCCGAACTTGAGCACTATTAGCCATGATTTTTACCAACTTCCTCCCAATGGAATTGTTGTTGGGTTAACTTGTTTATGTTTATGCTCATGCTAATTAGGTTCCTATAAACTTTGCCACGCTTGAATACTAATAATCACACATTTTATTCTAATTAGCATCTTCAAACATATTATTCTTGTATGTATTATTGTTGAAAAATCCGAATATCATGATTTTAGATTTGATGAGTAGGGTATGGCACCCAACTCCTATTTGGCACCTTAAGCATCGGTTGGAGAGCATTTTGTAAACTGGCACACACCCCTCCACAACTGTGTACCTAAATGGGCAGACCCATGTAGGTTTTTTCCTTATAATTTTCTTGTTGCATTTTAAGTTTTTATTTTTTTTCTTTCGTTTTTCATTTTCTCTATTCATGATTTTCTTCCAAAATTTCACGCACTTGCCAATTTTTTTGAATTTAATTTTGAATTTGGATGATTTTTATTTTTATAAAATGTCAATGGTGAACTCCCCCTGGACAACCGTTGATCGTCAATGGACAACCGTCGATTGTCAATGGTCAACGATCAAAGGTCCACCAGTTAACCAATTCAAAAACAGAACTTAGGTGGGCCGACCAATATACCCACATCTGTGAGCGCCAGTTATCCTAATTGGTGCCAAAGGCGCCCATTATGGTCCCTTGTTATGGCATGGATGGAGAATTTTGTCCCCTTTGTCGTGGGCTAACAAGAGTAAATTCCGATTTTGACCTAGTGCTGCAACAACCTATTGATTCGTCGGATTCTATGAATTTTAAGCTTTCATTAATTATTGGATGGTGGTATAAAACTAAAATGAGGAAATCTAGTGGTGGGGTTGGTCGGCGTGGTGGCGAGCACCCAACTCATGCATTTTCTCCTCCGGGCCCGCCTCCATCTCGAGGTTGTGCCTGCCTCCTCATTTGGTGGCGGCACGACGACTTTCGGGACACGGTTGCTTCGTCCAGTTCATCTTACTACGGCATAACCTGGTGGATTATTAATTGCAGTGCATAAATCCCGTTTCATTAGCATAATCAGGCATGAATGTCCCTTCTTTTTGAGGGTTTATTCTCTTTTGATTAATTTAGTGCTCAAGTGGCCATAATTGTTCTCCAACTAAAGCCAAACAACATACTCTTTTTTATTGGCACATGCCAGGAATTTCTTTCATTTATAGTCAACCAGCATAGAACGAACGCACACCACTAACCAATGGCCAGCAAGAATATTTAAGGAAATACTATAGCGTCAGATTTGATTTTTTAACATTAAAAAAATATGAATTCCTGAATATTCTGGGAAATGTGAACAATTTTTTAAATTCCAAACAATTTTCAAAAAATGTGACTTTTTTTTGGAAAATTCCAATATTTTTGGAGAAACAAGAACAACATTAGAAACATGAATAGTTTATAAAATTCACATACAATATTTTTAAAACATGAAAATTTTATAAGAACACAATTTTTTTGATTTTTTTTATTCTTTTAGGCAGCACATTCAAAATAATTTTATAAAATATTTTATTAGACACAAATATTATTTTGGATTTGTGAACATTTCACTAAAAAGGAATATTTTGAAATATGGAACATTTTATAAAATTAATTTTTGTAAAAACAATCTTGAAGATTTTTTTAAAAACACCAACGTTTTAAGTAAAAAGGGAACATTTTTTGAGTGCTGAGGAAATTTCGAAATGGGAATGTTTTAAAAGTTTCGAACATTTTTCAAAATAAGAACAAGCTTTTGGAATTATGATATTTTTTAAAATATTGGAACAAAAATTGAAATTCTGAATATATTTTATAAATTTTATATTTCTCATAAAATAAAAGTAAAGAAGGAAAAAATGAAAAAATGAAATATAAAAGAGGAAGAGAAAGGAACAGAACAAAAAATAGAAATAGAACAACGACATAGGGGAACTGGGCCGGCCCTGTTTAGGCGCCCTATGGGAGGCTTCAACTATTTATCGCTTTATGCGACAAATAAGGTCTTGCCAACTGTGTGGGCAATAGTATGTGGCCTGAGTTGGTAGGGCCGGAGCGTGTGCGGCCGAATTACGGAATTCTGGCAAAGTTTTTTTTTCTTTTCTAGCGCATAGACGTACAAAATTTTAGTACCACCTCGGATAGGAAAAAAAACATCTTTTTGACAGTGAACGGATGAAGAAATTTGAGAAACACACATTACTTTAGTAGTATTATTATAGGTATTGATTGTTCAAAAACCCGAATATCGTGATTTTAGATTTGATGAGTAGGGTATGGCATTGGCACCCAAGTCTTATTTGACGCCTCAAGCGTCGGTCGTAGAGCATTTTGTAAACTGGCACACACACCCCTCCACAACTGTGTACCTAAATGGGCAGACCCATGTAGGAATTTGTTTTCTTGTTCCATTTTCAGTTTTTCTTTTTTCTTTCTTTTTCCATTTTCTCTATTCGTGAACTTTTTAATTAAAAAATTTTCATGCACTTGCCAATTTTGTTGTAATTTCGAATTTGAACTTTATTTCATTATGTGTGATTTTTTATTTCTATAAAAAGTCAATGGTGAACTCCCCCATGGACAATGGTCGATCGTCAATGGACAACGGTCGATCGTCAATGGTCAACGGTCGATGGTCCACCAGTTAACCAATTCAAAAACAAAAGTCAGGTGGGCCGACCAATATACCGACATTTGTGAGCGCCAGTTATCCTAATTGGTGCAAATGGCGCCTATTAGGGGCTCTCAATATTGAATGCATAGTGAGTTTTGTCCCCTTTGTCGTGGCCTAACAAGAGTAAATTCCGATTTTGACCCGGTGCCGCAACAACTATTGAGTCTTCGGATTCTAGTATTATTGAAGGGCTTATTAGAAAGAAATAGGATTAAAAGAGAACGATGAGGAGCTAACAAAGGCGATAAGTGTTCATCAAGTGTGATTATTTCCAAACGAGCGTTGTTATACACATGATCTTTTTCGTCCGATGTGGCAAATCCAACCATACACGGGTATAATAGTATCGAATGGGCAGTGGTTCCAAACAATGTGAATGTGCATATTTATTTCCGCAATTTTGTTTTGCATGTTGGTGTTGTTTTGCTCAACGAAATATAGCATGCTATTTCAGCGCTAATGACATGCTATAGCATATGGGAAGAGCCTATGCTAAATTATGGCAATTTCGCTTGCTACGGCGCTATTCGCAGAATAGCACGCTACATCGTGCTAAAACGGGATACTGTGTAGCTCACAATTTATTTGGCAGCCCATTGGCCAAAAGATCCGAGTGTGACCTAGCCCAAATAGGCAAAATACCCAATTCTCCACTCGACCAAGCACTCTCGGTCCCCAACTCTCTACTTCTCCATTGTCCACGAATCCACGCGCTCATGTGCGGCTGTGTTGCAAACTTGCAACTTGCAAGTTATTCATGTTAACTCCTAGCATCTGAACCAACATTTGATTGCATGGTTTGGAGGACAGTGGTATCCCCAACCCATTAGGGTTCAAGTCTTAAGCCTCACACAGGTGCTTGCATTTTTCTGGATTTATTTCAGTCCTTCTATTTATGTGCGTTCTGTTGAAGGATACGTTCCCATTGACTACGAAGATGTCTGTAAAAGTTTCGTCAATCTTAAGATGATGTGCCGGCTAACTATCTCGGAGGTTCTCATAGGGGTGGTTGTATATACGTGCGTTTATGGGGTTAAATGTATATGTGTATGTATGAGCGTCTGCGACTGTCCTGTGTTAAAAAATCTCCTGGCATATGAGTGATCACCACTAACTAACTAGCTATCTGGAGTACCTCCATGGCCGGCAGTGAGAAGTTATTATGGAGATCCCAACGGCACCTGATTCTATGCAAGTAAGTTTTTGTTATGTTGTTGTCCCAGATAAGATTGCATTTCGCATCATCCTCGTCTGCATAAACCATAGGTTCCTGCCGTGGACTTGGATACCCAAGAGAAGATGAGAAGAGGAGCCAACATTGCAATCTTCGGCAAGCCAAATAGATAAGTTCTTCCCTTTTATCCATACATGTTTTGTAAGAACTTGTGCATAAGAAAACCTCGCTACCTTTCTAAACTTAGGTACTCCCATCCTTTAACTCGAACGCTGCTTCGGTCAGGATGGTCGCTGTGGCCTTTGTTGAAAAAGGGTTGGCGAGGGGCTAGTCATTCTCCGTGTCTTATGCCCGGCAATCTTGGCTCCACAGGCAACAAGAATGAGGGTACCGGCAAGGTAGCCTGCCGGGAAAAATTTGTTTACTTGAAAGTATAGAGCCATCCCACCTCTGCATGGACATGTTCTACCTTGCCGGTCGCCATACTCTGACCTGACACTGCGCCATTCGCCTTCTCCGTCCTCCCTCGTTTTCTCTCCATCACCATCGCCCCAAGGAAACACCAAGCTCCCAGCCTGGCACTCTCCTCGGGGAAGTACCCAATGGCTAGGATGGCCAGGGGGCTCGAGGCGCGCTACCCCCCCCCCCCCCCCCCC
>LR738714.1:10121247-10141247 GCA_902687465.1 Secale cereale | reverse complement strand
CCCCGCGCCATGAAAGGGAGAATGACACACCTATCTTCAGCATCAGTTCCAGCTCTGCTAAAAGGGACAGCGCGGGGATCGCAAGCGTCCATAGACCCCGCACCACTCACTCCCCAAACTTCAACACAAGCATCCGACGTCAACAGCCACAAGCTATGGCCTCGGGCCTCGCCTCGGGCTCTCTTCTTCGGCATAAACAGAAGAACAAGGAGGAGGAGGAGAGGAGAATAGTATGGATGAGTGCCTCTGCTCCTCCCCACTCCTCCTTTTATAGGCGAGATGGGGTTGAAGGCTGATCCCCCGGCGGGCAACCGCTGCCCTCCTCCGTCAATTCAAGAAGACCCGGGCCCCTTCTTTAACACTCTTCCATGTCGCGCGCCTCCGTTACCTACCCAGTCAATGCATGGAACATACGTGGCTAAGGATAAGGGCATGGTGGGAAGAGTGAATTGGCAGTTACTCACCCGTGCGTTAAAGTCATTCACGGGCCATTACAAAGGATGGCCCCACCAAGATTGGCGTTACATGACGCGCATGAGATGCGGAAACTGACTCGGGCTCAAGATTGCGAAGAAGCAAAGAAGATCTCAAGGGAGGCAATCCCTTCCTGCACCTCTGCATGTGCACTGGAAAGAGCCTACTCCGGCGACCGTGCCAGGCTCGGGGACTACTGTCGGTACAACGAAACTTGGGTCCATTTCCCCAGACTGTGCACAGGCCCAGGAGCAAGTTTACTACACCAGCACCAGATCAAGACTCGAATGAATCGGTCCTTCGAAGAACCAGGAAGCTGGTCGAAGAGATCAAGACAACCAAGACCCATTAGCGAGGCAAGATGCCACCGAAAGAAAAGCCCTCCTTGTCGGGCATGCGAGCCTGGTGGGGTGGGTGTCGTCCTGGAAACAAGCCCCCAACATCGCCCCGACAAGCCTGCCGAGGGGCTCACGGAGGCAAGCCTCCACCTCACATTGACGCCCGTCATCAATCAGTGTGGTGTCAAGCTCCTAAGTGGCTCGGTGGCAACCACTTGCCACATGGCAGCCACTTCCTACGGAAAGAACCTGCAAATGACACCCGTCCTGTGATGTGTCAAGCAAGCAGGCGCGAAGCTGGCGAAACAGCCGCCAGGGCCTGCCGGACGAGCAGTGATGTGACACTGAGCGGTGCATTTAATGCGCCCTGTCAGCCTGCAGAGTTAGGTACGATAGCACTGTTTGCTATCTAATCAGCCTAAAAACACTGATTTGCCACTGTGGTGAGCCCTTAATCTATAAAAGGTGGCCCATGGCAATTGTAGAAAGGATTCGGCATTCTGAACCTCCACACTCGTACGCGCGCGACCGCTCTCGCCCCGAGGCAACCTTGCCGGGCAAGAGCGCTGTGCTCATTTCCCACCATTCCACCATCAATCCACCAAAGCAGGAGTAGGGTTTTACGCCTTAGGTGGCTCGAACCTGGGTAAAAACTGCGTGTGCGATCTCTGCTGTGCTGCGTCACGCTCTCCGCTCTTTGTGCAACGTGCCCATCGCCCCGCGGAACCAAAATGGACCTCTGTCCCATAGGTGGTCGTGATTTTCCCGCGACATATGTTCCTTACTAGTGCTCGTAGTAGTGCTTGGGTATTTGATACCAGTTCATTTGCTAAGATTAGTAACTCGAAACATGAGTTACAGAATAAACGGAGACTAGTTAAGGGCGAGGTGACGATGTGTGTTGGAAGTGGTTCCAAGATTGATATGATCACCATAGCACACTCCCTCTACTTTTGGGATTAGTGTTGAGTTTGCGTTGAGTATGAACAAGATTAGATCGTGTTTATTGCAATACGGTTATTCATTTAAGTCAGAAAATAATTGTAGTTATGTTTACATGAATAAAACCTTCTATGGTCATACACCCAATGTAAATGGTTTACTGAATCTCGATCGTAGTGATACACATATTGATAATATTGATGCCAAAAGATGCAACGTTGATAATGGTAGTGCAACATACTCGTGGCACTATCGTTTAGGTCATATTGGTGTCAAGCACATGAAGACACTCCATGCAGATGGACTTTTGGAATCACTTGATTATGAATCCTTTGATACTTGCGAACCATGCCTCTTGGGCAATATGACTAAAACTCCATTCTCCGGAACAATGGAGCAGGCTAATGACTTATTGGAAATAATAAATACCGATGTATGCAGTCCGATGAGTGTTGAAGCACGCAGCGGGTTGATACGTCTCCAACGTATCTATAATTTTTTATTGTTCCATGCTGTTATATTATCATTTTTGGATGTTTTACAATCATTTTATATCATTTTCTGGTACTGACCTATTGACATAGTGCCAAGTGCCAGTTACTGTTTTCTGCATGTTTTTTACATCGCAGGAAATCAATATCAAACGGAGTCCAAACACCACAAAACTTTTTGGAGAATTTTATGGGCCAGAAGACACCCAATGGGACAGAGCTGCACCTAGGGGGTGCCCCGAGGGGGGCACAACCCACCAGGGCGTGCCAGGGGGCCCAGGTGGGTTGTGCCCACCTCGGTGGCCTCCCGCACCGCCACTTTGCTCTATAAATACTCAGATATTCCAGAAACCCTAGAGGAGTCGACGAAATTCTATTCCAGCTGCCGCAAAGCCCAGAACCACCAGATCCAATCTAGACACCATCACGGAGGGGTTCACCATCTCCATTGGTGCCTCTCCAATGATGTGTGAGTAGTTCCTTGTAAACCTACGGGTCCGTAGTTAGTAGCCAGATGGCTTCCTCGCTCTCTCTTTTGATTCTCAATACAATGATCTCTTGGAGATCCATATGATTTAACTCTTTTGCGGTGTGTTTGTTGGGATCCGATGAACTTTGAGTTTATGATCAGATCTATCTTTTTATATCCATGAAAGTTATTTGAGTCTTCTTTGATCTCTTATATGCATGATTTCTTATAGCCTCGTATTTCTTCTCCGATATTTGGGTTTTGTTTGGCCAACTTGATCTATTTATCTTGCAATAGGAAGAGGTGCTTTGTAGTGGGTTCGATCTTACGGTGCTTGATCCTAGTGACAGAAAGGAAACCAACATGTATGTATCGTTGCTACTAAGGATAAAACGATGGGGTCTATTTCTACATAAATAGATCTTGTCTACATCATGTCATCATTTTTGTTGCATTACTCCGTTTCTCCATGAACTTAATACACTAGATGCATGCTGGATAGCGGTCGATGTGTGGAGTAATAGTAGTAGATGCAGGCAGGAGTCGGTCTACTAATCTTGGACATGATGCCTATATAATGATCATTTCCAGGATATCATCATGATTATTTGAAGTTCTATCAATTGCCCAACAGTAATTGTTTGCCCACCGTTTGCTATTTTCTCGAGAGAAGCCACTAGTGAAATCTACGACCCCCGAGTCTCTTTCTCATATTATTTTCCTTTGCGATCTATTTTCCTTTGATTTTATTTTCAGATCTATTAAACCAAAAACCCCAAAATACGTTGCTACAATTTATCTTATTTTGCGTTCGATCTATCAATATTCACAACTCTATCACGTCTGTTACCCGAAAGGGATCGACAACCCCTTTTATACGTCGGGTTGCGAGTATTTGTTATTTGTGTGCAGGTGTTGTTTACGTTGTGTTGCTTGGTTCTCCTACTGGTTTGATAACCTTGGTTTCATCACTGAGGGAAATACCTACCACTGATATACTGCATCATCCCTTCCTCTTTGGGGAAAAAACCGACGTAGTCCTAGAAGTCATCAAAAGGAAATTTCTGGCGCCGTTGCCGGGGAGCACCTTCAACATATACCAGGTTCCTAATCACAAATCTCATCTCCTCGCAATTTACACTATTTGCCATTTTCCTCTCGTTTTCATCTCCCCCACTTCACAAATATTTGCCATTTTTATTCGCACTCTTTTTCGTTCGCCGTTTTTCTTGCCGGATCTATTTGAGTTCTTGTCATCATGGCTAGTCCTCCCCTCATCATTTGCACCCCCGAGAACGAAGTTCTCAACTTTAACCAAAGTGGAGGAGAAAGTCTAAAAGATGCGTGGTATCGGATTTGCAATGCTAATAATAGATCTATTCACAAGCAACCCACTATTGTTCTTCTTCGGAAATTTTATGTGGGAATCAGTACTTGGTTTAGATTTGTTCTTGATACCATTACCGGAGGAAATTTCTTAAGTTGTCCCCATCTTGATGCCTTGAATTCTATGGGAAGTTTAATGGGATCTCCTCTTATTATCATTAATGAAAAAACTTTGACTCTTGAGCATGTTATGAAAAGAGTAGATGCTATTGAGAAGGGGTTGCTTACTAAAGAACATATTGAAAATTTAGACAAAAAGATGCATGATCTTGCTAATAAATTTGGATCTAAAGCGGGTGAGGTTTTTAAATTGCTAAAAGAGAAGGAACCCATAGTTAATGAAAGAATAGAAGAGAGTCCTTCTCGGATTGATAAATTGGAAGAAATTCTTAATAACTTGGGTACTGCTTTTTCCTCCGTCAATACTATTGAGAAAACTCCCATAAAAGGTCGTAAGAATAAAGGGTCTTCTTCTAGTAATAACAAAGGGGATCTTAAAATGATTAGTATCCACCCCAATTTTATTGAAATAATAGAAATACCTCTTTACAAAAGCAAATTCTTTGATCTTGTCCCTAGAAATATCTTTGTCAAAGAATTACATGCTAAGTCTTTAAAGAAATGTGTGATTAAGGAATTGGAAAACAAGGATGACAAAACTTAGATCTTTGCCTCATGCCTAGCTAAGGGCGTAAAACGATAGCGCTTGTTGGGAGGCAACCCAACTTGTATCTTTTTGCCTTTCAATTTTGTTGCTTTTTTCAATAAAATACCCTTTAATACCTCTGTTTAGGTGTGTTCTTGTGGTTTGAATAAAGGTTGGTGCGAAGCAAAGCCTTGGGATCATGTTGGGTGTTAGTAGATTTGATCTTGCTGAAAAAACAGAAACTTTTGCGCTCACGAGAAAAATTCTCATTTTTAACAGAAGAGTGCTTTTTGGTTGTTTCTTTTTGCAGAATATTAATATAAAAATTTCCCACGTGGCCCTATTTTTTCAAGATTTTTAGAGTTACAAAAGTATTCGAAACTTCCAGATTACTACAGAACGTTCTGTTTTTGACAGATTCTATTTTTATTGTGTTATGTGCTTGTTTTGATGATTCTATGGTCTTCTTTGATGAGTTTTTGCCATAGAAAAGTTGGAATACAGTAGATATAATACAAATACAAAATATGAATTGGTTTACTACAATACTTATAGTAGTGATTTGTTTTCTTATACTAATGGATCTCACGAAAGTTTTGTTGAGTTTTGTGTGATTGAAGTTTTCAAGTTTTGGGTCATCTTACAATGGATGAAGGAATAAGGAGTAAGAAGAGCCTAATATTGGGGATGCCCGTGCATCCGAAGACATTATCTAAAAGAGAAGCAAGCAACTAAGCTTGGGGATGCCCCCGAGTGGCATCCCCTCTTTCTTCTAACGATCATCGATATTTTACTCGAAACTATATTTTTATTCGTCACATGATATGTGTTTTGCTTGGAGCGTCTTGTATGATATGATTCTTTGCTTATTTTGTTTTCTTTTTAAGTTATCAATCCTTGTTGTACACACCTGTTAGAGAGAGCCAAAATTATGCCATGACTTGTTAGAATAGCTCTCTATGCTTCACTTAAATTTTTATGAGCTATGGATTTGCTCTAGTGCTTCACTTATATCTTTTTGAGCATGGTGTGCTTTAGCAATTTTTTTTTTGAAGAAATACTCTCTTGCTTCACTTAGATTTATTTTAGAGTTAGTAATTTTTTAAGAAATTCTCTCTTGCTTCACTTAAATTATTTTGAGAGAAAGAAGCAAATTGTGCTCGTGATCTTCACTTATATTTGTTTGAGCTTATCAAAAGCAACACATGAAAATTAGTTCCAACGTGATAGATATCCAAGAAGGATATAATAAAAACTTTCATGAAGATCATTGGACAAAATAAACTTGATTCCCTATAATAGTTTTGAGACATGATGATATGATATGTGAGTCATGTTAATGAGTAATTATGCTTTAGTAAGAATATTAGTGTTAAAGTTTGTGATTCCTTATGCAAGCACGAAAGTCAATAATCATGCAATGAAATTACATCCTACTTGTGGTGCATTATTCGGTGTTATTTATGCTCAATGCTCGCTTATGAGATTATTCATTTCATGGTTGGTCGCTTCCCAGTCTTTTGCTAGCCTTCATTTTGCACTAAGTATGATCACTACTTGTGCATCCAGAATGCTTTATCCCGGTTTTGCCACATGAGTCCACCATACCTACCTATATGCGGTATTCCCTTGCCGTTCTAAGAAAATTTGTATGTGCCATCTCTAATTTTCAAAAAAAATCCCTTTTATGTGCCCGTACCGCTCGCGTGGCGGTGAGGGGTGGCCAATATTTTCCATGCTAGATGTGTTATTCTCACGATGAGTGTTTATTCACTTGTCATTGCACGAGAGTGAGGCAAAGGTATTAGGGATGCCTAGTCCCAAAATGAAAAATAAATTTACTTTATATTTTCAAATAATAAAGTCCTTAGAAAAAGTTGGTATGGAAGGAAACCATGGATTCGGCTAGCCATGGCTTGTGAAAGTTTCATGGAAAAGGAATAAACTTTATTTTATGTTTGGGAACCGTCTATGATATATCTAGCATGGAAAGTTTTGGGAACCTCAAGTCGTTTTCGTTGGTGGGAAAAGTACACCTCCCAAAATAATTTTATCTCTCAATTTAAGCTTTGAGCTCTGGCACCTCTACAAATCCCTACTTCCCTCTGCGAAGGGCCTTTCTTTACTTATGCAATTTTTATTTTGAAATTGAGTCTCCATCTTCTCTTATAAAGCACCAACTAGGAAACACTATGATCGTACTTGAGCATTGGGTGTAACTAATATAAGAATGTGTTTCATGAATGGATCAATGGTTGAGCATGATGGGCTAGGGATAACTTATTTTAGCATTGACAATTTGAAATACATGGTTGCTTGTTGACATGTTTGAGTATTTAAATCTCATGTCAAAACTAGACTATTGCTTTGAACCATATAAAAGTTCAAATGTCCATGCTATGAAGAAAAGAATATGATATGACATGATAGGCAGCATTCCACATCAAAAATCTTGTTTTTATCATTTACCTACTCGAGGACGAGCAGGAATTAAGCTTGGGGATGTTAATACATCTACAACGTATCTATAATTTTTAATTTTTCTGCTGTTATATTATCATTCTTGGATGTTTTACAATCATTTTATAGTCATTTGATATCATTTTTTGGTACTAACCTATTGACATAGTGGCAAGTGCCAGTTGCTATTTTTTGCATGTTTTTTACATCGCAGGAAATCAATATCAAACGGAGTCCAAACACCGCAAAACTTTTTGGAGAATTTATATGGGCCATAAGACACCCAATGGGCCAAAGCTGCACATGGGGGGTGCCCCGAGAGGGGCACAACCCACAAGGGCGCGCCAGGCCCCCTGGCGCGCCCAGGTGGGTTGTGCCCACCTCGGTGGCCTCCCGCACCACCTCTTTGCTCTATAAATACTCAGATGTTCCAGAAACCCTAGAGGAGTCGATGAAATTCTATTCCAGCCGCCGCAAAGTCCAGAACTACCAGATGCAATCTAGACACCATCACATAGGGGTTAACCATCTCCATTGGCGCCTCTCCGATGATGTGTGAGTAGTTCCTTGTAGACCTACGGGTCCATAGTTACCAGCTAGATGGCTTCCTCTCCCTCTTTTGATTATCAATACAGTGGTCTCTTGGAGATCCATATGATGTAACTCTTTTGCGGTGTGCTTGTTGGGATCCGATGAACTTTGAGTTTATGATTAGATCTATCTTTTTATATCCATGAAAGTTATTTGAGTCCTCTTTGATCTCTTATAGCCTCGTATTTCTTCTCCGATAGTTGGGCTTTGTTTGGCCAACTTGATCTATTTATCTTGCAATGGGAAGAGGTGCTTTGCAGTGGGTTCGATCTTATGGTGCTTGATCCTAGTGACAGAAAGGGAACCGACACGTATGTATGGTTACTACTAAGGATAAAACGATGGGGGTCTATTTCTACATAAATAGATCTTGTCTACATCATGTCATCGTTCTTATTGTATTACGCCATTTCTCCATTAACTTAATACACTAGATGCATGCTCGATAGCGATCGATGTGTGGAGTAATAGTAGTAGATGCAGGCAGGAGTCGGTCTACTAATCTTGGACGGGTGCCTATATAATGATCATTGCCTGGATATCGTCATGATTATTTGAAGTTCTATCAATTGCCCAATAGTAATTGTTTTCCCACCGTTTTCTATTTTCTCGAGAGAAGCCACTAGGGAAATCTACGGCCCCCCGGTCTCTTTCTTATATTATTTGCCTTTGCGATCTATTTTCCTTTGCTTTTATTTCTAGATCTATTAAACCAAAAACCCAAAATACCTTGCTGCAAATATATCTTATTTGGCGTTCGATCTATCAATATTCACAACTCTATCACGTCCGTTACACGAAAGGGATTGGCAACCCCTTTTACATGTCGGGTTGCGAGTATTTGTCATTTGTGTGTAGGTGTTGTTTACGCTGTGTTGCTTGGTTCTCCTACTGGTTCGATAACCTTGGTTTCATCATTGAGGGAAATATCTACCGCTGCTATACTACATCATCCCTTCCTCTTTGGGGAAAAGCCGACGTACTCCTAGCAGTCATCACGGGTATCGTTATTATCTAACCTTCAGAGATGATTTAAGTAGGTACGGATATATCTACTCGATGAAACACAAGTCTCAAACATTTGAAAAGTTCAAAGAATTTCAGAGTGAAGTGGAGAATCATCATAACAAGAAAATAAAATTTCTATGATATGATTGCGGAGGCAAATATTTGAGTTACGAGTTTGGCCTTCATTTAAAACAATGTGTAATAGTTTCACAACTCACGCCACCTGGAACACCACAGCGTAATGGTGTGTCTGAATGCCATAATCGTACTTTATTAGATATGGTGTGTTCTATGTTGTCTCTTACCGATTTGCTTTTATCATTTTGGGGTTATGCATTAGAGATAGCCGCATTCATGTTAACTAGGGCACCGTCTAAATCCGTTGAGACGACACCGTATGAACTGTGATTTGGCAATAAACCTAAGATGTCGTTTCTTAAAGTTTGGGGATGCGATACTTATGTCAAAAGGCTTGAGCCTGATAAGCTCGAACCCAAAGCGGAGAAGTTCGTCTTCATAGGATACCCAAAAGAAATTATTGGGTATACCTTCTACCACAGATCCAAAGGAAAAATCTTTGTTGCTAAGAATGGGTCCTTTCTAGAGAAGGAGTTTCTCTCAAAAGAAGAGACTTGGAGGAAAGTAGAACTTGATGAGGTCATTGTACCTGCTCTTGAATTGAAAAGCAGTACATCAGAGAAAACAGTTCCCGTGATGCCTACACCAAACAAAGAGGAAGCAAATGATGATGATCATAGAACTTCAGATCAAGTTACTACTAGACCTCATAGGTCGACCACAAAACGTTCCGCACCAGAGTGGGACGGTAATCCTGTCCATGAAGTCATGTTGTTAGACAATGGCGAACCTATGAACTATGAAGAAGCTATGGCTTGAGGCCATGAAATCTGAGATATGATCCATGTATGAGAACAAAGTATGGACTTTGGTGGACTTGCCCGATGATCGACAAGCCATTGAGATTAATTGAATATTCAAGAGGAAGACGGACACTGATGGTAATGTCACTGTCTACAAAGCTTGACTTGTTGCGAAAGGTTTTCGACAAGTTCAAGGGGTTGACTACGATGAGACTTTCTCACCCCTACCAATGCTTAAGTCTGTCCAAACCATGTTAGTAATTGCCGCATTTTATGATTATGAAATTTGGCAAATGGACGTGAAAACTGCATTCCTTAAATGGTTTCTTAAGGAAGAGTTATATATGTTACAACCAGAAGGGTTAGTCGATCCTAAAGGTGCTAACAAAGTGTACAAACTCCAGCGATCCATCTATGGACTGGTGCAAGCATCTCGGAGTTGGAATATACGCTTTGATGAGGTGATCAAAGCATATGGTTTTATACAGACTTACGGCGAAGCCTGTATTTACAAGAAAGTGAGTGGGAGCTCTGTAGTATTTCTGATATTATAGGTGGATGACATATTGTTGATTAGAAATTACATAGAATTTCTGGATAGGAAAAATGATACTTGTATAAGAATTTTTCAATGTAAAACCTCGGTGAAGCTGCTTACATATTGGGCATCAAGATCTATAGAGATAGATCAAGACGCTTGATAAGACTTTCAATGAGTACATACCATTGACAATATTTTGAAGAAGTTCAAAATGGATCAGTAAAAGAAGGATTTCTTACCTGTATTGTAAGGTGTGAAATTGAGCAAGACTCAAAAACCCGACCACGGCAGAATATATAGAGAGAATGACAGTCATTCCCTATGCCTCAGCCATAGGTTCTATAAAGTATGTCATGATGTATATCGGACCTGATGTGTGCCTTGCCATAAGTATGGCATGGAGGTACAACAGTAATCCAGGAATAGATCACTGGATAGCGGTCAAAATTATCCTTAGGTACCTAAAAAGGACTAAGGAAATGTTTCTCGGTTATGGAGGTGATAAAGAGTTCGTCGTAAAGGGTTACGTCGATGCAAGCTTTGACACAGATCCAGATGACTCTGAGTCTCAATCTGGATATGTATTGAATGTGGGAGCAATTAGCTAGAGTAGCTCTATGTAGAGCATTGTAGACACAGATGTTTGCAAAGTACACACGGATCTGAATGTTGCAATCCCGTTGACTAAAAATCTCTCTCGCAAGCAAAACATGATCACACCTTAGAACTCTTTGAGTGTTAATCACATGGCGGTGTTAACTAGATTATTGACTCTAGTGAACTCTTTGTGTGTTAATCACATGTTGAAGTGAACTAGATTATTGACTCTAGTAAACTCTTTGGGTGCTAGTCACATGGCAATGTGAACTATGGGTGCTAATCACATGGCGATGTGAACTAGATTATTGACTCTAGTGCAAGCGGGAGACTGAAGGAAATATGCCCTAGAGGCAATAATAAAGTTGTTATCATTATATTTCCTTATTCATGATAAACTGTTTATTATTCATGATAGAATTGTATTGACCGAAAACTTAAATACATGTGTGGATACATAAACATATACGGCGTCCCTAGTGAGCCTCTACTAGACTAGCTCGTTGATCAAAGATGGTTAAGGTTTCCTAACCATAGAGACGAGTTGTCATTTGATAACGGGATTACATCATTAGGAGAATAATGTGATGGAAAAGACCCGACCGTTAGCATAGCATATGATTGTTCAGTTTATTGCTACTGCTTTCTTAATGTCAAATACATGTTTCTTCGACCATGAGATCATGCAACTCCCGGATACCGGAGGAATACCTTGTGTGCTATCAAAAGTCACAACGTAACTGGGTGATCATAAAGTTGCTCTACAGGTATCTCCAAAGGTGTCTGTTGGGTTGGCATGAACCGAGACTGGGATTTGTCACTCCGTATGACGGAAAGGTATCTCTGGGCCCTTTGGGTAATACATCATCACAAGAAGCTTGCAAGCAAAGTGACTAAGGAGTTAGTTACGGGATGATGTATTACGGAACGAGTAAAGGGACTTGTCGGTAACGAGATTGAACTAGGTATGGAGATATCGACGATCAAATCTCAGGCAAGTAACATACCGACAGACAAAGGAAACTACGTATGTTGTCATAAAAGTTCGACCGATAAAGATCTTCGTAGAATATGTAGGACCCAATATGGGCATCCAAGTCCCGCTATTGGTTATTGACCGGAGAAGCGTCTTGGTCATGTCTACATCATTCTCGAACCCGTAGGGTCCGCACGCTTAACGTTCGTTGACGATATAATATTTTATGAGTTATGTATGTTGGTGACCGAATGTTGTTCGTAGTCCCAGATGAGATCACGGACATGACGAGGAGCTCCGGAATGGTCCAGAGGTAAAGATCGATATATAGGATGATATGGTTAGGCCAAGGGGTCAGGCCCGCATGGCTTTAGGTCAGTGCAAGAGGTTGTATTGCAGAGGTCGGGGACCAAAGTCTCCGGCCCTGGGCCAGACGCCGAGGACAGTGGCGTCTGGTCCTGGAAGTCCGAGAAGGACTCTTCCTTGCGGGAAAAACCGACTTTGAGGAGGCTCTTGCTCCAAGTTTCGACCCCAGGGCTCAACATATAAATAGAGTGGCAGGGCTAGCACCCGAAACACATCAAGATTCACCAAGCCATGTGCCAGCAATCCAGAGCCTCTAGTTTATCCTACGTCATAGTTTCTGTAGTGCTTGGCGAAGCCCCACGGAGATTGTTCTTCACCACTACCGTCACCACGATGTCGTGCTGCCGAAACTCATCTACTACGTCGCCCCTCTTGCTGGATCAAGAAGGCGAGGGCGTCATCGAGCTGAACGCCGGAGACCAAACGTCTAGAACACATCAAGATTCACCAAGCCGTGTGCCGGCAACCCACAGGGCTTTAGGTCGGTGCAAAAGGATGTTTTGCAAAGGTCAAGGACCAAACGTCGGAGACCCTGGCGTCTGGCCCTGGGCCAGACAATGAGGCCCATGGCGCCTAGGCCAGACGCCAAGGACTGTGGCGTCTGGTCCTGGAAGTCCGAGAACATTTCTATTATCTCCTAAGTTAATACCTAGGTAAAAACTTTTCCATTCTCTCCCACCTTCTCTTTTTTCACTCTTGCTTCTCTTCCCGAATGACACCCAAATCCCACCACTGCCACTGCCAATGTCCACCTCCAACACCATGTCAAATACTGAGTGCAACATCAACCATGCGCTTGATCCACCAGACCCCACCATCTACCAGATCTCCGTCCACCCAGTGTGTTCGCTAATGTCGCGCCGCCTCGTCCACCTACTAGACCACACTGGATCTTGATTGTGTTGTCGCCGACACGGTACTGGCTGATCGACGGAGCCCTGCCATCCACCAAGGTGTCCGCCCACCCGACGCATTCGCTGCCATGGTGACAATAAGGCGGCTCTGTGGAGTTGGCCAACAGATGATCGGAGGAGAATGTTATCACCACAAACCTCCACCGAGAGGACTCCTTACCACTATCTTGATGCTGATCTTGAGCACTATTAGCCACGATTTATTACCAACTTCCTCCAAACGGAATTATTGTTGGGTTAATTTGTTTATGTTTATGCTCATGCTAACAAGGTTCCTATAAACTTTGCCATGCTTGAATATTAATAATCACACATTTTATTCTAATTAGCATCTTCACACATATTATTCTTGTATGTATTATTGTTCAAAAATCCTAATACCATGATTTTAGATTTGAAGAGTAGGGTATGGCACCTAACTCCTATTTGGCACCTTAAGCGTCGGTTGGAGATCATTTTGTAAACTGGCAGACCCCTCCACAACTGTGCACCTAAATGGGCAGACCCATGTAGTTTTTTTTTATCTTCTTTCTTGTTCCATTTTAAGTTTTCTTTTTTCCTTTTCTTTCCTTTTCAATTTTCTCTATTCGTGAACGTTTTTTTGCAAAATTTCATCCACTTGCCAATTTTCAAATTTGGAACTTTATTTCATTTTGTGTGATTTTTTTAATAAAAATTCAATGCTGAACTCCCCCATGGACAACGGTTGATCGTCAATGGACAACTGTCGATCGTCAATGGTCAACGATCGAAGGTCCACCAGTTTACCAATTCAAAAACAAAACTTAGGAGTTTTGCCTGCCTCCTCATTTGGTGGCTGCGCGGCGACCTTCGAGACACAGTTGCTTCGTCCACTCTATCTTACGATGGCGTAACCGGGTGGATTATTAATTGCAGCGCATAATCCTATTTCATTAGCATAATCAGACATGAATGTCCCTTCTTTATGAGGGTTTATTCTCTTTGAATATTTTAGTGCTCAAGTGCCCATAATTTTGCTCCAAGTAAAGCAGAACATATTCTCTTTTACTGGCACGTGTCCATAATTTCTTTCATTTATAGTCAACCAATATAATATGAACGCATACCGCTAACCAATGGCCAGCACGAATATTTAAGAAACTATTATACGTCAGATTAGAATATATTTTGAACATTCAAAAAATATGAATTGGTGAATATTCCTGGATATGTGAACAATTTTTTGAATCCCAAACAATTTTCAGAAAATGGGATTTTTTTTTTGGAAATTCCAATATTCTAGGAGAAACAAGAACAATCGAAACAGGAATAGTTTTCGAAATTCACAAACGATATTTAGAAAACATGATAGTATTATGAGAACACATGTTTTTATTTTTTATATTTTTTTAAAGTGGAACATTCAAAATAATTTTAGAAAATATTTTCTTAGACGCAAAAAGTATTTTGTATTTCTAAACATTTCACTAAAAAATATATTTTGAAATATGGAGCATTTTAGAAAATGAAGTTTTTATAAAAACAATCTCGAAGAATTTTTGAAAAACACCAACATTTTAAGTAAAAAAAGAGAACATTTTTTAAATGATGAGAAAATTTCAAAACAGGAATGTTTTAAAAGTTTCAAACATTTTTCGAAATAAGATTTTTTTTTGAAATTCTGACAATTTTTTGTGTATTTTTGAAAAAAATGAAATTGTGAATATTTTTGTAAATTTTTACTTCACACAAAAAATAAAAATAAAGAAAAAAATTGAAAAATCTCTACCTAATAATAAAGTACAGACTGTTTCTGTCCATCCGTCGCATCTTTTAACGAAAAAGCCCCTGTGTTTTCTAAAATCGACCCATAGTCCGGATTTAAGTCACACCCGAACCGTTATTTTATATTTTTTTCGAAAACCCCCTGACCTTTTAGATAATTCATCCGCGGATCATATATTTAAGTCAAACAAATGCTTTTCTAAACCATCCTTATCTTTTAAACCGTAACTCGGATTTTAACATGTTATATATGAAATTTGATTAGAAAAATACGTAGAATATGAATATGAGGTTGTTTTTACCTGTTAAGTATTTTGAAATATTATTTTGAAAAATATTTAAGTCAAACAAATGTTTTTTTAGATTATCCGTATATTTTAAATCGTAACTCCGATTTTAACATGTGATATATGAAATTTGATTAGAAAACTGTGTGGAATCTGAATATGATGTTATTTTTTTACATGTTAAATAATTTTTAAATATTACTTTGGAAGCAAACTTATAATCTATAGCGCCCAATCCATTTTTATTTTGTACCGGCGGTGAACCGTATTGCAAATAAACACCCACCATAATCATATAGGGAAAAGGAAATATCGATAACTACACATGCATACCTCTGAAAAATTACGCAGGGGAAAACAACAGATTTCTCATCGCGAGAGTGAGTGAAAGCGAGAGAGAGGAGAGAGAGAGACACCTTAGGATTAACCACATTCAAACACGTTTTTGTTTGTGTGAACACTGAGGTCACCGCTGGCGAGGGTGAGGAGGATGAGTGGCAACACAAATATAATGCCTCGGTAAAATAAAGGAAATGGATCTATTGTGGTCTTGAGTGATGATTGTTGGGTTAAGAGTGTCTGTTATGTTTTTTCTTCCCGTTGCAACGCACGGGCTCTTTTGCTAATGAAATATAAAAGTGGAAGAGAAAGGAACAGAAAAAGGAAAATAGAAAGGGGAATGGGCCGGCCCAGTTTCGGTGACCTGTGGGAAGCTTCAACTATTTATCGCTCCATGCGACAAATAAGGTCTTCCCAACTGTGTGTGCAATAATGTGTGGGCTGATTTCATTAGGTCGGAGCGCGTACGGCCCACTTACGAAATTCTGAAAAACTTTTTGACGGTGAATGGATGATTTTTTTTGAGAAACACACCTTACTTTATTAGTTGGTATATATAAATATAGATTGTTCAAAAATCCGAATATCATGATTTTAGATTTGTTTAGATTTGACGAGTAGGGTATGGCACCCAACTCCTATTTGGCGCCTTAAGCGTCGGTTGGAGAGCATTTTTAAACTAGCCCACATCCCTCCACAACCGTGTACCTAAATGGGCATACAAAAAATGCTAGACATACAAAGATTTACAAGGTTTTACACGCTCTTTCCATCTAACAACCAATCACAAACCTCTCCCCCCCTGATTTTAAGGGGGGTGGGCCGCCCCGCTCACCTATTGATCAATCAAGGTTAACCCACCTTGTAAAAGCCTGTAAATTGTTTGTACGTGTAGCATTTTAAGTTTTTCTTTTTCCTTCTTTTTTCATTTTCTCTATTCGTGAACTTTTTCTACAATTTCATGCACTTGCCAATTTCGAATTTGGAACCACTCACTTTGTATTCCGGTGAAAGTACACCAAAACTGAAAGTCAGCTTGCTTGAGTAAATAACTTTCCACCGTGCGGTATCGTTTACCATGCTAAGCTAGCAATTGCTAATGTATGGTCGGCGCGTGAAACTTGACCAGAATTCAAAGTTTAATCCTATTTCGGGCGCCACGCAGCTACGGGCGGGCGGCTGCCGCGCTCTACTTCTCGAGCTCTCACACGCGGATCTGCTATATATCTCCTGCCGCGCGCCCGGACGGAACACCTGCACTGCCACAGCAAACAAAGACAACCTGTGAAGCAGCTACACATAGAAGCAAACGTTAGTGAGTGAGCATGCCTACTCTGAACGGCGGGGGCGGGTCCTGCTCACAGGGCGTCGTGGTGTCCCTCGTGTCGGCGCTCGTGTTCTGCGTCCTCGTCGCCACCGTCAGCGCCTGGAAGGCGTTCGCGTTCACAGGCCTGGCGCTGGCCGCCTTGGTCGGCCTCGAGTGCCTGGCGCCCGAGAGCTGGCGCGACGGGCGGAGGGGCGGCGCGGGCGCCGCCGCCGAGGGCGTGCGTTGGGCAGCATCCCGGCTCGGCGGGCTCGGGAAGGCCGGGATCGACTCGCTGCCCACGTTCGCGTACGCCTCCCGTTGCCCCGTGGCCGGTGGCGACCTCGAGTGCGGGGGCGCCCAAGCCCAGGCTTGCTCCGTGTGCCTGGAAGATATCGGCGACGGCGAGATGGTGCGGCAGCTGCCGACGTGCAAGCACCTCTTCCATGTCGGGTGCATTGACATGTGGCTGCACTCGCACACCACTTGCCCTCTCTGCCGTTGCGACCTATCGCCACAGCGGACGTGTAACGGCAAGGCGACAGCTGTAGGGATCGACCCGCCTGTTGTTTAGCCCCGTATACAGACAGGACAGTTTTGTGAACGTCGTGTATCAACTCTCAAGTGCAAATAAAGTGTGTTTAGGGCTCGTATGTCTCAGGCTGCCGCCGGTGGTAATTGGTACTATCTTCTATCCAGTACTAAGAGCATCTCCAACAGGCGCGCGACGCGCCGCGCCCAAAAAAACCATATAGCGCGCGCGCTTAGGCTGTTTTTCCGCGCCGCGCAGCGCTGGCTCCAGCAGCAGCGCAAAAATGCAGCGCGCGCGCGCCGCTCCAGCGATGCGCAAAAATGCAGCGCGCGCAAAGCACATATACAGTTCAACAAATAGAAGAAAAACGATTAAACAAACAAATAAATCAACAATAAATAGTTTACAACTGAAACAAATAGTTTTATCTCACAGTACAACAAATAATGCAATAAATAAACACAACCAATAGTTCATGAACAATACAATACAATACATAAAATGCAATGAAATCATGCTCGTTGTTGTCCATGCCGGCGAAGCAACTGAACGGTCGCCGGCGGGCGCGGGAGGCGGGCGCCAGCGGAGGCAGACCAGGAAGCTCGAGTCGCCGGCGGGCGCGGGGGCGGCGCCGGGATAGGCTGGGGAAGAGGTCGCCGGGGCGCGAGCGGCGGCGGCGGCGGCGCGAGCGGCGGCGGCGGCGCGGCCGGATGGGGGGAGAGAGCGGGAGAGCAACGAGCGCGGTAGAAGAAATGAGAGTTCGCGCGCGCGCGAGAGTGTGCCGCACGCGGAAGTGAACGCTCCAAATCAACAGCGCGGGATAGGGCATTCACCAGCGCGCCCAACTCGTTTTAGCGCGCGCGCGTTTTTTGGGCGCCCGCTGAAGCTGTGCGACGCGTTGCGCGCGCGCTAAAATGGCGTTTTTTCCGGCGCGGCGCTAGTATAGCGCGGCTGTTGGAGATGCTCTAAGAGCATCTCTAGCCGTTGAGCCCCCCACGAGGCATTTTTTTTGCCCCTTGGGGCTGCCGACGAGAATTTTGGCCTTGGGGGGCAAATTTTTCCACTCGTATTGCGCCCTAGCAGTGTTGGCGAGAAGGACGAGCGGGTGCTGGTGATCAACGGCGAGCGGGGGAGGAGGAGAAGGACGATGGCCAGGCAGGGCAGAGCAGGCGGGCACAGGCGGGGCGGACCCGGCGGCCGGGAGGCCGACGAGCAGCCGCCCTGTGCGAAGCCAGCAGGCGGCCTGAACTGGCGGAGCCGGGGCGGGCGGGGAACCGGAGCGGTGCTGCGCGTGTCCGGGGCGATGCAGCGCGGAAGACGGCGGGCGGCTAGCCGCGGGGTGGCAGCCGACGGGCGAGACACCTGATGGGGCGGGTCGCGCGGATAGTGCAAAGCCGGAGCGAGGCGGAGCAGCGTAGTCGAGGATGGGGCGCAGGCAAAGCTGGCCGGGGGTGCAGGCGGTGCGGACGGGGCCGCGCGCGGGATGCGGGCAGCAGCGGGATCCCGGAGCCGGCCGGTGTGGAGCACCCGGTCGTGGGCGGCGGCTACCCGGCGGGGGCTCGGAGCCGACTGGGTGGAGCCGGCGGCACAGAGAGGCGGCGAGGAGCGGCGCAGCCGTTCGCGGAAGCACGCGAGCCCCGACCAGCGTGCAATGTGCCACACGGCGAGGCAGCAGACGAGCTGACTGGCGGGACGGCACGGCGCGGGCGGAGCTGTAGCGGGAAGGCACCGGGGCGCGGGAGGCTGGGCGCGCGGCGTAGAGGAGCTGGCTGGCGGGAGGCCCAGCGCGACGACCCGATGCAGGGCGCGGACGCACATGGCTGGCGGGATGGCGCGGGCGGCCGGGCGCGGCGGCAACGCGGCGGGCCGGAGCTGCGGCGGGAAGGCACCGGGGCGGGGCTGGGCTCTGCGAGGAGAAAGTGGAGAAAGCGACGGGGAGAGAGAGATGTGGCTGCATGTGGGCCACGGGAGGCAAAAAAGTAGCACCGGCGTCCCCAGCTGCCCCTCGGGGGCTGGCTTTGGGGTGGGATCGCCGGCTGTGTTTTTCATCAAATCCGACGAAAAGTAGGCTCTTGGCGGTGTGGCTGTGACGTTTTTTATGCGCCGGTGGCAAAAAAGTGGTCTGAGGGCGTTCCTGGGAATCGGCTGGAGCCCCATCCCCAACCGGCCCCTAGACACCTTTTTGGACGCCGGCGTAAAAAAAACGGCACTATCGCGTCCTTAGGAGCCCATTTTTTCACCGGCTAGGCCCGAAACTGGCCCCGACGTACCGAGGCTGAACCCGGGGCGCTGGGGCGCTCGGGGGCGTCGGGGCAAGCGTTCTTGGCGCGAAAGAATGGAGGGCCCGGCGAGTCAACGACCGCCGAGCCTCGTCGTCCTCATCGCCTCGGTTTCCCGCGGGGAATCAATGCCAAGGCTGCCGCCGGTCAACCTTCCCATTGATTCCTCATGGGCGGCGCAGTGCGGCGACGTGCCCCCTCCCCCTCCCGCCACGCGTACACACACTTTGCCCCCCAGCCATTATAAAAGCCACCCCCTCCTTGCTGGTGAAAGCATCTCGTAGCCTCCTCCCTCGCCGCCGACGACCTCTCTTCACGTCATCCCTCCCCGTCTAGATATGGCCGAACGTTTCCTCGGCGATGCGGAGGCGGCCAATGGCTTCGGCCGCCGTTCTCTGCATGAGTGGGAAGCGCACCTCCTGTACGAGGCAAAA
>LR738714.1:10075529-10121124 GCA_902687465.1 Secale cereale | reverse complement strand
CCCCCCCCCCGTCGTGCGCGCGCTGCAACGGTGGAGGCTCAGCGCCAGGGGCGTACTCGTCCCCCCTTAGCCCGTCGTCGAGCACCCCGCCTACTTCCTGGCGGAGATCGAGCGCGCGCGAGCCTTGTTCTCGGAGGAGGAACGGGCCCACCCGGAGTACGCCGTCGGCAACCACGGTGCGTGGGTGGCGTACTTTGAGCGCCAGCATGCCGAGCGGCTCGCCTCCACCAACAACGCGTCGGTGGTGCGGGGGCGCAGCAACAGCAACGGCCGCCGCCTGTGGTGTGGCGTCCCTGGCCGCACACTCCACGCCGTCCTCGAGCACCTCGAGGGCAGCAATGATCTGCCGTTCGAGTACCCGGCGGCCCCGACCGTCCGCCGGATTGGCAGCCGGAGCGGAAGTGTGTGGCTACCGAGGAGGATGCTTGGCGAGTCCTCCTCCTCCTCTCGGTCCAACTTCCACTCCTCCGGGTCACCGACGCTCGTCTTTGTCAAGGCGGAGCCTGCGGAAACGCCACTCGGGAGGCGCACCCGCATCGCCGGCATCTTCATCAACATGGGACGCGCCTCCTCCTCGGCTCCTCCCTGCTTCGTCAAGACGAAGATGGAGCCGGGTCTCGCCGCCGTGAAGACGGAGCCAGGGGTCGCTGGCGTGAACACGGAGCCGGACCTCGACGATGCGGCAGCCATGAAGTGGGCGTGGTTGGACTGGGCGCGGGAGGAGCTGAAGCGCCAGTGCCACGCCCTAGAGGAGATCGCCGCTCGACATCGTGGCTGTGAAAAGTGAGGCATTGTCATTCTCCATGACAGCGACGACGATGCGCCGCCGCCGGTCCGCCAGGGCGACCCTGGGCAGGGCTCCAGCAGTGCTGTCCGTGTGAAGGAGGAGAAGAACGACGACGATGACGGCGACCACGCCGTGTTCACCTAGTTCTTCGGCCTGTAGCAGCCTTTTTTTGCCTTTAGTAACTTTTAGGTTTGCTATGTGAAAAACTGTTTAATAAGTCACGAATATTTGTCCTGTTTGCCGAATTATAGCCGAATTCCTATTTTGAAAAAAAATAAGCGTCCCCTGGGGGGCCAACGGCTGGAGATGCTCTAAGTCTACTCTGTTTACCCCCCATCCTCCTCTACCTTGTGATCTTAGAATCATAGTGAGACGGCTATGCGTCAAAGATTTTTTTCCTCGAACCAGCCCCGTGTCGCCCCCTCCTCCCCGCGGGCAACCCGGGCGCCCAACCCTAGCCGCGGCCAGACCCAGCCCCCACCTCCTTCCTCTCCCTATGCCCTCGATTGGAATAGGGACCGCAGGGGGGGCTGCTTCTTCGGGCGCAGCAGCGGAGCTTGTTGGCCGGCTCGGCGGGTGACGTGCGCAGGCGGTGTCGGTGCGGGGCGGCGCGGCTGGCTGGTCGATGGCGGCACGTCGCGGTGGAGCGCGCGGGCCGGTGGAGGCATGGTGTTCTTCGAGGCGGCGCTCGATCTGGTCAGATTCGCGCCGCCCGGGAGTGGGGGCTGGCTGCTGATTTATGGGCAGAAGGGCGGCAGGCCTGGACAGAGCTGGCAGCGGTGCGTTGGCGAGCTATGGTGCTGGCGGCGCCGTTTGGAGGCAGAGGTGTGAACCCACGTAAAATTGATGGTGGCGGCGCTGAGAGGGCTTGGCCAAGATGGAGTCTTGGCGAGCAGCGAGTGGCTGGTCACCTCTGTGCAGTGTGGTGAGTGGCGTGTAATGCCCGGATAACTACGCTACAGTAATCCCATGTTAATGATGCCACGTCACCACTGTTGCTGTTGTTAAGCTCACATTGCTTCAAAACCGATTCGAAATTCAAAATTGAAATTCAAGTCACCACTGGCACGCGCTGGCACACGCTGGTGTGGTGCGTCATTGCTCGCGTCACTGCCTCCTCCTGAGGCAGGCTTGGCCTTGGATTCTCGCCCCTCCGGAGCAACCTAGATGAGGCCGCTCCTGAGGGGGTCTTGGTGTCGTTCTCCTCGGGAGGTCTAGCCTCCTCGCGAGGGTCTTGAGCAGCTGGTCGATCAGCTGGGCCGTACCAGGCCGTAGTAGGAGCGCGTCGCGGCCCGCAGACAGGCAAGTCTGGGTACCCTGGTTCCCGGGACGGCGACAGTATGATATTACCTCGATCGAGAGGGCCCGAACCTGGGTAAACATCGTGTCCCCAGTCTCCTGTAACCATCGATCCTCCGACGCATAGTTCGGGACCCCCGACCCAAGATCCGCCGGTTTTGACACCGACATTGGTGCTTTCATTGAGAGTTCCACTGTGTCGTCGACTGAAGGATTAATGGCTCGCTTCGTCATTAGCGACGGCTCCACTGCCGAGGGAATTTTTCTCCCCGGCCAGCCTTTTGTGTTCGACGGCTTCGTGCTTCATGTCAACACGGAAGGCCACGTCTAGCAGGTTGACAGCTATGCCCCTGGTCATCAGATCAGATTTGGAAGCCTAAACTACGTTGCTGATGTCCGCGGAGATTTGATCTTCGACGGATTCGCACCCATGGCAGCTGCTCCCTATCACCACGATGAACACGACTTCGATCTGTCATCGGACCCCATCCAGGGGACAACACATGCAGCAGCTCCGGCCTTAGATCTAGAGCAGATCGCTTCATCCGAGGACGGGAAGATCAACCCCGCCACGGAGACCGCAGACTTAGCGGCGCTCGAGCCGCACACAGACCCAGCCTTGAGCGGGATTCCCCCCGCCACTGGAGCTCCGGACTCACCTCTGATTACGAGTTCCGAAACTTCGGGAGCTACGCCTTCTGGGCTCGATCGAGTGGCTGTCGCCGAACTCAGCCCTGTAGAAGTCCGAACACATGCCTAGCACTCGCCCTTAGACGAAGTGCTGTACTTACTAAAATCTCTCTCTCTAGCAGAGAACTCCCAGCCGAACTATGCCCAGTTCGGACTAGGGGCTGAGGACAGGGGATTTTGCTTCCCACCCACCACCCACTTGGTAGCCACGGTCGAGGATTTAGTCGATCTATTAGACTACGCTTCTGAAGACATCGATGGGATGGACCACGATACCGAAGTTGATGTAAGTACAAACCCGCCCACAACCAGGCGATGGACGACTACTTCTACATACGATGAATACATAGTGTACACACCCAACGAGAAGGAAGGCGACGACAATACCAATCCAGAACAAGATAAGCCTGTCGATGAACCTCCCAAACACCGGCATCATAAGCGTCGATCTCGATCCCGTATAGGAAAAGAGAGTAACACCGTCATCGAAGAGGATGACGGTCTGGAGCAAGCCGATGACCCCGCAGAGCCAGCGATGGAGCAGGACGAGCAGGAAGATGGCGAACACAGTCCAGAACCGCTGGCTGATCACAGCGATGCGGATGACAGCAATTATGAACCTGTCTCCAAAGAGGACGTCAGCCTGGGAGATGACGATTTCATCGTCCCATAAGAACAGCTCAAATAGAAACGTTTTCAACAACAGCTCATTGCCACCGCAAGGAGCTTGAAGAAGCAGCAGCAGTGGCTTAGAGCCGAATAGGATATGCTCAATGATAGATGGAACGAAGTGCTAGACGCTTAAGAACAATACAGCTATAAAGGCCAAGCAAAGAGCTACCCCAAGCGCAAGCTGCTGCCCCAATTCAACGATGAGGCTCCTATGCCAATTCCGCCGCAGTATGATCGGTCCAAGCAACCGGACTGACCACCCCGTGGACGGCACAAAGCGGCCAGCAATGCCGTACACAAACCCGCACCTCCTCACCGTAAAGGAAAGGATACAACGGCTCAGGGCCATAAGTACGATCTACGTCAGGACCTGAATAAAAAGACTGGCCAGGCCAGATCAATCTACGGATCAAGGGAACGAGCCCACACACGGGACGACGGCTATCAAGCCAAATAGGCCGATCACAATCTAGTTCGGAGCCAACATCGAGCACCAATAGCGTCCAAACTATGCCATGATATCGCAAAATACAGGGGTGCTGCACACCCTCTATGCTTCACCGATGAGGTGATCGATCACGAATTCCCAGAAGGGTTTAAACCCGTAAACATCGAGGCGTACGATGGAACAATGGACCCTGCTGTATGGATAGAAGACTTTATTCTTCACATCCACATGGCTCATGGAACTGATCTCCATGCTATCAAATACTTACCTCTCAAGCTGAAAGGACCATCTCAGCACTGGTTAAACAGCCTCCCAAAGAACTCCATTGGAAGCTGAGAAGAACTTGAGGATAGTTTTCGGGCCAACTTTCAGGGAACTTATGTCCGGCCCCGGATGCTGATGATCTAAGTCATATAATCCAGCAACCCGGGGAGTCGGCCCGTAAGCTTTGGAATCGGTTCTTTTGTCGGGACCCCGATCCTAAGTCACACAGGTCTAGCCTATAACACATCATATCACTTTGCGGCCTCACGCACGGTATCCCCACGGGTGCCACCTTACCTGGCCCGGGACCGTTTGCGCATTTTGGCACACGTATACGATAGTGTCGCTAGCATCCATATGACAGAGAACCCGGGCCGACATGACTAGTTATAAACCAAAAGTGGCGCTAAATTACAGAGACATGCATACATGACCCAGCAACGAACATGTCGGTCATCAACGTATGAACCCAAGTCGTAGCAAGCTACAAGGACTTAAAAGAACAACGTGTGACATTTCCCCTAAGGGACAGACACAGGAACAAAGAAGGACACATGTCGGCCAGCCTAAGTGTTCCGGAGCAGTAGCAAGCTACCAAGGCTCAGTGGAAGCACTAGGAGGCATTTCCCTATAAGATAGGCTACCAAGGGTAAACAACTAGGTGTCGGATGCTACATATAGCAATACACATTACACGTACGCATAACATGCAAGTATGTGCTGTACAACATGGCATCACAACATAACTCAACAACTCATATAGATAAAGGCCCAGAAGAGCCATCATAACATTATTACAAATAGAGGTCACATGACCCAACATACAGAGCATACAGGCAACGGAAGCATAACATGTCTGAGTACAGACAACTACAAATGAAAAAGGCCGAGGAGCCTGACTATCTACAAGACCCTCCCAAGGGTACAAGATCGTAGCTGAGGTAACAAGCTAAACGTTGAAGTCCACGCGGAACCACTAGTGAGACTGAAGTCTCTCTGCAAAAGCATAAATTAAGCAAATGTGAGTACAAAGGTACTCAGCAAGACTTACATCAGAACTAGCTACATATGCATCAGTATCAACAAAGGGGTGGTGGAGTTTGACTGCAGCAAGCCAGCTTTGACTCGGTGGCTATCCTGAACTACGAATGCAAGTAACTCTTTTGAGGTGGCGCACACGAGTCCACATATTCACCAATCAATACACCACTATGGATCCGCTCCCGTCTCCCTACGAGAAGGCCATCCATAGCACTCACGCTTATCTTGCGCATTTTAGAGTATCCACTTTCACTTGTCTATGAACTGTACAGGTAACCCAGAAGTCCTTTACCGCGGACACGGCTATTCGAATAGATCATTTGTAACCCTGCAGGGGTGTACTTCTTCACACGTGTTTCCACCACTTAGCGTCTGCACACGACATGTGCTCGGCAGACTTCAAGCGAAAGCCGGCGTGGGTGTAGACCACGACCTAACCAACCACTCAAGTCTCTAGTCCAGGTTTATCGCCTATTTGGGTTCCATCCGTGGGGAGATCCGGTCGGGGTGTCGCTCACGGCCCCAAACGATGTGTACAGGGTTCCCGAGTTACCAAACAGGCGACCGGTACACCGTGCCACGTACCTGCCGCGTCACAGCCCACCCGAAGGGTCAGCGCTGCGCATGACCTCCAGTAAACTACAAACACCAGAAACTAGTTGCAACTCCTGGACAGAGGACATGGGCAGTCAATAAGTCGAGCGGGGTCATATTTCAGGGCCCAACGTGTGGTAGTAGTTGTTCATGGATCAACCAACACAGAACTCAGTTCTGAGGATGGTTTCAATGAGACAACCCACCATGTACTCCTACATATCCTCTCATCGCTACCTTTACCAAATCGTGTTCACACACTTAGCTCTCAACAGTAGGACATGATGACCACATTCCAATTCATCCCCGATGAATCAGACCTGACACAACTCTAAGCAATAGCAGGCATAACCAGAAAGCATGAATGAGTAGGCACATCATGGCTCAAACAACTCCTACTCATGCTAGTGGGTTTCAACTATTTACTGTGGCAATGACAGGTCATGCAGAGGAAAAGGGGTTCAGCTACCGCATCAAATAGCAGTTGAAACGTTGTTGTCCTAATGTAGTAAAAGAGAGCAAGAGTGAGAGAGTGGGATTGTATCGGAATGCTCAATGAGGTTTTGCTTGCCTGACACTTCTGAAGATGGTATTGTGTCTTCATCAGTGTCATCGGTCACATCGTCGGAACAACGTCTACTGAGAGGGGACAAACACCGACGACAGAGAAAGAACACAACCAATGCAATGCGACAATATGATGCATGATCATGACATGGCAATATGTTGTTGATTTGGCTAATGCAACTAGCAACCATATTAAATGAAGTTGGTTTGAACCAAAGGTTCAAATTCAAACTCCATATGTGATTATTTAAATGCCATTTATTTAAAATGTCCTAAACGGTGGCTGTAAGTTATTCAAACATGCATGAAAATGCCATAAACAGATTCCTTCAATTTTTCTCATCATTTTTCATATATAACTTATTTTCATTGGACTTATAGATTATTTTCTGTGATTTTTAGAAGTTTTGGATATTTTCCGAAATAAATAAATCATTTCTGATTTATTTAAAATCCCAGAAAATACTTACTGCGTCAGCATGACTTCATGCTGACGTCAGCGGGTCAACATGGACTGGTCCAGGTCAAACCTGACGTGTGGGGTCCACACGTCAGTGGCTCAGTAAACTAACTAAGTTAGTTAGCCCTAACTATTTGGGCAGGGCCCACTAGCCAGTGACTGTAGCAACTAACCTAACTAGTTAATTAGTGCTAACTAGAGTAATTAGTCGGGCGAGGCCCGCAAGTCAGTGAGAGAGAGGGGGAAGTCAAACCGGGCAGTGGGGTCAACCCACGCCGGTCAACGGGTCAGTGGTCGCCGGCGTTTCGCCGCCGACGAGTCCAGATGCGGCGGTGCGCTGCGGGATTCGCCTACAGAGCGCCGTTTGGCGCGCGAAGCACAGCTACGGGATGCGGACGCTCGTCCGCATCCAACCGTGGTGGTGACGCGGCCGGGGAGTGGCCGGAGTGGCGCCGGCAACGAGCTCGGCGGCGGCCGAAGCTCGGTCGAGCTCGGGCTCGTTGCTGCAGTGGCCTAGGCGGGGCGACGCTAGCACCTACGGCTCCTACGAGATGCGGGGAGTGCAAGGGGCACAAGCCCGGGACCATATGGTCACCGGAGCACCACCGACGACGAGCGCGAGCGGCGGCGTGTTCAGACATCCAAGGAGCAACGACTACTACGTACCAGGGAGGAAACAGAGAGCGGGGTTAGATGGAGAGGCTCACAGCGGGTGCGGTGGCGCCGGAGTTAGCTTGGGGTGAGGCTGGTGCGGTCGGAACGGCGACGACGATCGCCGGAGTCCGAGGAAGAAGACGGAGCCGATGGCAGCGTTGTAGGGGCTCCCGCGGGGCGTGGCTCGGTGAGGAGGAAGAGGGGTCGAGGTGGAGCCTATGGGCGCATCGGCGAGGCGAGACAGTGGTTGTGGCCACGGCGGTGCTTGTCGGCGACGACGGCTGCGCCCAGCGGCCGCGCGTAATAGAAACAGAGGAGGGGGAAGGAGCGAGGAAGAGTGTGAGGGGGTTCCAGGGCCGTGCGTGGCAACGCATGGAGGCATCCAGGGCGTCGAGGGGAAGCGGCAAGCAGGAGGTGGTCGGGGCGCGTGACCGCGCGCACGGGGCACACACCCGGCGTCCTTCTGTCACGAGGAAGACGACAGGGGAGGGGCCAGGTGGGTTGGGCTGGCTTTGCCCAGCTGGGTTGCTACTGTGCCAGGCCAGGTGGGCCTTGCCAGGTAAGTTCTCTAACCTTTTCTAATTTGTTTTTTTCTATTTCTTTTGTAACTTTGTGGCTTTTCTAAAAATGCTTAGGCTTTTACAAAAATCACCAAACTGCTAATGCCCACTGTTTAGCATAAAACCAACATGGAACATTTCAGCTTTGGATTATTTGGACATTTAAAATATTTTATAGCATTTAAATGCCCAAATGCAAATAGAGTATGATTTAATTCAGAGCCCAAACATGTCATGGAAAAATGTGCATCACCTCTGGTTACTGTTTACAGCATTTTCCATAAATGATGAACATTTTTGAAAGCCATTTGAATTACTGAAAATATTTTAGTTGAACCTAGTGAATTCCTTTGATGCTAGGGGTTTAGGCAATCCCCATTTCAAGTTTCTTTCAAGATTAAACATGATGCACACATGAGGCTAGCCTAGTGCATTACCAGAAGCTAGGGATGTGACAACTCACCCCCACTAAACAAGAATCTCGTCCCGAGATTCAAGCGTAGGGTAAGATGAAGGGGGAACGCAAACTAACACAATCTTCACGGTCCAGGTTGCACTTCATAAGAACGTTGATTGCCTGCATCATGTTGATCTTGACATCCTTGCTATCGAGAACTTCATCCAACACACTGATGACGAGAGAAACACTACAAAATTGATCTTCTGAAAGATCGAGCAACTCAAGATCAACTCATGGAGTGAGACGTTGAAACATCTCTTGAGCTGAGACACGGAACACACATCCAGAGGGATGGAGTGAAACAAACGATGAAGGTTCACTTAGTGGCAATAATCCCACACCTAAGAAGATGGTGATCGATATCACCAGACGGGGCACCTTAGAGAAGCTGACTCATAGAGTTATTCCCTTAAGTGGCAAAAAGAATTACTTTTGATATAGAGATCATTGAGATTCTCTATACTAGCCTAAGGCAATCGCAAACGATCATTTGACGGAGTTCGAGAGAACGACATACTCCGACTAGCATGGAGGATGTGGACTACCTTGTTGAAGACAACGCAATGAGTGATTTGTGCCTATCACCGGAAATGGATGGAACCCATGGTAGGCCCACTTTTGAAGGTAATCCTGAACAACAGTTGCTGAGGAGGGTAACCCATGGAAAATTGGCACAATGGTGGTGCAAGCTGGGAAGAAAATGCAAATGTTGGGAATGTTCCAACCATCATATATGCCTGAGATTCAGATCTGGTTGGTAACAGGATATTTCAGACAACATGTCTGGGAAAGAAAGTTTGCAATACAACCGATGAGATGAGGTAGCGAGATTCTCGGGAAATGAACTACGATAGCAAGCTCCAAAACATGAGCTGGTTCTGCTACATACATGTGAACACATTGTCACAAACAAGCATGACCACATGGTAGTCTTACAACAAAACACTACCGAGTTCAGGTGGGGAACCATCATCGAGGATATCGAAGTCCAAGCATAACTCATGATTCTTAAGAAGGAACTTCTTCTCCTTGAACAAACCAACCAGTGGCTTGGTGTGCTAGGAACACATATAGAATGGAGGCGGCCAACCTATCATACCACAGAGTACTTCACACATGCGTGACTGACTTGGGATGACTCCAGAGGAAGCAACATTGATGTAACGCCCGGGTAATCACGCTACAGAAATTCCCTGCTAATGATGCCACGTCATCACAATTACACGTTGTTAATCTCACGATGATTCAAACCGATTTCAAATTCAAATTTAAAATAAAGTCAAATTATTATTTCTGGAATGGTAAAACAAAAATGTTCGGTAGGTTGCAAATATTCACTAACAAATTGTCATGAAAGGATTAACTTTTTTTGAAAAGTATAAAATTGCCCCTGGATATTAAAACAGTGGACCAACAACACCTTTTTATCCCATTTAAATATAAACTCAAACTTAATAAATTATTTCGAACCCAAACTTTTTGTGACAGTGCAAAATAACGCATAGTAATTATATGGCAAGGTTTTACCTTTTACAAAAGTATTTTGATGTAAGAAGAAAGTACAAAACAATAGCTAAGTAAATAAACAGATAAGTAAATGAAAAAAATACTAGTAAAAGGTTTAGAAACCTAATGTACTGGGCCCCTTGGCCCATCTAGCAAAACAGCCCAGGCCAACCTCCCCACTTGCCTCCCACCTCGCGCTACAGGAGGCACGGTGCCGTGGCGGCCATCCGCCGGCGATGGCCGTGCGTGGCGGCCATCCGCCCCCTGCCCCCGCCTATAAGGTCTTCGCCCGACGCCCCCGGAACCCTAGCCCCCTTATTTTCCCCTCTCTTGCCTCTTTAGCTTCGGTCCCGAACTCCACCACGTACCCGGCGTCGTGCCATCGTCGCCGCCGCAGCCACCGGTCTTCCCAACGCCCGAGAGGACTTCCAGGAGTGGCGTCGTCCTCGTCTACATCGATTCCATGCACCCGTTCGACAGGAGCCACACTGCATCACCGCCCGCTCGTGTTCTTCAACCTCAAGACGCCGGATGTCTTCGTTAAATCCATCACCGTCAAGCCCTTCCCGGCCTCCCCGAGCGCGCCATCTGCCCCGTGGTGAGCATTCCTCCCGATCCCCTCATTTTCTCCCTTCGAATCGGCGCCGTAGACCCGACCCCACCTGAGGTCGCCATGGCCGGACCTCGCCGTGGCCGCACATGCGCTCCTGCGTGCGCCTGCAGCTCATCGCGCCCCCCCCCCCCACGTTGCATCCGTTCGCGCCGCTGCCGCCCTACTGCTACTCGCCTGCTTCTGCTGCCCTCCGTCGTGTCCTTGCTCCGCCGGCGCCCGCGCACTGGCCTCCGCCGGCGTCGCCCTCCGCAAGTGCGCCGTGCCCCTGCCGCCGCGCGGCCGCCTTGCGCCGCGCCTCGGTGGCCACCCCTACGCGCCGCCGCCCCACTGCGGTCGTCGTCGCCTGCGGCCGGCCGGCGGGCCTCGCCCCGCGGCGCCTCGCCTGCGGCCTCGTCCCGCCTCCCTGCGGGCAAGTGCCTGCTTGGGTGCGGGCGCGCCCGTTAACCCGGGCGCCCAAAACCACTAGGGGCCCTCTGGGCCAATGACACATGGGGCCCGCCCCCAGAACGTTAAAAAAGGAGGATTTTTTTTAAAATAAATAAATATAAAAATAAATAAATAAATAATATTATTAATTAATTAATTAAGTTAATTAATCATGTTTAATTAATCTAATTAACTAGTTAGTTTAACTAAATAGTAATTAGATTAGATAAACCCAGATTAGGCTAAACATGTATGACAGGTGGGACCCACTGGTCAAGTTGACCAGTCAACCATGCTGACGTCAGCATGATGTCATGCTGATGTCATAAATCCTTTTCGAATTAATTTAATTAATATTAAATTCCAGAAATTAATAAAAACTTTAGAAAATCATATCTTTTAAACCGTAACTCGGATGAAAATACTTTGTACATGAAAGTTGCTCAGAACGACGAGACGAACCCGAATACGCTGTCCGTTCGCCCGCCACACCTCTCTATCATACCGAACGTGCAACATTCCCCCTCCGTTTCATCTGCCCGAAAATGCCTAACACCGCGAATACTTTCCCGGATGTTATTCCTCTTCGCCTGTATCATCGAGCACCGCGTTAGGTCACACGTAGCACCGCCTTTTGCCATGTTATGCTTTGTGATGCTATTGTTTGCTCTGTTATTTATTTGTTTCCCCCTTCGTTGCTTATTTTCGGTAGACTCCGATACTGTGATAGACCCCGAGACCATTGATGCTTCGGTGTTCGACTACGGCTACGATTCCGAAGATTCCTTTTCTTCTGCAGAGCTTCTAGGCAAGCCCCCCCTTTGATCACCAGATATCGCCTATTCTTCTCTCTACTGCTTGCATTAGAGTAGTGTAGCATGTTACTGTTCGGTTACTCCTATTCTGCTGCATAGCCTGTCATTGTTGCTACAACTGTTGATACTTTACCTGCCATCCTATTGCTTAGTATAGGATGCTAGTATTCCATCAGTGGCCCTTCATCCTTGTCCGTCTGCCATGCTATACTATCGGGCCGTGATCACCTCGGGTGGTGATCACGGGTATATACTATATGCACACTTTACATGACACATGATGTGACTAAAGTCGGGTCGGCTCTTTGAGTACCCGCAAGTGATTCGATGTGGGGGCTGAAAGGACAGGTGGCCCCATCCAGGTAGTGATGGGCCTGAGTTCCTGACGGCCCCCCGAGTGGATCTTTGTGGCGGAGCGACAGGGGCAGGTTGAGACACCCAGTCGAGAGGTGGCCTGGCCCTGGTCGTTGTCCGCGGTGATTTTCATAATAACACGCTTAACGAGTTTGGATATTTGATCTGAGTCTGGCCATTTGGTCTATACGCACTAACCAGCTGCGTGGGAATAGTTATGGGCTCTCGACGTCGTGGTATCAGCCGAAGCCTTCTTGACGTCAGCGGCTTAGCGGCGCGCGCCGGGTTGGACCGCGTAACGTAACTTCCTTAGTAATGGAGGTTGCTAGGTCTGCTCACCGGCCGCCCTCGCAACGTGCAGGTGTGCATTGGGCGATGGGCCCAGACCCCTGTGTGCTTAGGACTTAGACCGGCGTGCTGACCTCTCTGCTGTGCTTAGGTAGGGCTGCGACGTGTTGATCTTCCGAGGCCGGGCATGACCCTGGAAAGTGTGTCCGGCCAAATGGTATCAAGCGTGCTGGGTTATGTGGTGCACCCCTGCAGGGAAGTTAATCTATTCGAATAGCCGTGTCCCTCGGTAAAAGGACGACCCGGAGTTGTATTCCGACCTCATGACAACTAGAACCGGATACTTAATAAAACACACCCTTACAAGTGCCAGATATAACTCGGAGGTTGCTCTCTCACAGGGTGATGTGTGGGAGGATCGCCGAGTAGGATTATGCTATACGATGTTACTTGGTGAACTTACCATCTACTCCCTTCTACTGCTACAAGACGGAGGCTGCGAGAAGCGAGGATACTTGTTACTTTCCAGCTACCCTCATCTTCTGCTGCAAGATGGAGGTTACGAGAAGCGTAGTCTTCGATTGGATTAGCTATCCCCCTCTTATTCTGCATTCTGCAGTTTAACCCACATATATTACCCCTTTACACAGATACCATTGCATATGTAGTGTAGATCCTTGCTTGCGAGTACTTTGGATGAGTACTCACGGTTGCTTTGCTCCCCCTTTTCCCCCCTTTTGTTCCTTCTTCTCGGATGACGCAACCAGATGGTGGAGCCCAGGAGCCAGAGGATCCCGATGATGTTTCTACGTGGAGTTCGGCTTCGAGGAGTAGTTAGGAGGTCCCAGGCAGGAGGCCTTGCCTCTTCGATCGTTGTTACTTTTGTGCTAGCCTTCTTAAGGCAACCTTGTTTAACTTATGTCTGTACCCAGATATTATTGTTTCCGCTGACTCTTGTGTATTCGAGCTTTTGTATTCGAGCCCTCGAGGCCCCTGGCTTGTAATATAAAGCTTGTATTATTTTAATTTGTGTCTAGAGTTGTGTTGTGATATCTTCCAGTGAGTCCCTGATCTTGGTCGTACACATTTGCGTGCATGTTTAGTGTACGATCAAATCGGGGGCGTCACAAGTTGGTATCAGAGCCGACTGCCTGTAGGAACCCCCCTTTCCAACTCCTTGGCCGAAGTTGAGTCTAGTCTTTGAAAAACAAAATTACTAGCTTGTTGTGTGGCTTACGGGCCCACAACACCATTGGGTGGTATTAGGATCTTTTACTCCTCATCTATACTCTGGGACTCTTATCTCTCTTCTAATTCGGGATAAATGAATTTTGCTAAATCTAACATTAGGATCTCGTTATCACTTTCACCCGGAGAGCACCTTATGATCGATGATCGTCCGCTGCACCAGAAGACCCTGAAGATACTCTCCGCTGTTAACCCGAGAACTTGTGCTCATCGCCTTTGCAATTCACTGCCACCGAAATATCCCTATGGATATCTGTGTGCATTTGTCATTCTCATGATCGTTCCTCGTCGCTATTGTTGTTACAAGATGCCTCGAAATATTCTCCGTTGTCCTGAGAATCCTTTGAGTTTACTACCCTGCAATTTTATTTCGCGTGAAAGCCCTTACGGTTATTTCCTCACATTTATCGAGGATCTGTGCTTCTCAATTGTTCATATGTCTCACAAAATTAATCGGAATACTTTTCGATCCTTCGAAAATTCTCTGCAACCTGTTACTCTTGAAATTCTTGCGTGCTTGCATTATGGTTAATTCCATATGACTAACAGTCTTCGTTAACATCCCTTGTCTTAGAGATTTTGAGCCTGTTGATTCAATGTGTGTGTATGCACGCAGTCATCCGGTTATCCTTTCTAAAAATTATCTTTCCAGCTCAGACGTCATTCCGGACATGAGTTGGTTCTCGGCAATTCAAACCTTTATTGATTGTCGAACTAAGTGTTTTCAACTTATCCATCCTTAATCAGAGCGTCTGCTTTTGATCCTTCCCTTTTGGAAACCATAATTTCTTTTTATTTAAGCATCAGACTAATCAGGTAATTCTTGAATTTGATGCCTCAGCATTCTTTCTTCCTCTGAGTGAGTACCGATACTCACATCAGCTCCGTTGTGGATCGCCCGATCCATTGTTGGATTGTTATCCGACAGTGTCCTTCATATTCAACCACCTTATGAGTTCTTCCCCTGATACATAATGCCTTTGGTAAATTGTATCCTCTGCTTGGCCAACCATGCTCTGCTTTTGAGCTTGAATTTTTACTTTTGAAACTTGTGGTATATGTTACTAAGATGCCCGATGGGTTGAACCTATGGCTTCCCCTAATCCGTGAGAACCCGAAAGTTTTCACAATTCACACTCTTCCGGTGTTCTACCAGATAAAATTCCGACACTACAGTTTTATCAAAGCGGGAGGTGAATGAAATGATATGCATTAAAGAAGTGGGAGTCGACCTTGAACTTTGTGTTCATGCCCATGGAAATAATGTAGACCGTCTCGGAAGCTTCTTGCTAATTGATTGTCCAGCTGTAAGATTCTTTCGGTATTCTTGAATTGATTCCTTACAGTTATGGTTTTGACCATGCTGTCCTGATCTGATATATCTGATGGGAATTCATTCCAGGCCTCGTCAATTTTTGACAAGGTTAAAGTATCTACTGTCATAGGTCAATAACCCGGTTCTACTTCTATCATGTTCTACCTTCGAGTATTACCCCTTGGTATCTCGAAGATGCCTTGCCATTGCACCACATCTTACTAACTTTGTTGAAGTAATGTCTTCCCTTGTCATAATCACTCTACGGGTTCTCGGTTGTTGTCAACCGAGTATACCGACTAGTGAAATTATTCCGCGCTACAAATCAAATACCCCTAGTATTTTACTGGGAAATTTTTAAAACTCAATCTGGTTATTCCTAGACTATCGGATACATCCCTTGTCTTGCTATCTTTGACTGTGCTACCTCGTCCTCCTTTGGTGCACGAATTCTTCGGAATGTGGGCACGACTTACATCGAGCTTTCAACCTCACGTTGCTTGTTCTAAAAGGCAACTTCGATTCCGAGCTTGCATCTTATCTGTTGTTCCTATGGCTTCCATGTCGTCATTCCCTGCTTGATGACGTCGATGTTCGATTGCATCCTCTTGAAACCTCCCAACAAATATGACGGATCACCTTCAACACTTTGACTTCTGTCGAGATGTCAACTTTTCTCGTGATGAGAAATCCCCTCCTTGCCCTCGATGATTTTTATTATCATCGACAACACCCTTGACTTCCTTTCATCGCGAACTTGTCCACATTATAAATACAACTTGCTCTCCAGCTAGTGTTGTGTTCTGCCTTGAAGTATTACTGTCTTTTATGTCGAGAATGTTGTGGGGATTGCTCCACCTCTTAGAAATTCTCGTTATGATGATACTTCGCACCATCACCATTCTTCCTTGGTCCCCGTGTTGTTTTAATCGGGATACCAATATGCTAACAATGCTGCTTGAGTTCTGTATTTTTAGCAACCCTGATGCTTCGAAGTTAACGATCGACATCGTTCTTAGACTGTTGGTTATGGAATCGTCACTCTAACATTGATCTTGCTACCTAAGGTCATATTTCGGGCACACCTTTCACCTAATGATTAATGGTGTATGTTTTTCCTCGAGCATACAACATTATATCATTTGAATTGACAAAGTGTTATCTTCTTGTTCACATTATTTTGGAAATCCATCCATTTGGAATTCTCGATGAATTGTCGCTGAGCCATCAGCCACCTCCTCATCCTCTCCTTGGATTAATGATGAATTATTGATTCGGGAACCTGCTCCCATAGTTCATTTCCCGAGAACCTTGGAAAGTCTTTTCGTCGATTTGTGTTGCCCTTTTTTTCTGAAATATCCTAAGTCTGAGGTATCATGACACCAATCGGATCTGAATCTCGGTCAGATATGATGGCTGGGACAACTTTCCAGGAGTTATAATGTTGGTCCTTTGATGACCCGATAATATGATGTCATGCCCAGCACCCCTGGCTGGAGGACCCATCATTATAATTTCCTTTGCAAGGATAGCCAATCTTTCAGGAGGTGATTGTATCACTTATTCTATAAGATGCATCGGATGGATCATTTGTGTATCCAAAGTCTGACCCTTGATTGAAACACCATATCATTGCTTCCTCGAAGCATGGCTATGATACCCTTCTCATCAACAAGAACATTGGAGGCGCGATGCTAAATGTTTCTTGGTCAGTTATCCAAACACCGTTGTATGGGTAACATCTTGATTAATCCTTGCCTCTTCATCTGAATGGTTGGGTACTTGCTCTCCTATCCTGTATGCCGTGTTCTGCTTGTCCATGGGAAGGATATACTCCTAATAATTGTGTGTAATCACAATTTTCCTTTCCATTTGTTTGTTTAACCTTTCTTTGTTTTACATATAATCTAAGCAGTAATAATTTTCTGCTTATGTAAACAACTTGGTGTTCAACTCTACCAGTAAGAACATGTTACTATTGTTCATAACATTCCGGTAACCACCGATGGACGAGAACTTTGCCTATTGGTTCGCCTCGTTCAAAGAGTAAGAAAACGGTTCTCTTCGTTCCCCGTTCTTGGTACCGACATTGTTGCCAGCTTAGCTCACATACTATCCTCTGACTTGCCTTGCTTTCTGTGCAAGATGTCATCGCCCTTCCTACTTTCAATCCACATGGTGGGCCCATTACCCACAGGTCCACTGGATCGAAACCTGACTCTTCTTTACAACCCGGATTCTAAAGTATCCTTTGCATCTGGCTTCGTATGTGATTCACGAGCTATATTCTATACCATTATTCATCCTGGAATCAAACACCATGTTATTCTCTTTGTTCAAGCCCCATTCCAGCTTCTGTCTAGGCATCGAATGATTGCCTACCCGATTGAATCTTTGGTACCATCGCTTATTGTTCTCAATGCATTCACTGAAATACTACTCGTAAGGTACTTCGTATATCACTTTCTGAATTCGCCGTTGTATGCACAGACTTCGTGGAGATGCGTTTCTCCAAAGTTTTTCCCCCTGATCGCGTTCGTAGGACGATGGAGACCCCGAAGAAAGGATGACGACATGATCACGATGACTTGAAGCAGAGAAATGAAGACATCAACGGAAGGGATCAACCTCTTCGAAGGGGCAACCAAGACCGAGAAGACTCGTTAGCTTTTCGCTACCAGCACCTTTTCCCCCTTACTCCACCGCTTAAATCTCGGGACGAGATTTCTTGTAGTGGAGGAGATTTGTAACGCCCGGGTAATCACGCTACAGAAATTCCCTGCTAATGATGCCACGTCATCACAATTACCCGTTGTTAATCTCACGATGATTCAAACCGATTTCAAATTCAAATTTAAAATAAAGTCAAATTATTATTTCTGGAATGGTAAAACAAAAATGTTCGGTAGGTTGCAAATATTCACTAACAAATTGTCATGAAAGGATTAACTTTTTTTGAAAAGTATAAAATTGCCCCTGGATATTAAAACAGTGGACCAACAACACCTTTTAATCCCATTTAAATATAAACTCAAACTTAATAAATTATTTCGAACCCAAACTTTTTGTGACAGTGCAAAATAACGCATAGTAATTATATGGCAAGGTTTTAACTTTTAAAAAAGTATTTTGATGTAAGAAGAAAGTACAAAACAATAGCTAAGTAAATAAACAGATAAGTAAATGAAAAAAAATACTAGTAAAAGGTTTAGAAACCTAATCTACCGGGCCCCTTGGCCCATCTAGGAAAACAGCCCAGGCCAACCTCCCCACTTGCCTCCCACCTCGCGCTACAGGAGGCACGGTGCCGTGGCGGCCATCCGTCGGCGATGGCCGTGCGTGGCGGCCATCCGCCCCCTGCCCCCGCCTATAAGGTCTTCGCCCGACGCCCCCGGAACCCTAGCCCCCTTATTTTCCCCTCTCTTGCCTCTTTAGCTTCGGTCACGAACTCCACCACGTACCCGGCGTCGTGCCATCGTCGCCGCCGCAGCCACCGGTCTTCCCAACGCCCGAGAGGACTTACAGGAGTGGCGTCGTCCTCGTCTACATTGATTCCATGCACCCGTTCGACAGGAGACACACCGCATCACCGCCCGCTCGTGTTCTTCAACCTCAAGACGCCGGATGTCTTCGTTAAATCCATCACCGTCAAGCCCTTCCCGGCCTCCCCGAGCGCGCCATCTGCCCCGTGGTGAGCATTCCTCCCGATCCCCTCATTTTCTCCCTTCGAATCGGCGTCGTAGACCCGACCCCACCTGAGGCCGCCATGGCCGGACCTCGCCGTGGCCGCACATGCGCTCTTGCGTGCGCCTGCAGCTCATCGCGCCCCCCTCCCACGCTGCATCCGTTCGCGCCGCTGCCGCCCTACTGCTACTCGCCTGCTTCTGCTGCCCTCCGTCGTGTCCTTGCTCCGCCGGCGCCCGCGCAATGGCCTCCGCCGGCGTCGCCCTCCGCAAGTGCGCCGTGCCCCTGCCGCCGCGCGGCCGCCTTGCACCGCCGCTGCGCCGCGCCGCGGCCGCCACCCCTACGCGCCGCCGCCCCACTGCGGTCGTCGTCGCCTGCGGCCGGCCGGCGGGCCTCGCCCCACCGCGCCTCGCCTGCGGCCTCGTCCTGCCTCCCTGCGGGCGAGTGCCTGCTTGGGTGCGGGCGCGCCCGTTAACCCGGGCGCCCAAAACCACTAGGGGCCCTCTGGGCCAATGACACATGGGGCCCGCCCCCAGAACGTTAAAAAAAAGGATTTTTTTTTAAAATAAATAAATATAAAAATAAATAAATAAATATTATTATTAATTAATTAATTAACAAATTAATTAAGTTAATTAATCCTGTTTAATTAATCTAATTAACTAGTTAGTTTAACTAAATAGTAATTAGATTAGATAAACCCAGATTAGGCTAAACATGTATGACAGGTGGGACCCACTGGTCAGGTTGACCAGTCAACCATGCTGACGTCAGCATGATGTCATGCTGATGTCATAAATCCTTTTTGAATTAATTTAATAAATATTAAATTCCAGAAATTAATAAAAACTTTAGAAAATCATATCTTTTAAACCGTAACTCGGATGAAAATACTTTGTACATGAAAGTTGCTCAGAACGACGAGACGAATCGGAATACGCGGTCCGTTCGCCCGCCACACCTCTCTATCATACCGAACGTGCAACATTCCCCCTCCGTTTCATCTGCCCGAAAATGCCTAACACCGCGAATACTTTCCCGGATGTTATTCCTCTTCGCCTGTATCATCGAGCACCGCGTTAGGTCACACGTAGCACCGCCTTTTGCCATGTTATGCTTTGTGATGCTATTGTTTGCTCTGTTATTTATTTGTTTCCCCCTTCGTTGCTTATTTTCGGTAGACTCCGATACTGTGATAGACCCCGAGACCATTGATGCTTCGGTGTTCGACTACGGCTACGATTCCGAAGATTCCTTTCGTCTGCAGAGCTTCCAGGCAAGCCCCCCCCCCTTTGATCACCAGATATCGCCTATTCTTCTCTCTACTGCTTGCATTAGAGTAGTGTAGCATGTTACTGTTCGGTTACTCCTATTCTGCTGCATAGCCTGTCATTGTTGCTACAACTGTTGATACTTTACCTGCCATCCTATTGCTTAGTATAGGATGCTAGTATTCCATCAGTGGCCCTTCATCCTTGTCCGTCTGCCATGCTATACTATCGGGCCGTGATCACCTCGGGTGGTGATCACGGGTATATACTATATGCACACTTTACATGACACATGATGTGACTAAAGTCGGGTCGGCTCTTTGAGTACCCGCAAGTGATTCGATGTGGGGGCTGAAAGGACAGGTGGCCCCATCTAGGTAGTGATGGGCCTGAGTTCCTGACGGCCCCCCGAGTGGATCTTTGTGACGGAGCGACAGGGGCAGGTTGAGACACCCAGTCGAGAGGTGGCCTGGCCCTGGTCGTTGTCCGCGGTGATTTTCATAATAACACGCATAATGAGTTTGGATATTTGATCTGAGTCTGGCCATTTGGTCTATACACACTAACCAGCTGCGTGGGAATAGTTATGGGCTCTCGACGTCGTGGTATCAGCCGAAGCCTTCTTGACGTCAGCGGCTTAGCGGCGCGCGCCGGGTTGGACCGCGTAACATAACTTCCTTAGTAATGGAGGTTGCTAGGTCTGCTCACCGGCCGCCCTCGCAACGTGCAGGTGTGCATTGGGCGATGGGCCCAGACCCCTGTGTGCTTAGGACTTAGACCGGCGTGCTGACCTCTCTGCTGTGCTTAGGTAGGGATGTGACGTGTTGATCTTCCGAGGCCGGGCATGACCCTGGAAAGTGTGTCCGGCCAAATGGGATCAAGCGTGCTGGGTTATGTGGTGCACCCCTGCAGGGAAGTTAATCTATTCGAATAGCCGTGTCCCTCGGTAAAAGGACGACCCGGAGTTGTATTCCGACCTCATGACAACTAGAACCGGATACTTAATAAAACACACCCTTACAAGTGCCAGATATAACTCGGTGGTTGCTCTCTCACAGGGTGATGTGCAGGAGGATCGCCGAGTAGGATTATGCTATACGATGTTACTTGGTGAACTTACCATCTACTCCCTTCTACTGCTACAAGACGGAGGCTGCGAGAAGCGAGGATACTTGTTACTTTCCAGCTACCCTCATCTTCTGCTGCAAGATGGAGGTTACGAGAAGCGTAGTCTTCGATTGGATTAGCTATCCCCCTCTTATTCTGCATTCTGCAGTTTAACCCACATATATTACCCCTTTACACAGATACCATTGCATATGTAGTGTAGATCCTTGCTTGCGAGTACTTTGGATGAGTACTCACGGTTGCTTTGCTCCCCCTTTTCCCCCCTTCTGTTCCTTCTTCTTGGATGACGCAACCAGATGGTGGAGCCCAGGAGCCAGAGGATCCCGATGATGTTTCTACGTGGAGTTCGGCTTCGAGGAGTAGTTAGGAGGTCCCAGGCAGGAGGCCTTGCCTCTTCGATCGTTGTTACTTTTGTGCTAGCCTTCTTAAGGCAACCTTGTTTAACTTATGTCTGTACCCAGATATTATTGCTTCCGCTGACTCTTGTGTATTCGAGCTTTTGTATTCGAGCCCTCGAGGCCCCTGGCTTGTAATATAAAGCTTGTATTATTTTAATTTGTGTCTAGAGTTGTGTTGTGATATCTTCCAGTGAGTCCCTGATCTTGGTCGTACACATTTGCGTGCATGTTTAGTGTACGGTCAAATCGGGGGCGTCACAATTGACTTTCTCGAATTCATAGCGGCAACTTGCATCAAATGCTCATGAATTAGAGGAAGTCACTTCTTTCATTCGAACATATGCTTCATGAATGGGACATGAAGATAATGCTTATAAAGGTTTCCAATACCAACTTAGATGTTCAACATGAATCATGGACAAGATGAAAATGTTGTCAATGAGCTCAACAACAATTTATTGAGATTTCCGTATAGACGGAATTCCATAACTATGTGATCAAAGTGATAGCATTGGTCAGACCAAAGGATGTAATGGTGTATGCTCGAGGGATCAACCACGAGTAAGACAACATTACGGACATCGTTGGTTCTGATTTGACTTGACGATAACCCACACTCAAATCAAAGTTTTGACAAGACAATATATACAACAACTGATCACGAGGATCAATCGAGGGAAATATCATCTTTCTTCAACACACACACACACACCAAAGGATATCCCTTTAAAATGAACTACGTTAGATCAAGCTTTTATCTTCCAACTCTCCAAGTTGTGTTTAGCTTAACCAACTAGTTCAGGGTATCCAACACAGATTCTAGGAGAAGGGGTGGTTTGTAAGAAAACCAACTTGATCACGAGCTCAACATAACGGTCAGGGAACAACCTGGTAATACTTCCGAGAAGATATTCGGAAAATCACGAACCACCGATATGTTATGAAGCTCGAGAACAATCTTGCTTTTTAGGGCAAGACGATATGATCAAAAGAGCGAGAGATTGACACAATCCTAACTCATTGATCGAAGAGTGTAGCAGAAAAATGGACTAGGTAGCACTATCAATCTTAGAACGATGATTCGGTAACCAGCACACTAAGAATGAGATTATTGTCCATCAACTACCCAACAACATGGTTACCAGGAGTATTGATTTCACACATCACGATTCACTTGCCAGTATTTCGGTTACAATAACACGGAGACCGAGGAATAAACGATGATGGCGAGAAGTATCACTTTATCAAGAGTTCATAGGAGGTGGTGCAATTCCCATGACACACATGACATGCAAGAGGGTAACACTCCAAGGTAGAATAGAACAAAAGAGGGATTGGCATTTGATCTGCAGAATACAACTGCTTTGACCCAAACCTAGATATGGATGAGGTGCTGGAGTTTGTTTCTCCTAGTCATTCCAGAATAGAATGGCTTGACGGACCACAAGAGTAAAAGGCATCGTTGAACACGAATGCACAACTACTCCTGACTATCAACTGATAGAGGGGGGGGTCATAATACAACTAAAAGGGACAACTCAAAGGAACATATATCTTTCTGAGTTGTGGATGCATAGATTAGCATGTCAAACTAGTTCAACATATTTCTCCCGGATAACCCATGCAGAAGGTGGAATTGGCAGGGTCACAATGTGGAATAGAGAACTCATCAAGAGCACTCCGGTTGTGATCTTTTGATTCAGAAGAACTTCTGCCATGATGGTTCATGGTATTTGGAAGAATGATATACCACGGACCTCGAGGACTATCACAAGGTTACTAATATCCTAAAGGTACGAGCAAACACTATCAACACGAGGTAGTAGGGTGGATCTTGGGTTCATGAGCCCAGGAGTAGAATGCCTACTAACTAAATGGCATCACGGGATGCTTTCGAGAATGATGGCTAGAATCATCACACTGGAAATATAGAGTATTGCTAGATTACTGGGTGATTCTCTGAGACACCTAGGGTCATAATAATAACTCCAACATGTATGTCAAGGTAACAGAGTACCTCAACACACTAGTTAGTGTGGTTAATCTGGCCCAAAAGGATATCGGGAACATGAAGGAAAGATTGGCAAATGCATCAGACTATTTAGAAACCTGGGATGACTCGGACATCATAACGGCTGTAAATGCTCAGAAATACTTTTGAGACTCATGCACAAGGATAGCATAACCACTCAACATCATAATGTCAAGGTTCTGAGACCAACGGTTGAACACACAGAAGTAGTAGGAACTAAACTGAGGGTTGAATCCACCATTAACGTGATCCTGATAAACAGAATGAGAATCCTAGTTCTTAATCCCCGTAGAAAAGATGGAGGTGACTCAGATCAGAAGGCATAGGGTAAAGGAGTAAAAGAGCCTTACGTTCCCTTCCACAATCAATTCCTTTATCTTTACCTAATAATAAAGAAAATTAGGTTTCTTCCCGTCCGTCAAGGCATTTTTCAGAAAAGTCCCTCTACTTCAGAGAAATCAACCCGCATTCCTATTTTAAGTTAAAACGAATCGTTTTTTCGTATTTCACACAAAAGTCCCTGTGTTTTCTTCAAATCAACCCGCAGTCCGGATTTAAGTCACTCCCGAATCGTTATTTTACATTTTTCGAAAACCCCCATGATGTTGTAAGTAATTCATCCGCGGATCATATTTAAGTCAAATAAATACTTTTTAAAATCATCCATATCTTTTAAACCGTAACTCCGATTTGAACATGTTATATATGAAATTTGATTAGAAAAATATGTAGAATATGAATATGAGATTATTTTTAACTGTTAAGTATTTATAAATATTATTTTGAAATATATTTAAGTCAAACAAATGATTTTCTAAAAAATACGTATCTTTGAAACCGTAACTTCGATTTTAATATATTGTATATGAAATTTTATTAAAAAATGTGTAGAATCCAAATATGATGTTAATTTTACGTGTTAAATATTTTAAAATGTTGTTTTGGAAGCAAACTTATAATTTATAGCACAAGATCCGTTTTTTCTTTCGTACCGATGGCGATCCGGATTGCAAATAAGCACTCCACTATAACCATATAGGGAAAAGAAAACATCGATAACTACACATGCATACCTTTGAAAAATGTCGCAGTGGAAAACAACAGATTTCACATCATGAGAGTGAGTGAGAGAGAGAGAGAGAGAAAGAGGGAGAGGAGAGAGAGACGCCTTAGGATTAACAATATTTAAACACGTTTTTTGCTTTGTTTTGTGTGAACATTGAGGCCATCGCCGGCGAGGGTGAGAAGGAGGATAAGCGGCAACACAAATATGATACCTCGCAAAAATAAAGGAGATGGACCTATTGTGGTCTTGAGTGATGGTTGTTGGGCTAAGATCGTGTGTTATGTTTTCTCTCCCGTTGCAACGCACGGGCTCTTTTGCTATATAACTAAAGAATTTCTAGACACGACTTCGACCAGTTTGGCTTACTAAACCTACAATGTCGGTGTATTGGAACGACACCTATGGGATCACAAGAATCCCTACTACGGTTAGAGGGGCGCGGGGTTGAGAGAAGAGCGGATCAAACAGATAGCACATGGTTCGTTTATCCAGGTTCGGGCCGCGAGGATGCGTAAAACCCTACTCCTGCTTTGGTGGATTGTATATCTGTGTTCTTCAGCTAGCTATGGGGCGTAAGGAGCTCCAAAAAGCCGAATCCTCCTCCTGGTCGCCTCGGGCCTCCTTTTATAGAAAAAGGGGTTGCCACAGTGGCACACAGGAGGTGGAAAGGGTACATTGATGCGAGTTTATCCCTCGCATTACATGACAAGGCGCATTTAATGCGTCTTGCTTAGGTGTCCTTGCTTTATCGAGGATGGGGGAGAGATCCGTCTTGTCCGTCGCCGCTCCTTCTTGAGTCGACATGCGCCCTGGCCAGCGATGCCTGAGATGCCATGTAGGTAGGCAGGCAGCTGAGGTGGCGCGATGGTGGGTCTTCACCAAGATCTGCATGTTGCCACGCAGGTGCCTGCCCAGCTGGTTGGGTCGGCAACTGCATACGGCGGTGGAAGTTTAGTCGGCGTGGGCCTGATGGTGGCCCTGCGGATGCCTTTGGCAAGGGCCTTGCCGGGGCCCGGCAAGGGTCTTGCCGCGGCGCCTGCTGCCATCCCCGGCAAGGTGCTTGCCGGAGGTCTTGTGGCCTTCCTTGGCTGGGATCCTGCCAAGGGTCGTCATCTTCTTAGTGCGTATCTGATCTTGAATGTCTTCACAAAGATCTGCATGCCACTACGGGGATGTCTCCCGAATCCTTGCCCTATGGGGGCAGCGGACTCAAGGGCCGGTGATTCGCTCCGTAGGCGTGGGGCGAGTTGCCGCGGCAAGGGTCTTGCCGGGGCTGCTAAAGCCGGCCCCGGCAAGGATCTTGCCGGGGCTGCTAAAAACTGGCTCCCGGCAAGGGTCTTGCCGGGGGAACCCGCTTCGTCCCTTTGCTCTTTGTGGTCTTGTTCTTTGGTGCTTCGGTCTTACCCTGGCTTACGTCCCTTGCCTTGCTTGGTGCGGCGGTGCCCGTGGCTCAGACTGCCCGTGCACAGTCATAGGGGTACAAAAAGTGTATCCCCCCTTTTTGTACACCGACAGGAGCCCCCGGGCCTGGGCCACACATAAGCGCGACGCGTTGTTGGGCTAGGCCCAGAATGGTGCGCGGGCAGGCGGGACGGTTTCTACCGTGGTAAGACTCTTCGCGCGCTGCGTCTCCCACGGTCCGCGCGCGTGGCGCGGTGTGGAGGGGTGTGCGTGACGTGGGCGACATGCGTGGGGTTGGGCTTTGCACGCATGCGTCACGTCGCAGTTAATGTGAAAGGAGGCGGCCCGCGTTTCCCCCATAAGAAGGAATAACCGCGGGCGCGCTGCTCACTTTCTCCTCTTTCCTCGCGCGTTCTCCAATCTTAGAACCGCCGTTTCCTCTCTTCCTTCCTTCCTAAGCTTCCGCCGTCGCCTGTCGTCGTTGCTTCGCCATCCCCCTCCCTCATTCCTCTAACTTTCTTAGCCGCCATGGCGTCCAAATCCGTCAAGGGCAAGGGGGTGGCCAAGGGCGCTGGGACTGTGGAGCCGTCGGAGAATGCGCTATTGGGGGACCGGACGAAGTACGCCTTCTTCTTCTCCTCGACGGTTGATGTCCGCGAGCTCCGGGCCTCCTTCAAGCCTCTATGGAGAGTGAAGACGGGGGGAGAGAATTCGGGACATCCGGCGACGCGCGTCGTTCCTGTCGCTTGTGCCGATCCTGGCCCAAATCGGTATCCCTTTTTCGTCGATTATCTTTCTTGCGGGTTATGTCCCCCTTTTTCCGATTTCTTCTGTGACATTATGCACGCCTTCGGCTTTCGCCTCTTGGATTTTACTCCGAATGCGGTGGCGTGCATGGCTTTCTTTGCGCATCTTTGCGAAGGCTTCGTCGGGGTGCAGCCCAACACAGCGCTTTTCCGCCATTATTTCTCCCCTCGGATCCAGCCGGGAGGTGCCATCTCTGGATGCGTCACCTGGATCCCAAGATCCAAGGGGGCGTACCCGGACGGTGCCGTGAAGGAGAGGTGGGAGGAATGGCGTGGCCGGTGGTGCTGGATTGAAGATGAAGACCCGCCAAAATTCTGCAAGGTCCGCCGAGTGTCGCCTGTCCGTGGTAGTGATTGGAGCGATGTCGATGTCGGCGACGGGAGGCTCACTGTCGCCACTACTAGGATTCTCCGGCTCACCCGGGCTGGACTCACCCTATGATCGGGGCGAATTTTATTCGCCGTTGGATCGCCCCGTTGCACAACAAAGGGAAACCAGCCTGGCTCTTTACGAATCCGGCTAACATTATGCGACTCCGTCCTGGCCTTGACCACAATTTCACGGTGATGGCACATGCCCATTTCTGCCAGCGGCTTTTCCAGCTTGATGTGGGTCGTGATGGCGAGGTCGAATGGACCGGCAAGGCCGCGAGGGCTGCCGCAAAGGCCGGTAAGGCCCTCAAGGGACCATTTTTCAAGTTGTCAGCGGGGGTGGTCCCGTTGTGCAATAATTCACGTCGGTCCGAGATCATCGCTATGATGTCGGACTGTAACGCGCACGACCCTGTCCCGAGCTGGAAGGAGCCGATGGACGCGGATGTGCAGCAATTCTTTGACACCCTGACTAAGGTATATGTCAATGCTGACGCCGAGCGGTGGCTTGTCATGGACACCACCCAGGCAGAGCTGGACTACATCGACACTAGGGCGAGAGAGACACAGCTTGCGATGGAGGCCGGTAGTGCCGGGGGTGTGGAGGACAAGGCCGCAACGGCTGCGGAGGAGGAGGAGGAGCTCACCTGGTGGGCGGCGGCCGCCGGGGAGGCTAGCAGCGCCGGCACTGGAGCTCCGCTTGTCGAAGATGCGGCCGACGAGTCGTCGGAGGAGGAGGACGTGGCAGCGGGCTCGACGCCAGCCAGGGGAAGAGGGCGAGTCCTGTGGCGGGCTAGTTCCAGCGAGCCGGTCCGGCCCGGCAGGGCTACGCGGCCTCAATTGACCCTGGAGGGGTCCGGGCGTCACACGAGGTCCACGGCAGCGAAGAGGCTGATGAAGGCCGCTGAGAAGAAGAAGGCAACAGCCCCTTCCCCATCTGGGTGCGCACAAACCCCGCCTTCTTCACCTCCTCCGACAGATGTCGACTCGGATGTTGACGCGGAGCTCCCTTTTGATCTTGGGCTTCTCAGCCCGAAGTGGAAAAGGAAAGTGGTGGAAGAGGAGGAGATGGATGACGAGTAAGTACTCCGTTCCTTACTGCCATTTCCATTCCCCTGAATTAAGTCACTCATCTTGATCCGTTTTTGCTTTTGCAGGGATGCAGAGATGTTGGCCTAGAGGGTGAAGAGGGCGAAGGCCTCGGCGAGCAGTCAGCCCTCGGCTGGGGCTTTAGAGACGCCACTGGTGGTGTTGAGCAGCCCGGACAGCAGCCCCCGGCACAGCCCCCAGCGTAAGTTCGTCACCCTCCTCTTACTCGACATGTGGTAGGTGTTCGATGCTATGGTGTTGACCTTGTCGGGTTTGTAGGAAGGGAGCGGCAGTAGGAGGAGCCGCAGAGGGCTACCCCCAACACACCACCCCCATCGACTACGCCGTCGCGAGGGGCGTCCCCGGCAAGGGCATCAAGCGGAGCCCACACCCATGGAGGAAGAGGGGAACTTGGGCGCTGGTGACTCTGCCACGGCGCCAAGTACTGGCGGGGAGGGGACTTCTGCTTCACAGCCTGGCACTGGTGAGTCGCCTGTCCTCCGTCTCTGTTTTTCCCTTATTCTTTTTCTTGGCTTCATTGCTCCCATTACTGCCCAGGCCCTCCTTCAACAGATATGGAGGACGTGGATACTGTTGTTGGGAATATTGCTGAGGAGGCCGCGGCGGAGGCCGACAGGATTGCCGCCGAGGAGGCCGCCAAGGATGCTGACGAGGCCGCCGCCGATGAGGCCGCCAAGGATGCTGCCGAGGACACCGCTGCGGGGGCCGCCAAGGCGACCGGCGAGGCTTCTGCCGAGGGTGCCAGCGGTGGGCCTGCCGGGGAGGCCGGCAAGGCCACAACCGAGGAAGAGGTGGTTGATGATCAGCCTCCTTCCTCCACAACCTCGGGCCCCGACAGATATCTGAAGGTGGGTGACGATCTTTTCGTCCATCTTCCAGGGGCGTCAAGTTCCCGAGTGCCCGCCGGAGGGGAAGTCTTTGACGGCGAGGTGCTCGCCGCCACCGGGCTCGAGGTGGTCGATGAACCGGGCGTTGGCGGCGATGGTTCTCCAGAACAACAGCTTTTTCGTGCTATGGGGGCCAATTTCCGAAAACTCCATGTGCTCTACCGTGCCCGTCTGGACAAGGTTAAGTCCAGGATGACGGCGGTGGACAAGGCGGAGGTGGACTTCAAGGCGCGCGTTGCTGAGACGCAGGCCTGGTTTCACCAGACTCGCGAGGAGCAGAGGGCCTTTCAGGGGGAATTGGCCAAGCGCGATGTGGAGCTCACCATGAAGATGGCTGACATCGAGAAGGCCCAGGAAGAGGCAGCGAATTTGGCTACCGCGGCCGAGGCCGCCCGGAACCAGCATCAAGCCGCATTGGATTCCCAGGAAGAAGACCTCTCCGCGCGTGAGGCGAAGCTTGCCGCAACGCTCCGCGGCAAGGATGAGGAGCTCGAGGCCCTTGTCGTGTGGCGGACTCGCGAGCTGGAGCAGAGGCACAAAGAGGCACTCGATGCCCAGGCTCTGGCCCATGCCGGCAAGGTGAAGGAGTTGGAGGTAGAGCGGGACGAGCTGAAGGAACAGGCCCTCAAGCTGTCCAACGAGAAGAGCACGCTCAACTGCGCCTTGGTAGAGGCGCAAGGAGCGGTCATCAGCAGGGCTGGGGAGCTCTCTGAAGCGCAAAACTCCATCAGAGATCTCAAGCTAAAGCTGGAGAATCTCGAGAAGATGTTGTCGGAGAACACGGCTCGGGAGGAGACCTTGACCAGGAGCCTGGAGGAGGAGAAGCAGCTGCGGGCGAACGAGGCCGCCTCCCACCAGGAATATGTGGCAGGCAAGAACAGATGGATCAGCCGCCTGGAGGACGTCGCCGGCAGGGTCACCTCGCAGTTGGCCATCATGGGGATGCCAAACGTGAGGTATGCTCCTGAGCGCAGCGGGACCATCAACGCCAAGCTGACCCAGTTCTTCGAGGGCGTGCTTGGAGCCTTGGCTTCTCTTCACTCCAACAGAGTGGCCACGTTGGCCGGGGAGGCCCGGCGACTTTGCCGGGGGGTCGTGACCAAGGTCCTCACCAAGATGGCGTACTGGAATCCCGACCTTGACTTCGAAGCCGCGATGGATAGCTTGTCGGATGGTACTGACCTCACGGTGCTCAAGGAGCGCATCAAGCCCGTCATCAGCTCCATCGATGAAATCAAGAGGGTGGAAGGCCAGCGCCGGGATTAGGCATCCCGTTCTTCTTCGCCGCTGCGGGTTCCCGACCAAGACAAGTTTTATCTTTAGTTAGAACCACAGCAATGATGTGATGTAACATAACTTTGAAGTATTTTTGGGATTATGCATGCTATTTCCCTATTTGTTGCCTCTTTGTACGTCCACCCTACGCTAGCTGGGTAGGCTTGCCGGCGCGGAAACCCAAGGCGGCGTCTTGGGGACGGGTCCCCATTGGCCTGCCGGGTGAACGTGCTACCGGGTGAGCCACCTTACCACCCTTAACGCAGTCGCTCGAACTGTCGAGTTTGACTCGAGTCAGAGTCGAGAGCCTTGCCAATTGCGGAAGGCGACCCTACCGTTTCCAACGCAGCCATTTGAACCGTTGAGCGGACTCGAAACAGAACAAAGGCATTGCCGATCGGGAAGGGCCCCATTTGCGTACATGCTTCTTTTTGTACAAAGAACGACAGCTCCGAGGATAATAACTTTATATAATAGAATGGAAATATCCGGGGTTCAATGTAACTTAGCTCCTGTTTGCAGCCGTTCGAGTGCTGATCTTCCGGCCTCCTTCCTTCTCAAAGAGCCACGAAGACGAAGGAGAGTTGGGCTAACTACTAGAGCCGATTCTCACAACTGTGCCCCCTACCCGGCGCGCCAAAGATGTCGGTGTATTGGAACGACACCTATGGGATCACAAGAATCCCTACTACAGTTAGCGGGGCGCGAGGTTGAAAGAAGAGCGGATCAAACAGATAGCACACGGTTCGTTTATCTAGGTTCGGGCCGCGAGGATGCGTAAAACCCTACTCCTGCTTTGGTGGATTGTATATCTGTGTTCTTCAGCTAGCTATGGGGCGTGAGGAGCTCCAAAAAGCCGAATCCTCCTCCTGGTCGCCTCGGGCCTCCTTTTATAGAAAAAGGGGTTGCCACAGTGGCACACAGGAGGTGGAAAGGGTACAGTGATGCGAGTTTATCCCTCGCATTACATGACAAGGCGCATTTAATGCGTCTTGCTTAGCTGTCCTTGCTTTATCGAGGACGGGGGAGAGATCCGTCTTGTCCATCGCCGCTCCTTCTTGTGTCGACACGCGCCCTGGCCAGCGATGCCTGAGATGCCATGTAGGTAGGCAGGCAGCTGAGGTGGCACGATGGTGGGTCTTCATGAAGATCTGCATGTCGCCACGCAGGTGCCTGCCCAGCTGGTTGGGTCGGCAGCTGCATACGGCGGTGGTAGTTCAGTCGGCGTGGGCCTGATGGTGGCCCTGCGGATGCCTTTGGCAAGGGCCTTGCCGGGGCCCCGGCAAGGGTCTTGCCGCGACGCCTGCTGCCATCCCCGGCAAGGTGCTTGCCGGAGGTCTTGTGGCCTTCCTTGGCTGGGATTCCGCTAAGGGTCGTCATCTTCTTAGTGCGTATCTGATCTTGAATGTCTTCACAAAGATCTGCATGCCACTACGGGGATGTCTCCCGAATCCTTGCCCTATGGGGGCAGCGGACTCAAGGGTGATTCGCTCCGTAGGCGTGGGGCGAGTTGTCGCGTCAAGGGTCTTGCCAGGGCTGCTAAAGCCGCCCCGACAAGGATGTTGCCGGGGCTGCTAAAAACTGGCTCCCGGCAAGGGTCTTGCCGGGGGAACCCGCTTCGTCCCTTTGCTCTTTGTGGTCTTGTTCTTTGGTGCTTCGGTCTTACCCTGGCTTACCTCCCTTGCCTTGCTTGGTGCGGCGGTGCCCGTGGCTCAGACTGCCCGTGCACAGTCATAGGGGTACAAAAAGTGTACCCCCCCCCTTTTTGTACACCGACATACAGGCAGTCAGGCTCTGATACCAAAGCTGTCGGGACCCCGATCCTAAGTCACACAAATCTAGCCTATAACACATCATATCACTTTGCGTCCTCACGCACGGTATCCCCACGGGTGCCACCTTACCTGGCCCGGGACCGTTTGCACATTTTGGCACACGTATATGATAGTGTCGCTAGCATCCATATGACAGAGAACCCGGGCCGACATGACTAGTTATAAACCAAAAGTGGTGCTAAATTACAGAGACATGCATACATGACCCAGCATCGAACGTGTCGGTCATCAATGTATGAACCCAAGTCGTAGCAAGCTACAAGGACTTAAAGGAACAACGCGTGACATTTCCCCTACGGGACAGACACATGAACGAAGAAGGACACATGTCGGCCAGCATAAGTGTTCCGGAGCAGTAGCAAGCTACCAAGGCTCAGTGGAAGCACTGGGAGGCATTTCCCTGTAAGATAGGCTACCAAGGGTAAACAACTAGGTGTCGGATCGTACACATAGCAATACACATTACACGTACGCATAACATGCAAGTATGTGTTGTACAACATGGCATCACAACATAACTCAACAACTCATATAGATAAAGGCCCAGAAGAGCCATCATAATATTATTACAAATAGAGGTCACATGACCCAACATACAAAGCATACAGGCAACGGAAGCATAACATGTCTGAGTACAGACAACTACAAATGAAAAAGGCTGAGGAGCCTGACTATCTAAAAGATCGTCCCAAGGGTACAAGATCATAGCTGAGGTAACAAGCTAAACGTCGAAGTCCACGCGGAACCACTAGCGAGACTAAAGTCTCTCTGCAAAAACATAAATTAAGCAAACATGAGTGCAAAGGTACTCAGCAAGACTTACATCAGAACTAGCTACATATGCATCAGTATCAACAAAGGGGTGGTGGAGTTTAACTGCAGCAAGCCAGCTTTGACTCGGTGGCTATCCTGAACTACGAATGCAAGTAACTCTTTTGAGGTGGCGCACACGAGTCCACATATTTACCAATCAATACACCACTATGGATCCGCTCCCGTCTCCCTACAAGAAGGCCATCCATAGCACTCACGCTTATCTTGCGCATTTTAGAGTATCCACTTTCACTTGTCTATGAACTGTATAGGTAACCCAGAAGTCCTTTACCGCGGACACGGCTATTCGAATAGATCATTTGTAACCCTGCAGGGGTGTACTTCTTCACATGTGTTTTCACCACTTAGCGTCTGCACACGACATGTGCTCGGCAGACTTCAAGCGAAAGCCGACGAGGGTGTAGACCACGACCTAACCAACCACTCAAGTCTCTAGTCCAGGTTTATCACCTATTTGGGTTCCATCCGTGGGGAGATCCGACCGGGGTGTCGCTCACGGCCCCAAACGATGTGTACAGGATTCCCGAGTCACCAAACGGGCGACCGGTACACCATGCCACGTACCTGCCGCGTCACAGCCCACCCCGAGGGTCAGCGCTGTGCACGACCTCAAGTAAACTACAAACACCAGAAACTAGTTGCAACTCCCGGACAGAGGACACGGGCAGTCAATAAGTCGAGCGGGGTCATATTTCAGGGCCCAACGTGTGGTAGTAGTTGTTCATGGATCAACCAACACAGAACTCAGTTCCTGAGGATGGTTTCAATGAGACAACCCACCATGTACTCCTACATGGCCTCTCATCGCTACCTTTACCAAATCGTGTTCACACACTTAGCTCTCAACAGTAGGACATGATGACCACATTCCAATTCATCCCCGATGAATCAGACCTGACACAACTCTAAGCAATAGCAGGCATAACCAGAAAGCATGAATGAGTAGGCACATCATGGCTCAAACAACTCCTACTCATGCTAGTGGGTTTCAACTATTTACTGTGGCAATGACAGGTCATGCAGAGGAAAAGGGGTTCAGCTACCGCAGCAAATAGCAGTTGAAACATTGTTGCCCTAATGTAGTAAAAGAGAGCAAGAGCGAGAGAGTGGGATTGTATCGGAATGCTCAATGAGGTTTTGCTTGCCTGGCACTTCTGAAGATGGTACTGTGTCTTCATCAATGTCATCGGTCACATCGTCGGAACAACGTCTACTGAGAGGGGACAAACACCGGCAACAGAGAAACAACACAATCAATGCAATGCGACAATATGATGCATGATCATGACATGGCAATATGCTGTTGATTAGGCTAATGCAACTAGCAACCATATTAAATGAAGTTGGTTTGAACCAAAGGTTCAAATTCAAACTCCATATGTGATTATTTAAATGCCATTTCTTCAAATTATCCTAAAAAATGGCTGTAAATTATTCAAACATGCATGAAAATGCCATAAACAGATTCCTTGAATTTTTTTGATCACTTTTCATATATAACTTATTTTCATTGGAGTTATAGATTATTTTATGTGATATTTAGAAGTTTTGGATATTTTCTGAAATAAATAAATCATTTCTGATTTATTTAAAATCCCAAAAAATACTTACTGCATCAGCATGACTTCATGCTGACGTCAACGGGTCAATAGGGACTGGTCCAGGTCAAACCTAACGTGTGGAGTCCACACGTCAGTGGCTCAGTAAACTAACTAAGTTAGTTAGCCCTAACTAACTGGGCAGCGCCCACTAGCCAGTGACTGTAGTAACTAACCTAACTAGTTAATTAGTGCTAACTAGGGTAATTAGTCGGGCGAGGCCCGCAAGTCAGTGAGAGAGACGGGAAGTCAAACCGGGCAGTGGGGTCAACCCACGCCGGTCAACGGGTCAGCAGTCGCCGGCGTTTAGCCGCTGGCGAGTCCAGACGCGGCGGTGCACTGCGGGATTTGCCTACAGAGCGCCATTTGGCGCGCGAAGCACAGCTACGGGATGCGGACGCTCGTCCGCATCCAACCATGGTGGTGACGCGGCTAGGGAGTGGCCGGAGTGGCGCCGGCGATGAGCTCGGCGGCGGCCGAAGCTCGGTCGAGCTCGGGCTCGTCGCTGCACTGGCTTAGCCGGGGCGGCGCTAGCACCTACGGCTCCTACAAGATGTGGGGAGTGCAAGGGGCACAAGCCTGGGACCATATGGTCACCGGAGCACCACCAGCGACGAGCGCGGGCGGCGGTGCGTTCAGACGTCCACGGAGCAACGACTACTGCGTACCAAGGAGGAAACAGAGAGCGGAGTTAGATGGAGAGGCTCACAGCGGATGCGGTGGCGCCGGAGTTAGCTCGGGGGAGAGGCTGGTGTGGTCGGAACGACAACGATGATCACCGGAGTCCGAGGAAGAAGACGGAGCCGATGGCAGCGTTGTAGGGGCTCCCGCAGGGCGTGGCTCGGTCAGGAGGAAGAGGGGTCGAGGCGGAGCCTCTAGGCGCATCAGCGAGGCGAGTCAGTGGCTGTGGCCACGGCGGTGCTTGTCGGCGGCGACGGCTGCGCCCAGCGGCCGCGCGTAAGAGAAACAGAGGAGGGGGCAGGAGCGAGGGAGAGTGCGAGGGGGTTCCAGGGGCGTGCGTGGCGACGCATGGATGCGTCCAGGGCGTCGAGGGGAAGCAACAAGCAGGAGGTGGCCGGGGCGGGTGGCCGCGCGCGCGGGGCACACGCCCGGCGTCCTTCTGTTAGGTGGAAGATGACAGGGGAGGGCCCAGGTGGGCTGGGCTGGCTTTGCCCAGCTGGGCTGCTACTGTGCCAGGCCAGTTGGGCCTTGCCAGGTAAGTTCTCTAACCTTTTCTAATTTGTTTTTTTTCTATTTCTTTTGTAACTTTGTGCCTTTTCTAGAAATGCTTAGGCACTTTCAAAAATCACCAAACTGCTCATGCCCACTGTTTAGCATAAAACCAACATGGAACATTTCAGTTTAGGATTATTTGGACATTTAAAATATTTTATAGCATTTAAATGCCCAAATGCAAATAGAGTATGATTTAATTCAGAGCCCAAATATGTCATGGAAAAATGTGCATCACCTCTGGTTACTGTTTACAGCATTTTCCATAAATGATGAATATTTTTGAAAGCCATTTGGATTACCGAAAATATTTTAGTTGAACCTAGTGAATTCCTTTGATGCTAGGGGTTTAGGCAATCCTCATTTCAAGTTTATTTCAAGATTAAACATGATGCACACATGAGGCTAGCCTAGTGCATTACTAGAAGCTAGGGATGTGACATCTTTACTAAAAAGAACCAAATTGTCGACTGTCCGGATGCCGAGGCCTTAGCGGCATTCAAACACAGTGTCCATGACGAATGGTTGGCTAGACACCTCGACCAAGAGAAGCCGAGAATAATGGCAGCCCTAACTACACTCATGACCCGCTTTTGCGCGGGCGAGGACAGCTGGCTGGCTCATAGCAGCAACAACACTAGCGACCCTGACACCTCTGAAGTCAGGGATTGCAATGGCAAGCCACGGTGCAATAACAACAAGCGTCAAAACAATATTGGAAGCACGGATGATACGGCAGTAAACGCGGGATTCAATGGCTCCAAGCCCGGTTAACGGAAGAATTCGTACAAAGGCAACAGAGATAGTCCATCTAGCTTGGACAAAATACTAGGCAGACCTTGCCAGATTCATGGCACCCCAAAAAACTTGCTAATCGTACCAATCGAAACTTTTGGGTCTTTAAGCATGCCGGCAAGCTAAACGCCAAACACAAGGGGAAAGGGCCTCAAAGTGAAGACGAGGATGAACCTCGCCAGCCAAACACGGGGGCACAGAGGAAATTTCCACTAGAGGTAAAAACCGTGAACATGATCTACGTCACCCATATCCCCAAGAGGGAGCGCAAGCGTGCACTCAGATACGTCTACACTGTCGAGCATGTCGCCCCCGAATTCAATACATGGTCGGCTTGTCCGATCACCTTTGATCGTAGGGATAATCCAACTAGTATTCATCATGGAGGTTCAACGACCTTAGTGCTCGACCCCATAATCGACGGATATCATCTTACTCGAGTCCTTATGGACGGCGGCAGCAGTATCAATGTGATATACCAAGACACTATCCGCAAGATGGGGATAGACCCGTCAAGGATTAAGCCCAGCAGCACTACCTTTAAAGGAGTCATACAAGGCGTAGAGGCCCGTTGCACGGTCTCACTGACATTGGAGGTCGTATTCGGCTCTCCTGATAACTTTTGAAGCGAAGAGTTAATCTTCGACATCGCTCCTTTCCGAAGCGGCTATCATGCACTACTGGGAAGAACGGCCTTCGCCCACTTTAATGCGGTCCCGCATTATGCTTATTTAGAGCTCAAAATGCCCGGAACACGCGGCGTCATCACGGTCAACAGAAACATGGAGCGCTCCCTCCGTACGGAGGAAGACACTGCGGCCAAAGTAGCTGAGGTCCAAAATGGCCTCTTCAAGCCGAGCAGTTCATCGGTCGTCAAGACCACACACACGGCTAAACGTGTCCAGTCCGCACTACAATGCGGCAGCTCAGAAGAACCTGAGCTCGATTAGCAGTGGCGCCCCTATCGACTTCCCCATAAGGTTGTAGCATACGTACCTCGCGTACACAATTATATGCCCTTAAAATACCTTGGGAGGCGCTGGGGGCACGCAGCATACAAATAGTCCATTGTTCGGCTTGACCCTATTCGGACTCTAAAATACATTTTCTTTTTCAGGTTCATTTAAAAGAACCTACATTGTTTGCGGCTGTGCAGGATACTCTTTTCCAGAATCATGTTTTCTTTTTCTTTTTTTACAGGCGGCCATCATAATCCTCCTCTTCAAGGACATACTACCAAGGAGAAAAAAGGCGCAGACGTGCAACACGGCCCCATGTTGAGATTTCTTTTTTAGATCCAGACTGTGTGTAAACTTGTTTCCTCTATTTTATTTTTTACTTTTTGGCATGTAAAATGCCTATGTATGTTATCGGCATTACCTATAACCACACGGCTTGCCGTATTAAACGGGATATAAAAGAAGCAGTTTGGTTCCAATTTGCTTGGACTATATTTTATTTACCAATTGTGTTCTCCCCCCCCCCCAAGTCAGATCGCCGCATGTGCCTTAATACCTGGACTTAATACTAGGGCACGTATTCAGCCTGGCACACCTCTAAAAAAGTCCGAACACCTATAGGGTACTGTTCGCCATCCCGGATATTGCGTTATATGCATCGGCTCGGAATCATGTCTTTGGTCTATAGTTGGGTTGCCCGGCTCCTGTGTTTGCCACCTTACGTTCCGCATTGTTCGGCTAAGGTAGTAAAGGGAGAACTACTGTGATTGTACTTCTGGTTCGTCTGGTCAAGTACCTCGGTAGAGAAAGCCGAAAACTGACTGTCATGATGAAGCGAGAGCCGGTCAAGCGATTCGATGACTTAGTGTTATACTACAATCGATAGCGATCCACGCCGTGTTATACGAGGGGCTAGTTTTCGCCCAACCGCGTGATATGGGCACCATAATTAGGAAAGCCCTACACTCACCAAGGGCTAGTACCTAGCCCCACTAGTCAAGCTCATATGGCTAAGTGAAAGCAATAAAAACACATAGTCTGATTGTCTGGTTCGCTCCGCAGACACCTCCTATATGGACCAAGATGTTGGATAAAGAGTGTTCATGCACATTACCAACCACCCCTGTAATATTTACATGGGGGCTGAAGCCGACAACTAGAAACTTTCAAATTTAAATAAACAGCTGCACATGAGGAAAAAGTCGCTTATAATACAAAAGCACAAAATTATATATGTCGGCACATAGGCTTAGTCCTTACAATATGAATGCAATCCTTCAAAGATTATATCCTTTGAGTACTGGCCCTCTACAAGGCAGGCTCCTTCTAAGACATCACCAAAGTACCATTCTGGCTTGCGGTGATCCTTGCCCTCTGGTGGGCCAGCAGTTGCTATCTCCGTGGCCTTCATCTTCGCCCAATGCACCTTCACACGGTGTCGTGGAATTAACACGGCAGATGTCCGGTTTAACGGACTTAGTGATGGAACCATCGCACAGGTTAGCTTGAAGGGGTTAAAAGCACACAAAGGACACAGAGGGTTTATACTAGTTCGGCCCCTTCGATGAAGGTAAAAGCCAACGTCTAGTTTGGTTTGGTATTGCTCGGGCGTCGATGAACAGGGAGCGGATCGCTTGCCTGTGTCTCGACGGGTTGTCTCTTGTCCTTGAACCGTCGCCGGGTCGTCCCTTTATATAGAGGCGACGCCCGGTCCGGTTTACAGAGTCCCGAGGCCGGATCATACTTGTGTCCGCCTCGGTCTCTGTTCTTTCTTCCTTGTCTCTCAAGTTACATGATTAGGCAATTTACAAATCGTAACTCTACACATGGGCCTTAAGTCTTCATGGACCGTAACCTCTACTGGATATTTACAAGTATAAGTAAACTACCATAATCCGGTTTACACTAGCCGGTTTATACCTGCTAGGAATATCTCTGACATTAGGCCCCAGAATGATTTGAACTTGTTCACATCAATCTTCTCAGTCTTGCATGATCTTCTCTTCTTGTGTCTTCTCATTTTTGTAAACCGGACCATGACGTCATCCTTGAAAATCATTTAATTTAACCGTGACATCACCTCCGCATTTAACGCGCGCAGTTGTCTATCACCTTTGTTTAAAGGCTATCCCGAAAATCGAGGCGACAAGGAATCTTTATCCAATCTTCTGCCTCCTCAAATCTCGCGCCTGCCGTTTCGTTCTCTGCCCCTTTATAAATACTGCTACCTCTCTTCCTCATTTTCCTTCCGCTCGTCCTCTTCTTCCGTTGCCCGAGCTCAAACCTCCGCCGTCGTCCGTCAAGCTCTCCTTCGCCGGCCGCTGCATCAACCTGAGTGCGACCAGAAAAACTCCGCCGCCGCTTCTTGCTGTTTCAGGTACTCCATCTTCCTTGCTGTAGATCTATAGCTTTAGGGTTCTTCTCGCGCCTCCGCCATTAAACCTCGGAGAAAGCTTCATCTCTTCGTCCTAGGCACCAAGTTCGAAGTAGTTTCAGCCTTTAGATCTTGCCCTTAAAACTTGCCTCTGTTCCGCTGCCGTATGCTTAGATTTCGGCGTTTTAGATTCAATCTCTTAGATTTGTCCGCTCTGTATAGGACCCTTGCAGTTCTTCCTGTAATAGTTTTGCATTTGTTTTTCTTTTCCTGGGCGCTCAGATCTGTTTTACTTTAGCTATCTGTAAAAACTTGTTTCTTCACCCTTGTAGATCTGTAAAATATTCTCTGGTTTGACCAGTCATATGTTGCTTCTGTAATAATTCAACAACGAACGTGACGGTTTAGTTCCTTCTTTTTTTGTTATCATGAACCGGTAGTAATATATTTTCCTGCTTACTGCCGGGTTAGCCATATCATTAGTCCTCTGTCTAAACCGTCGCGTGATCTTTGCATAAGTCTTCCGGTTCATACCACTGTACTCGAGTAATCCGGATTTTATACTTCATCTTTTCAGCACTTTCATTCTGTTACTATGGCTGCCAAACAGTTTGTTTCTTGCGACTGGGTTCCTTTCGTCATTACGGAAGAAGATTTAATCAATGCTGCTGCAATCGGCACTCTAGGCCCTCGGTCTGTTTTAAAATGGCGGGCCCCTGGAAATGAATGTCCTCCTGCTCCCAGAGAGGGGTAGGTTATTGTCTTCTTTGACCACATTGCTCGAGGTTTCACTCCTCCCGGTTCAAAGTTCTTCCGGGACGTGCTTGCCGCTTTCCGACTTCACCCTCAGGATATAGGTCCCAACTCTATTTCAAACATCTGCGATTTTCAAGTTTTCTCAGAGGTGTATTTGCAAGAAGAGCCATCAGTCGACCTGTTCCGGGACTTCTTCCACTTGAACCAGCGAACTGAGTTTACTAGCGGACCTCATCAAGAACTGGGTGGAGTCAGCATTCAGAAGAGAAGAGATGCAGTCTTTCCTCATGCCGCTCTCCACACGCACCCCAAGGATTGGAACAAGTCTTGGTTTTATTGCATTGACACTTCACCTGAAAGAGAAAATCCACTGTCGGGTTATCGAGAGCATCGTCTTCCGGAGGATCACCCTTTGCTGCAGCGCCTTAGCTCCTCAGAACGGCCCCGGTTTGCTTCTCAACTTGCCAGGCTGAAATCCTTTTTGGCCAACGGTTTAACCGGAATTGATTTTATGCGCTGCTGGCTTTCTTGGAGTATCCTTCCTCTGAGTCCGCGCCCGAGTCTGATGTGTAAATATTCTGGTAAACCGGATGATCCTCAACGTTTTTCCAAGGACAAAATTTCTGAATCGGAAGTCATTGAGTCTGCTAAGAAGATGCTCAATGTCTCCTTAGAAGAATGTAGCAAAACCGGATTGGCTCCGTATTATAAGAAGAACAAACTGCCTGCAGTAAGTCTTACACTCTTTCATATTTTTGTAATCTGTTCCTTTAAATCGTTCTTTCAATTATCTTTCACCTTTTGAACAGGCTGATGATCCTTTTTGGAAGAGAAAACCTCAGGAAAAGGCTGGAAAACAGCCACGCCGGAAAACTTACGTTATCAAGAAGAAAAAGGCGGCTGCTGGCTCCGGTTCACATGCTGAAGATGATGATCCGGACTCTGAGCTATGAGTTAATCCGGCTATGGCTTGTTCACTTTTATCCAGATTTGTGTTAACGGTATCTTTTCACAGGAGTTGGCTGAAGGAGATAAACCGGCAGAAATTGAGGTAACTATTCTTTCTTCAGATTCAGAACCACCTCCACCAAAAATTCGTCGGACAGTCCGGAAATATCAGTTTTCTCACCCTTATGCTCAATTGGACCCCAATTTTCTTTTGAAGAAACAACAACATGAAGCCCTTCGCCGGACTACCCGCCATAGCGGCCTTGCAGTTGAATCGTCCGGAATATCTCTTACTCCAACTCGGAGGCGCCGCTCTGAGGTTATACTCTCTCCAACTCTCCTTCATCCCAAGGCCGGGCTTATACGCAAACCGCTTAAACCGTCTGACCCTAATTATCAGGAGACTCCCTTATCTTTCTCTGGCGAATCCACTGCCACACAAGTTCCTCCTCTGAAGACTGTCCCTGGGTAAGTCCTTTCTCTTATCCGGTTTATCTTTGCATTTGCCTTACAATTCTGACTTCTTTTTTCAATTTCTTTCAGCAAGCCTAAACCTAGCAAAAGGGCAAAGGCCAACAAACCAACTGCTGAGACTGCCACTGATGATCCGGCGTTTGACCCGGATACAACCGTCCCTCCGGAAGGCGAGCCCACAATTCCGCTTGAAGACCCTGCTCCTATGGACCATACTACTGTACCTGAAAATCCCAACACTGAGAACGTCCATGAACCGGCGAGTCCTGCCCGGGCCGATCCTCCTCAAACTAGCCCTGCTCGCGCTAGTCCGGTTCACACCGCTACTCCACCACCAGCAACTGCCCCTTCTCCGGATGTCCAGATAACTGGTACTGCTTATACCGCTCCTGCTGAACCCACTGTTTTGGCCAAGCATACAGCTAAATCAGAGAAACTTCATCAAGAGAAGGGCAAATGGAGCACTGATTTGTCTAGTTTTGCCGAGCTGAGTGCCCAGGAGCTCTATTCCGGGTATTTGAACCGGCTTCACACCGGCCGGGACCATGAAGCGGGCTTAATCAGCATGATGAAAGAAAAATACGAGGTAACTCCCTTGTCTTTGTTTTACCTTTGTTGTGTTTCTGTCCATACCATGGTAGCCCCCAAGTTCCGGTTTAGCTGCATTTAGAAGGTGAACCGGTACTTCCTGTTTGAGCAGATGATCTTACATTAGCCCCCAAGTGCCAGGGGCATAATTTGGTTTATGTGCCTGGGACTTGTCTGAATTCTTTGATGTTTCAACTATGCATTAGCCCCCAAGTGTCAAGTAGACAACTTGTTTGTGTGCTTGAGACTTGTTTGAATTGTAACTCCTCGATACTTCAATCGTCCATTAGCCCCCAAGTGTCAAGTATATAATTTGATTATGTGCTTGAGACTTGTATGAATTTTGCTCTTATTCCACTTGATTTTCTTTGCAGGCTGATTTAAACCGGAGGGCTGAAGAAATCACTGAACTCCGGAACAGACTGGCTGAGACTGAGTCTGCCGCTGCTAAGGCCAAAAAAGAATTGGCGCTGAGCTTAACTACCGCTGAATAGCTGAAGAAATTTTTTGAAGAAGAGCGGACGGCCTTTGAAGTAGAAAAGAAGGATCTAGAAAAAAGGGCAAAGGATGCTGAGGAAGTCCTTAATCCAGTGACTGAAGAGTTAACCGGTTTAAAGCGGCAAATAGAACTGATGACTTCTGCTGTCTTTGGTAAGTACTTAATCTGTTGCTCATGCTTTTCATCCTTGCAATCTGTATTCCGGCCTGGTTTAACTGTAATGATTTTTATGTAGGGCGCCATGTTTCCCATCTCGGGGACGATTTACGGAAGAAGCTCAAAGCATCTTATACTCTGGTCGAGCAGCTGTATTCCGGCGCTCAGAGGATCATAAGTGCAATGTCTTTCCATAAATCGGCCCCCACGACTATCCAAGGTACACTAGAAAAGCTCTCTGTCTTGCCAGTGCGCTTGGAGGAAACGAAGAAGTCTGCTGCTCGAGCCGGTTCTCTCATGGCGCTTACCAGAGCCAAAGCGTGGGTTCCAGATTTTGATCCGGAAGAAGCCTTGAATGGGTATCCCGGTACTAAAGAAGACAGATCAGCTTTCACTGCCAAGGATCTTCACGCTTTGACCAAGGAGATGCGTCCTCTCGCTAGCAAGCTTGCTGCCGAATTAGATTTGACTAGGTATCATCCGGGATATGATTTACAGAACGAGCGGGTGGATCGGCCAGTTTATGATACCGTGAATCTAATCCCACCAGTGCGCCCTCATACTTTCGCCCCAGATATTGATCCGTCTGAACTTATCACGGAAGAGATGTACTTCCGCGCTTTAACGAAAATTGATTGGTGCGTCCCTGACTTCCAGCCGCTTCAAGAAGAGGAAGAGACTCCGGAACAAGTTGATCCCCAGCCATCGCAGCAGGAGGAGGCGTAGGCCATAGTGTATCTTTGTAGTTGCAGTCTCATTTTGCTGGCCCAATGCACCTTCACACGAGCAAAGCCAATCTGAGAACCGTCTATGCAGGCCAAACGCTTAACAGCGTCGACCCGCGGACTCGCGTCGACGAGCTTTTTCACCAATCCGAAGTAGCTACGTGGGATTGGATCAGCGGGCCATAGCCGGACTATCAAGTCCTTCATGGCCGTACCCGCCATGTTATGAAGCTCGACCAGCTGCTTCATTTGGTCATTGAGGGGCACCGGATGATTTGGCGCAAGAAATTGCGACCAGAACAACTTCTCCGTGATGTTCCCCTCCTCGGCTCGGAAGTATTAGCCGGCATCAGCAATGCTCCTCGGGAGATTTGCAAACATGCCTGGAGAACTCCACAATCGTGTCAGCCCAAGATGCCTCTGACCCCCAAAGATGCTCTGCAAGAGAAAAGTCTTACCAGCTGCTATTTGACACACTTGTTTTATCTCTTCATGAGCACTGCGCGATTCACTCCGCGCCTCCTTAGCAGCATTAACTGCCGCAGTGAGTACGGATGCTTGTTCCGAAGTCGTCTGCTCCAATGTGTCGCATTTGCGAATGGCATCTTGCAGCTCGACCTCGACTTCGGCCACCCGAGACTCGTGATGTTGACGCACAACCTTCTCGGCCTCCAGGTCGGCAATCGCTTTATTAGTAGCTGCCTTGCTCGCCTTGGCCTCTTCCTTGGCCCTCGCAAGCTCGCCCTTAAGGGCCTAGACCGAAGCTGCGTCAGTTGTTACAAAAATCATATAACACAAATAAGCTTATGCTAAATAGTGTGCTAAAATTTCAATTTCTTCAAAATCCGCATACCTTGCGTTTCATCAAAACGCTTGTTGATGTGGTCGAGCTCTTTGTCAGCTAGTTTAAGCTTCCGATTTAACTCAGAAACCTCTGCGGTTGAACAGATGTCACTACTAGAGAAGCATGTTCAAGTGCAAAGTTCATAGTTCAGCTCTATCATATGCTATAACATGGATACTTCGTCTGATTCTGTTCAGAATCCAACAAAGCATCAGGGGATACTATATATATATATATACATACATACATAAAATAAAAAAGTTCTTTTTAAAACATTATGTCGCATACCTCAAAGTCTGTCAGTAGGCTGTTGAAAGCTTCGTTCAGTCTGCCTTTGACGGACTGAATTTTCTCCATGACCGCAGTCATCAGAGTGCAGTGTTCCTCTATGATGGAAGCACTTTGCAGTGCTCCCTCAAGAGTGTTCGGCGCCTCTGGATTGACGGTAGGCGCTATTGGAGCAGCTGCTCCCTCCCCCATCACGGG
>LR738714.1:9998740-10075470 GCA_902687465.1 Secale cereale | reverse complement strand
GGGGGGGGGGGGCTGATTTCCTGATTCTGGAGCCGCATTGGGCTCCCGAACAGTGTTTGGCGGGGCCCCGCATTGCTTGGGACCCCGTCTTCGGTCACCATGGGGATTGCTCCCCCTTGGTTGACAGCGGCTGAGGGATTGACCTCGGGTGCCCTTTCGTCCGCCCCACTCCCACCTGCTGGAGCAGGGGGAGTTTGTAGAGAGGACACCTCGGTATCCCCTACAATGGGCGACGAGCCCTGCGGAGGCATATCGCTCTCCACCATCCCCGACGATAGGGAATTCCACGATGACAGTGAAGCCGCGGGGATGTCATGCAGAGGACTATATAAAAACAAAATAAATATTAGATGCTAAAAGGGAAAGATTATCTGAACATAAGAAGTTATCGTCTAAATACTTACGATTCGGCCAGGGGCTATTAATCCTAGGCTGAACTCGATAGCTGTGTTCGGACGTTGAGTCCGAACTATCTGGAAGATTTAGCTTCTTCCTGGGCACGGCCTTGTCTGCGTCAGCGGGGGGCTCTCTCTTCCTCCCCTCACTTGGATGGGGGAGTCGTCTTCTTACTCCTCTTCCTCATCTTCTTCTTCGGGAGAGAGGTAGGAGCCAGTTTCCCTGGACATTGTGTCCATGGGACCTGTAGGGCGGGGGTCGCTCTTGACCTCCTTGCTCTTCTTCTTGGCCTTCTATTCTGGTGCCTTGTACGGCGCCGAGACCAACATCGCCGTTAGCTGAGGCGTCTCTGGGTCTTCTGGCAAGGGAGCCAGACACTTAATCTGCTCTGCCTTTTTCATCCAGGCCTGGATAGAACGCAAAAACTCTAACTCCTGTTATAATTGAAGTATGGACGGAGTATGTATTCGGCAGAAATTTTAATTACCTGTGACGCAGTGAGCACGGTGTTGATGCCCTTGTCCTCGGACTCCGCTGGCTACCCCTTCTGGCCCTTGAAGAGGTGCTTCCAGATGTCTTCTTGCATAGTGCCGAAGAGATGCTTCAAGGGCCGGGACCCTTCCGGATTGAACTCCCATAGATAGGAGTCCCGACATTGGCATGGAAGGACGAGACGGACGAGCATTACCTGAATCACATTTGTGAGGAGGGTGCCCTTGGTAATCATGCCAGAGATGCGACTTTGGAGCGCCAGCACCTCCGCCTGAGATCCCCAATCCGGACTCTTGTCAGTCCAAGAGGTTAGCCTCCCCGGGGGTCCAGATCTAAATGCGGCGCCGCCGCCCACTTGGCATCGCAGGGCTCAGTGATGTAGAACCACACCTGCTGCCAGACCTTGTTCGTCTCCACAAATCCCCCCTTGGGCAAGGTGGCGTTGGGGAGTTTGCTCACCATGGTGCCTCCGCACTCCGCGTGCTACCCGTCGACCACCTTCGGCTTCAAATTTAAGGTTTTGTGCCACAGGGAAGTGTGGGGGGACACAGAGGAACGCCTCACATACCACTGTAAAAATCGGATATGTGGAGAATTGAGTTCGGGGCTAGATCATGGAAATCTACCCCATAGAAAAAGAGGCCCCGTACAAAAGGGTGGAGAGGAAATCCCAGCCCCCGAATTAAGTGTGGGAGGAAGACGACCCTTAGAACTTGATCTGGCCATTGCTGGGAAGGGAGGCGGTGGTGGAGGAGTTGAGGATTATGGGAGCAAGAGCTGTGGGCACTTGGGCTGGGGAGATTGAGAACTAGGGCTTGAGGTGAACGTGGGGTTAAAGGGAAAGATTTGAGTCCTTTTATAAGCGGTGAATGCAAAACGCCCCCCCCCCTTCCCCGCTCCAGCCGTAAACATCGCCGGGTCCCAACGAGGTCGTGCGTAAGGCACGGTTAAGATGCTCACGTCACATTGATAATGATCCCGTAATAAGTGGGCACAATCTTTGTTTTGACTAGATGTGCCAATGAGGCTATACCTCGAAACACGAAACTGGAGCCAAGAAATGGTTCGATACATTAAAGGGATAGACATGATGCTTCGCTGAAAAGTTGTCAGTAAAGACACAATATCCGTTTTTATTACACCTTGCCTTCGAGGCTAAGGGTTGTACTAACCATGCAGAGCCGGACATAGTACCTTTTGTATAGGGAATATTGCTTCAATGTGTTCGAGAGGAGGAACCCGCCTTGCAATGCCGAAGACAGTATGCGAGCTGAACTCATCATCATTAAAGACTGGTTCAAGGGCTACTGAGGGAGTCCTGGATTAAGGGGTCCTCGGGGATCCGGATAGCTCGTTATGGGCCGGACTGGTGGGTCGTGAAGATTATTGATGAAGACTATCTCCCATATCCGGATAGGACTACCATATGTGTAAAATAGCAAGTTTAGATTCCGGGTGTAATGCTTTCCTTCCTCTGCAAGATGGTCATGTACAAACCCTAGGTCCATCCGGTGCATATATAAACCGGAGGGATTAGTCCGTAGAGACGGGAAATCATAGCAATCACATAGGCTAGACTTTTAGGGTTTAGCCATTACGATCTCGAGGTAGATCAACTCTTGTAACCCCATATTCATCAAGATCAATCAAGCAGGAAGTAGGGTATTACCTTCATCGAGAGGGTCCGAACCTGGGTAAACATCGTGTCTCTAGTCTCATGTTACCATCGATCCTCAGATGCATAGTTTGGGACCCCCTACCCGAGATCCGCCGGTTTTGACACCGACAGCCACCTCGACTTTTACTATTATTAGAGTTAAAGCTAGTTCACACAGTTGTATCTAAGAGTTGGTTCAAACAGGGAAGAAAGTGGGAAAGCTGTAGCATAAATCTAGGACTTGGTTCTAAGAGGAAATGGGGGAAAGTAGTAGATACCCAACCGGTCTCTTGGTTGAAAATGCGAAGAAAGCGGGCCGAATGGCGAAGGGTGGGGGGAAGTGGACCTGTCTCTTGGTCGAAAAAGGAAAGAAAGAGAGGGGTGTTGGGGGGACAACGCAAATGAGAATGAGCAGGTCTAGATTTGCTGTGCTCACATAGGAAAATGTCGCCGAGGAGGTAAAAATGGGACAAATCTAGGAATGTTACCAGAATATTTGCCGCTCTCGGCAATCACATCTGCCTCACCACTTGGTCGTTGACCAAGCTTGGAGCCATGTTTGGATTGCAGCCCCCAGCTGCCGATCTAAACAACCCATGTTGTCCCTACGCCCATATTGCTAGCATTAATGTAAACTCACATGAAGCAATGCCACCTAATGTCACTATTAAGTAATGCTGCTGTCAGTCTAGTGCCGTCGATAAATTAAACCAATGACACCACCATTATATGAAGTGCTTTCATCTTGTGTTATTGCCCATTAATTGTGTTTTTGAAATTACACTTAAATATCACACCGCTAACATTGCTTCATCCCAGTGGAACTGCACAAATTTGATTGCACATTTACTGATCATGTGCTACTCTCTCATGATAGTAATACTAATGTTGTTGTTCTACATGTTAATCTAGTGGCGGTGTTGATGTGATGTGATGTTACTTCTTACTTAATGGCACTTTTTCATACTGTCAATGTAGTGCTAATAGTATAACACAATAGACGTTGATGTTAATCATATGCCACTGCAAATAACTGTCACTGCTTAAATAAACGTATTTCATATTTGTGCAAACAGGAATGTCTGTCTCCATATCGTTTCTATTTGTGCAATCAAAAGCACACACCTCGGTTTTAGTAGAACTGCACAAAATGAGATGGCTATTCCTCGCTGCCGTCCTCTAACATCTCGTCTTCGAGGTATTCCTACAATGGTAGTAAGTAGGTAGAATGGCCAACGCAATCTAAAATAAGTTGATTCGTACGTTTACTTCCTGATTACAGTGCAGGGACGAGCGAAAACAACTGCATCCTAGTCAGGCATGCACTTTCTCCCAGATCAAGGATAGACAAAGGATTAGCTGGCACGGCTGCGCGGAGGTTTTTGGGACAGGTGCGCGGACAAGAGGCATTGTGGTCTACTTATTTCTGCAAATAGTGTTGCTTAAATTTAGTGGAACTGCACAAGAAGTTCAGGTGGTCAGTACACTACATGGTTCAGTTCAGCATTCCAGCTAAGAAGACAATTATAATTGGTTATTCTGGAATCAGAGAACCTAACCATGGATGGTGGCAACAAGAGAAACCAGAGTGAACTCCAGGAAATTAAAGCCTCCCTAGGAAAGCCCTTTGCTCAGAGAAGTCTTGCTTGATTTTTCCTGATTTGTAAAGCTTCTCACAACTTTGTCTTTTGTTGTGAACTAGTAAATGTTTGTTATGTTCTATGAATCATTGAGATGTATAAAATTACATAAGTTATGATTTTCAAGTATTTTATGAAACCGAGTTTAATGTGAATGTTCCACATGAACGCTGGAATAGCGTGTGAACGTTTGGAATTTACACCGTGGCCTCAGTTAACTGCATGAACCACTGCAATAAGATATCGTAGTTGCGTATATGTCAGACAACACAGTTCTCAAACAAGTACTCTATTTCATCAAACACACACAGCTCGTATGATAAACCAATAAACCATGACAACTTATGTCTTACCATGCCATATTACATGAAGAAACTAGTGAGGACGGATCTATTTCGGCAACAATTAGGATGGTTCTCTCTTGATTCACGTGCACACAAAAGTAGCAGTAGTTCCCATAGATGGATTCAAATAGAGTACTAGCCCCAGAGGGCTCGATAATAGGCAAGGTTAGGATAATTATACACAATCCAAACTACTTTTAAACACTAGCTGGTGCAACTATTTCATGCCTCGATCTAATTTGGGATGGACACAAGACGGACTTTGCCATGAACATCATCGAGGACGTGTGGCAGCAGCTCAATCCTGTGAACCTTCCTGAAGATAACCTTGTGGCCTTGCCACTCGTAAACTTGGTTATGGAGGCATGCCACGTTATCTTCCTGCTTAAGCTGGACAAGAACATTATGCCTCACAAACGAAGGAGTAGCTTTGAACTTCTTGTGATTCAGTACACCCTAGATAACACGCCTGACAAAGTGAGGCTGGAATACATCTCGACTTTGGTATAACTGCAAATGGCTTCCAGGATCCAATAGCCTAAGAACTTTTTTTCCTAGTGCGTATGTTCAGGTCATCCACCTCATAGCGAGTGACATGTACAACCACACAATCCTTGTCTGCATCGGGGCTCTAATTGAAACAGAAACAAATTCTAAATTACTTTCCAATATAAGAAACACAAGTTATTTAAACCACGATGTAGAGTCAAAAGTATGCATGACACGGAAGGTAGGATGGCATCGAAGCTAATAAAATTTTGCATTATTTATCACCACATTCTGAGATGCAAAAACACAATCGAGATCGGCAAAGAAGAAAATCACCTTGGGCAGCTCAGTGGGGGGAGAAATCCTTGAAGGGGGTAAACTGCTCCTGTGGGGCCACGGGGACTGTAACATCAAATGGGGCGTTGACAATTTTAGTAGTGGCCTTGAGCGTATCTGGGGTCGGCTCGGTGGCGGCCTCCATCTTCTTGGAGCTCTTTGTCTCGTGGGGATCAGCCTCACGCTGTAGGTGTCAAAACCGGCGGATCTCAGGTAGGGGGTCCCAAACTATGCGTCGGAGGATCGATGGTAACAGGAGACTGGGGACATGATGTTTACCTAGGTTTGGGCCCTCTCGATCGAGGTAATACCCTACTTCATGCTTGATTGATCTTGATGAATATGGGGTTACAAGAGTTGATCTACCTCGAGATCGTAATGGCTAAACCCTAAAAGTCTAGCCTATGTGATTGCTATGATTTCCTGTCTCTACAGACTAAACCCTCAGGTTTATATATGCACCGGAGGGACCTAGGCTTTGTACATGACCAACTTGCAGAGGAAGGAATGCATTACACCCGGACTCTAAACTTGTTGTTTTACACATATGGGAGTCCTATCCGGATACGGGAGATAGTCTTCATCAATAATCTTCACGGCCCACCAGTCCGGCCCGTAACGAGCGATCCGGATCCGTGAGGACCCCTTAATCCAGGACTCCCTCAGTAGCCCCTGAACGAGTCTTCGATGACGATGATTTCAGCTCGCGTACTATCTTCGGCATTGCAAGGCGGGTTCCTCCTCCCGAACACATTGAAGCAATATTCCCTATACAAAAGGTACTATGTCCGGCTCTCCATGGTTAGTATAGCCCTTAGCCTCGAAGGCAAGGTATCAAAAAAACGGATAATGTATCTTTACTGACAACTTTTCAGCGAAGCATCACGTATATCCCTTTAATGTATCAAACCATTTTCTTGGCTCCAGTTTCGTGTTTCGAGGTATAGCCTCATTGGCACGTCTTGTCAAGAGATTGTGCCCACTTATTACGGGATCCTTATCAATGTGACGTGAGCATCTTAACCGCGTCTTACGCACGACCTCGTTGGGAACCAGCGAGGTTTACGGTTGGAGCGGGGGGGGGGGCGTTTAGCATTCACCGCTTATAAAAGGACTCATATCTTTCCCTTTAACCCCACGCTCACCTCAAGCCCTAGTTCTCCAATATCCCCAGCCCAAGCGCCCACAACTCTTGTTCCCACAATCCTCAACTCCTCCACCACCGCCTCCCTTCCCAGCAATGGCCGGATCCAGTATTAAGGGCAAGTGGGAGGCTTCCACGGTTATGCAGAAGACCATGAAGAGCCTCCGGAGCACGGGCTACCTCGCTGACGATGTACCGCACCGGGTCCCAGAAAAGGACCAAGTGATCCCCGTCTCTAAGGCCGATGAGAGGGTCGTCTTCCTCTCGCACTTTATTCGGGGGATGGGATTTCCTCTCCACCCCTTTGTACGAGGCCTCTTATTTTTCTATGGGCTAGATTTCCATGATGTAGCCCCGAACTCAATTCTCTAGATATCTGCTTTTATAGTGGTATGTGAGGCGTTCCTTTGTGTCCCCCCACACTTCGGCCTATGGCTCAAAACCTTCAATTTGAAGCCGAAGGTGGTCGACGGGCAGCACGCGAAGTGCGGAGGCGCCATGGTGAGCAAACTCCCGAACGCCACCTGGCCCAAGGGGGCATTTGTGGAGACGAACAAGGTCTGGCAGCAGGAATAGTTCTACATCACTAAGGCCTGCGACGCCAAGTGGGCGGTGGCGCCCAGATTTAGATCTGGACCCCCTGAGAGGCTAACCTCTTGGACCGACAAGAGTCCGGATTGGGGATCTCAGGCGGAGGTGCTGGCGCTCCAAAGTCGCATCTCTGGCATGATTACCAAGGGCACCCTCCTCACAAATGTGATTCAGGTAATGCTCGTCCGTCTTGTCCTTCCCTACCAACGCCGGGACTCCTATCAATGGGAGTTCAATCCAAAAGGGTCCCAGCCCTTCAAGCATCTCTCAGGCACTACGCACGAAGACATCTAGAAGCACCTCTTCAAGGCCCAGAAGGGGTGTACAGCGGAGTTCGAGGACAAGGGCTTCAGCACCGTGCTCACTGCGTCAGAGGTAATTAAAATTTCTGTTGAATACATACTCCGTCCATACTTCAATTATAACCGGAGTTAGAGTTTTTGCGTTCTATCTAGGCCTAGACGAAAAAGGCAGAGAGGATTAAGTGTCCGGCTCCCTTGCCAGAAGACCCAGAGATACCTCAGCTAACGGTGATGTTGGTCCCGGCGTCGTACAAGGCGCCGGAGAAGAAGGCCAAGAAGAAGAGCAGGGAGGTTAAGAGCGACCCCCGCCCTACAGGTCCCGCGAACACAAGGTCTGGGGAAACTGGCTCCCATCTCTTTCCCAAACAAGAAGAGGATGAAGAGGAGGAAGAAGATGACTCCCCCATCCAAGTGATGGGGAGGAAGAGAGCAGCCCCTGCTGACGCAGGCAAGGCCGTGACCAGGAAGAAGATAAATCTTCCAGATAGTTCGGACTCAACGTCCGAACATGGCTCCCGAGTTCAGCCCAGGATTAAGCCCCTGACCGAATCGGAAGTATTTAGACGATAACTGCTTATGTTCGGATAATTTTTCCTTTTTAGCGTCTAATATTTATTTTGTTTGTATATAGTCCTCCGCATGACATCCTCGTGGCTTCACTGTCATCGGGGAATTCCCTATCGCTGGGGGTGGTGGAGAGAGATATGCCTCCGCTGGGCTCGTCGCCCATTGTAGGGGATACCGAGGTGTCCTCTCTACAAACTCCTCCTACTCCAGCAGGTGGGAGTGGGGCGGACGAAAGGGCGCCCGAGGTCAATCCCTCGGCCGCTTTCAACCAAGGGGGAGCGATCCCCATGGTGACCGAAGACGGGGGGACCAAGCAATCCAGGGCCCCACCGAACACTGTTCAGGAGCCCAATGCGGCTCCGGAATCGGGAAATCGGCCCCCCGTGATGGGGGAGGGAGCAACTGCTCCAATGGCGCCCACCGTAAAACCGAAGGCCTCGAAACTCTGTAGGGAGCACTACAAAGTGCTTCCATCGTAGAGGAACACCGCACTCTGATGAGTACGGTCATGGAGAAAATTCAGTCCGTCAAAGGCATACTGAACGAAGCTTTACAGACTATGTAACACTCTTTATCCAGCGTCTGGGTCCATATAGGAAGTGTCTGCGGAGCGAACCAGGCAATCAGACTATGTGGCTTTATTGCTTTCACTTAGCCATAGCAGCTTGACTTGTGGGGCTAGGTACTAACCCCTGGTGCGTGTAGGGATTTCTAATTATGGTGCTTGTTTCACGCGGCTGGGTGAAAACCAGCCCCTCGTATAACACGGTGTGGATCGCTATCGATCGTAGTATAACACTAAGTCACCGAATTGCTTGACCGCCTCTCGGTTCATCATGACAGTCAGTTTTTGGCTTTCTCTACTGAGGTACTTGACCGGACGAACCAGAAGTACAATCGCAGTAATTCTCCCTTTACTTCCTTAGCCGAACTGTGACGACCCCGGCCCGACCGTGCACTAATCATACACGCAAATGCACACGATCAAGCCTAAGGACTCACGTGAAGGAATCACAGCACAACTCTAAAACATAAATAAATACATACAAGTCATATATTACAAGCCAGGGGCCTCGAGGGCTCGAATACATAACATGATGTCACACACATAGTCAGCGGAAGCGTTAGGTATCTGGGTACAGATACAACACAGAAGAAGATAGGCCTGTTACACAGGCGGGGCAAAAGAAAAACTACGATCGAAAAGGCGCAGGCCTCCTGCCTGGGACCTCCGATCCTACTCCTGGTCGTCGTCCGCCGGCTCCTCGTAGAAGTACTCGCCGGCCGGGTAGTAGTAGTAGCCAGCCTCGGGCTGGTAGTAGTAGTCGTCAACGGGGGCTGTAGGCACCATGGCTCCGTCGTCTGATTTATCATGCGGGTAGGACAAAAGAGGAAGCAAAGCAACCGTGAGTACTCATCCAAAGTACTCAGCAAGACTTACATCAGATCTATACTAGCAATGCATTATTTTCAAAGGAGGCTTTATGTGGGTGGACTAGACTGCAGAAAGCCAGAGTAGAGAGGGGAAAGGCCTAGTCCTGACGAAGACTAGCATCTTCAGGGTCTTGCAGCAATTAGAAGGGAGTATAATAGTTCATCATTAAGTAATGGGTTTATAGTAATATCAACTTCATATCACAAGTCACCAGTTCTAGTTGTACCGAAGTGGATACAACTCCGAGTGTCCGTTACCGTAGGACAGGCTATCGATAGATTGTTTCTTCCCTGCAGGGGTGCACCAAGTTACCCACCACGCTCGCTTAACTCCGGCCGGACACACCATCAGGTCGTGCCCGCCCTCGGCTAAACAATACGACGCAACCCGACCGGATACCGCCAGAGAGGATCAAGCACGCCGGACTAACCTATGCCCCCAGGGGTCTTGGCCATCGCCCCGGACGCTCCTGCACGTTACGTGGCCGTTCGGTAGCAGACCTAGCAACCCCTTATACAAGCGCAGTTGCATCCTAAGTCCAATCCGAACGGGCCGCTCAATCGCTGACGTCGTGACGACTCCGGCTGATGTATACGACGCAGAGCACCCACTCACACCCACGTGGTGGTTAGTGCTATCGGACCCGGAGGCCCCTCGGATCAAATATCCAAATCGCTTAGTGGATTGGGAGCGCGCGGTAACGAGCAGAGCCTACGATACTGTTGGCCCCGTCGTCCCGTCTCGAGGACTTGTGACAAGGACTGGAATGACCGGCCACGCCTCGTAGTTATCTCGCGGGTACCCTCACTGGTCACCCGACTCCACAGCTCACGCCTCAAAGGCACTCGCGGGTACCCCTCTGGGTCAACCCGCCTCCATCCAACATGTGTAGTAGTAACTTCAAAGTGTCGTCAGACGCACGATACCTCTGGCCGCACGCCTTTGTTCCTGGCGACGTCCGGCCTCGGGGATCGATACGTCTTTAAACACGGTATGGTAATCCAGGGCATCCGTGTGGTTTTCATGCCGATGAGGAATCCGAGGAATCACCCTCGTTGGATTCCTAAACGACAAATCCCGTTAAGGTGATACCGGAGGAATCACCCTCGGCGGTAATCACCATAGCGGATGCACGACAAAAGCTAAGTCGGAAGTGGGAAGAGGAATCACCCTCGGTAACCCACAACGAGCTAGCTATACTACAGGGACAACATCAGAAGTGAGTTCGGAGGTATCACCCTCGTCACCCGATGTTAACTCTGCGGAGTCGAGCATATTAGGGGGTGTGCGGTGATGTGAAGAAGGTCAGGGGAAGGGGCTCGATCGCTTGATCGAGGCAAGGGTACTATGCGAGGCAACTACGAGAAAGCGGGACCACAGCAGTGCTACCCAACCTATACTAAGCAGTTCATGAATAAAGACAGGTATCAACAGTTTAGCAAAAACAGGCTATGCAACAGTAATAGGAACAGTAGCAGTAGCAGCAAATCTAATGCAAGAATAAGAGAGATTAGACATAGGCGATATCGGAATGATCAAAGGGGGGTTGCTTGCCTGGTTGCTCGGTGGCAAAAGCAAGGTCGTCGGAGGGGGAACCAATCACCGGGACGGCGTCGGTCTCTGGAGCGGCGTCAGCGTCGGACTCTACCGAGAGAGAAGAGGGGGGGAAGAAACAGATAAATACACAGAAAACATGCATCACAAAGCGTGCTAAGCTAACGTGCAGTGCAGGGTTGCCTAGAAACATGTTTAAGTCTTATTGGTTATTTTTAGGATTTAACTGTAATTATTAACCGTTGTATGTGCACTATTCATCTACCAGAAACAGGCTAAAAGTTGCGGGTTCACCTCCGTAGAGGGTCCCGACACGGAAACGGATAGCACGGTTAGAATCGTCTCGTCGTTCTGAGCAACTTTCATATAGAAAGTTTTTCCATCCGAGCTACGGATAAAAAGATAAGAATTTCCGAAGATTAAAAGAATTTCTGGAATTTCTGGATTATTATTAATTTCGAAGGAAAAGAGAATATGACGTCATCATGGCGTCAGTGTGGCTCAGCGGTCAACTGACCCGCTGACCAGTCAACGGGGCCCACGCGGGACCCACTGGCAGTGACAGGGCACTGCCCAGTCAGCCATTGACTGGGTCAACGGGGCCCGTGGGTCCCGGGGTCAGTGACACAGGGGTGGGGCCCCCAGTGCCACGTCGGCCGGCCAGGTCAGCACGGTCGCCGGAGAGGGCTCCGGCGAGTCCAGCGCGGCGGCGCGACTCCGGCGAGCTCGGAAATTGCGTATACAGCATCATTTTGGGTGATTCCGGCGGCGTTCGAACGGCTACTCCATTCCGCGTCGAACTGCGGTGTCAAAATGGGAGGGGAAGGACTAATGCGACGGCGGCGACCACTTCGGCGGCGACAGAAGTCCGGCCGTGCTCGGGTTCGAGCATAGAGACTCGCCCGAGCCAAGATGATGCTCGCGCGCGACGCGCGTGACCACCAGCAGCTTGGCGGTGCAGCTAACGCGGCGTGAGGCGCCCTATAACGACGGTTATGAGCTCGCCGGCGGAGCTCGAGCTCGGTAATGGCGGCGCGACGTTGACAGCGGGCTACGGCGCGAAAGGAAGCACAGACGGGGAGGAGAGGAGGCACAGCTTACAGCGCAAGCTCACGGTGGCCTTTCGAGTGACCGGAAGCGCAGAGGGGAGCCGAAATCGCCGGAGATTCACCGGAGACAGAGAGGTGAGCGGTGACCTCGATCCCGTCCGCACAGTTCTTCCCGAGCTCAAAAGCGAGGCGTAGTCGCCGTAGTCGACCGAGGCGGAGTCGATGGATAGGTCGGCGAAGCGAGGCGAGGTCTCTGGCCATGCTCTCGACGGAGCCATGGCCGCGGTGGCGCTCAGTTGCGGAGACAGAGAGGGAGAGAGAGGCGAACGAGCTCAAGGGGGAGGAGCAGAATGGCGAGGAGGACCAGAGGGGAGGGCTCGGGGGCGAGGCTTATCCCCTCGCCCACCTGCTCCCATCGGCGTGGCAAACGGCGATAGCGCGGGCGCGCTCTGTCCATGGCGGGAGCGACACGGAGGGGAGGAGCAGGTAGAGGACACAGGCATGGGCCGGCTGGGCTCGGCCCACTGCCAGGTAAGTGTTCTGCCCCTCCCTCTTTTCTGTTATTTTTCAGTTTTTTTTCCAATTAACTAATAACCAGAGAGTGAAAAGGAATTATTTAGGCATCCAAACATGTTCTGAAAAATGTGAGACCAAGTCACATAATTCACTAGCAATATTAGGCACTGCCACAAGGAGTTTGAGGATTATTGGGATCTGTTTGGAATTTACATAAATAGAAAAGCATTTTTAAATGCTGAAATGGTGCTGAAATAAATGGTACTGCTCATCTTTGTCAAAGAGTGATGTTGTTTTCCTTAACAAATAATTGTTAGGGAATTTCTGCAAGGTGATGAGCATTTTTGCAGCAACTTTGGTGCAACTTTAGTTTGCACTTGTGTTTGAATTTAAATTCAAAGGAGAAATTTGAATTGGACCATTTAACCACTGTGATTAGCAAGGCAAATGAACATGACATGGCATGTTTATGAGGTGATCACTGTAGTAGGAATCTGGGGATGTTACAAATCTCCTCCACTACAAGAAATCTCGTCCCGAGATTTAAGTGGGGAAGAGAAAAGGTAACTTCGGGGAACTGACCTTGGCAGGGTCGTTTATTCGGTAGTTAACTCAAGGGAGGGGACAGGAAGAATCTCTCGGGTCGAAACTTAGGAAATCATCGGGAGCGAAGTATAATGATGCCATAAGAAGTTTCAAACGAACGGACATCCGATCGATGCCTGAACAGAGTGTGAAAATAGGTTCCGAGGGTCGGGAATAGATTAACTCTTGGAGGGTGGCTCGTGATAACACACAGAACCAAGAGCGAATGGTACTTCGGAATCAAAAGTGTTCAGAAGAGTCAGGTTCCGACCTGGTGAAACTGTAGGGGGTGTCGATCGAGAATAGGGAGAACGGGGTCATTTGCTCGAATATGACAGCAAGGACTGTCAGAGAGTATCCTGTCAGTTTTGTTGGCAACAGCGTCGGTACCAAGGGCGAGGGACGAAGAGAACCATTTTCCTGCTCGTTGAACGAGGCGGACCAATAGGCAAAGTTCTCGTCCATCGGTGGTTACCGGAAAGTCATCAACAATATTAACAGGGTCACACTGACAAGGTTGTACATCGAGGTGTATTTCATAAGCAGGGTTTTGTTTCTGCTTATATCATATAGATCACAAGAAAGGTTAATCAAACCAATGGAAAGGAAAATGTGATTAATTGATTAATCAAACCGAAGGAAAGGAAAATGTGTTTAGACACAAAAATTGGGAGTATATCATTTTCCAAGGAAAAGCGGAGCATGATATACAGGATAGGGTAGCAAGTTCAAAAACATTTGGATAAAGGGACGAGAGAAGAGTCTTGATATTACCCATACGATGTTGTGTGGATAATGGATCAAGAAACATTTTGTCGAGAGATTTCACGAGGATGCCATCGAACAGCGACGGTATCGATAAAAGGAATGGTGAAGCGAGAGGGTTAATGGAGCCACGGATACGGCACAAGCTCGAAATCAAGCTTGTTGTTCGAAGTGAAATGATAAAAATGAAGAAGATCGACGTGAGCTTCGCTCATCGTCGGAAGTTGTGCTCTGGGCATAAAGACCAGGTAACACGGTTAAAATTTAGCTTGATGATGATATAGCCGATCAGGCGGGGAATGATGTGATGGAGTATCATTCCAATAAGAGTCCACTAGAGGTAGTGCAATGACGCAATATCCTCGAGATAACATGGGGCAATACTTGAAGGTAGATCAGGATAGAGGTTGGATAAGTGAGTTGATCTGTAGAAGACAAGTATTTTAACTTGTCCGGGAGATGGGATCAAGGGGAAAATATGGTCGGAACCATGATTGCAAAGGATCAATTCACAGATATAAGATGATCTTATACCAGAGGGGATTCATTTTTTTACGAGCAGCTTCCATGATAAGTTCTACATCGGGTCCATGGGCATGAACACAAGGTTCAAGGTCGACTCCCACTTCTTCAATGCATTACCTTTCATTCACTCCTCGTCTTCGAAGAAATTGTAGAGTCGAAAATTTATTCGACGGAACGCGAGTAGATATAACCCGCATAGCTTTTGATTCACACAGACTAGAGAAAGCATATGTTCAACCCATCGGGGCAACTTAAGAACATATACCACAAACTTCAGGGGTAAGTAGCATAAGCTTGAGAAGTAGAGTATGGTTGACAAGACGGGGGATTCAATTTACCGAAGGTATTATGTATCAGGAGAAACTAACAAGGTTATGGAATATGGAGGGCAGTGTCGGATATTAATCCAACAAAAGATCAGGTGGTCGGCAAAGGATCTGATGTGAGTATCGGTACTCAACCAGAAGAAGAAGAAATGCAAATGCATCAGTTTATGGAAATGTCTGAATAAGCCGAAGCTTAAATGTGAAGGGTTTACGGTCTCCAATATCGAGGAATCAGAGGCAAAGGCTCTGATCAAAAGATGGGTAGATTGAATAGATTTAGATGGCCAATCAATCAAGGATTGATTTACCGAGAACCAGCTCATATCCAGAATGACGTCTGAGCCGGAAGGATGAATTAGTAGGAAACAACTGATGATTGTGTGTATTCGTCAACAAGTTGAATCATTAGGATCAGTATGACAGGGTCAAGGGATATCAATGATGATTACTTGACATATGGAACTAACCATAATGCAAGCAGGTAAGAAGAACCTTAAAAGCAGTAGGCTGCAGAGGATTCTTCTGGAGATCGATTAACAATGGAAAGTATGTTGCGAAGCACATGATCAGCTAGGGATGGACGAATCCCCGGTAAGTATGAGAAGTTATTCGTAGGTGTAATCATGCGGAAAGGATCTGCAAGGCAGCAGGTTCAAAGAATTCTCGAGATATCGAAAAGTATTTCGATATGTCAGATGGAGCAGGAGGGTAACTGGAAAGAATATATGAATGACGAGTGCAAGTAGTTAACCATCAGAATTTATCGGTGGTCAGGAACTGCAAAGCAGTGGGTACAAGGGTCTCGACAAACTTCGAGGAGTATCTTCGGAGTCTTCTGATGATGACACATCATCTTCTGAATGAGGGCTCTCCGAGAAGAAGTGGTCACGAGAACCTAGTGTCCGAGTTAGTAAAATCGTTTAACCCGAATAGAAGAGAGATTCAGAGTCCCAGAGTAAAGACGAGGAATAAAAGATCCTAATACCACCCAGTTGGCGACGTGGGGCCATAAGCCACACAGCCAAGTTAGTAAAACAGTTTTGGACCTCTAGACTCGACTTCGACCAAGGAGTTGGAAAGGGGGTTCCTACAGGCAGTCGGCTCTGATACCAACCTGTGACGACCCCGGCCCGACCGTGCACTAATCATACACGCAAATGCACACGATCAAGCCTAAGGACTCACGTGAAGGAATCACAGCACAACTCTAAAACATAAATAAATACATACAAGTCATATATTACAAGCCAGGGGCCTCGAGGGCTCGAATACATAACATGATGTCACACACATAGTCAGCGGAAGCGTTAGGTATCTGGGTACAGATACAACACAGAAGAAGATAGGCCTGTTACACAGGCGGGGCAAAAGAAAAACTACGATCGAAAAGGCGCAGGCCTCCTGCCTGGGACCTCCGATCCTACTCCTGGTCGTCGTCCGCCGGCTCCTCGTAGAAGTACTCGCCGGCCGGGTAGTAGTAGTAGCCAGCCTCGGGCTGGTAGTAGTAGTCGTCAACGGGGGCTGTAGGCACCATGGCTCCGTCGTCTGATTTATCATGCGGGTAGGACAAAAGAGGAAGCAAAGCAACCGTGAGTACTCATCCAAAGTACTCAGCAAGACTTACATCAGATCTATACTAGCAATGCATTATTTTCAAAGGAGGCTTTATGTGGGTGGACTAGACTGCAGAAAGCCAGAGTAGAGAGGGGAAAGGCCTAGTCCTGACGAAGACTAGCATCTTCAGGGTCTTGCAGCAATTAGAAGGGAGTATAATAGTTCATCATTAAGTAATGGGTTTATAGTAATATCAACTTCATATCACAAGTCACCAGTTCTAGTTGTACCGAAGTGGATACAACTCCGAGTGTCCGTTACCGTAGGACAGGCTATCGATAGATTGTTTCTTCCCTGCAGGGGTGCACCAAGTTACCCACCACGCTCGCTTAACTCCGGCCGGACACACCATCAGGTCGTGCCCGCCCTCGGCTAAACAATACGACGCAACCCGACCGGATACCGCCAGAGAGGATCAAGCACGCCGGACTAACCTATGCCCCCAGGGGTCTTGGCCATCGCCCCGGACGCTCCTGCACGTTACGTGGCCGTTCGGTAGCAGACCTAGCAACCCCTTATACAAGCGCAGTTGCATCCTAAGTCCAATCCGAACGGGCCGCTCAATCGCTGACGTCGTGACGACTCCGGCTGATGTATACGACGCAGAGCACCCACTCACACCCACGTGGTGGTTAGTGCTATCGGACCCGGAGGCCCCTCGGATCAAATATCCAAATCGCTTAGTGGATTGGGAGCGCGCGGTAACGAGCAGAGCCTACGATACTGTTGGCCCCGTCGTCCCGTCTCGAGGACTTGTGACAAGGACTGGAATGACCGGCCACGCCTCGTAGTTATCTCGCGGGTACCCTCACTGGTCACCCGACTCCACAGCTCACGCCTCAAAGGCACTCGCGGGTACCCCTCTGGGTCAACCCGCCTCCATCCAACATGTGTAGTAGTAACTTCAAAGTGTCGTCAGACGCACGATACCTCTGGCCGCACGCCTTTGTTCCTGGCGACGTCCGGCCTCGGGGATCGATACGTCTTTAAACACGGTATGGTAATCCAGGGCATCCGTGTGGTTTTCATGCCGATGAGGAATCCGAGGAATCACCCTCGTTGGATTCCTAAACGACAAATCCCGTTAAGGTGATACCGGAGGAATCACCCTCGGCGGTAATCACCATAGCGGATGCACGACAAAAGCTAAGTCGGAAGTGGGAAGAGGAATCACCCTCGGTAACCCACAACGAGCTAGCTATACTACAGGGACACCATCAGAAGTGAGTTCGGAGGTATCACCCTCGTCACCCGATGTTAACTCTGCGGAGTCGAGCATATTAGGGGGTGTGCGGTGATGTGAAGAAGGTCAGGGGAAGGGGCTCGATCGCTTGATCGAGGCAAGGGTACTATGCGAGGCAACTACGAGAAAGCGGGACCACAGCAGTGCTACCCAACCTATACTAAGCAGTTCATGAATAAAGACAGGTATCAACAGTTTAGCAAAAACAGGTTATGCAACAGTAATAGGAACAGTAGCAGTAGCAGCAAATCTAATGCAAGAATAAGAGAGATTAGACATAGGCGATATCGGAATGATCAAAGGGGGGTTGCTTGCCTGGTTGCTCGGTGGCAAAAGCAAGGTCGTCGGAGGGGGAACCAATCACCGGGACGGCGTCGGTCTCTGGAGCGGCGTCAGCGTCGGACTCTACCGAGAGAGAAGAGGGGGGGAAGAAACAGATAAATACACAGAAAACATGCATCACAAAGCGTGCTAAGCTAACGTGCAGTGCAGGGTTGCCTAGAAACATGTTTAAGTCTTATTGGTTATTTTTAGGATTTAACTGTAATTATTAACCGGTGTATGTGCACTATTCATCTACCGGAAACAGGCTAAAAGTTGCGGGTTCACCTCCGTAGAGGGTCCCGACACGGAAACGGATAGCACGGTTAGAATCGTCTCGTCGTTCTGAGCAACTTTCATATAGAAAGTTTTTCCATCCGAGCTACGGATAAAAAGATAAGAATTTCCGAAGATTAAAAGAATTTCTGGAATTTCTGGATTATTATTAATTTCGAAGGAAAAGAGAATATGACGTCATCATGGCGTCAGTGTGGCTCAGCGGTCAACTGACCCGCTGACCAGTCAACGGGGCCCACGCGGGACCCACTGGCAGTGACAGGGCACTGCCCAGTCAGCCATTGACTGGGTCAACGGGGCCCGTGGGTCCCGGGGTCAGTGGCACAGGGGTGGGGCCCCCAGTGCCACGTCGGCCGGCCAGGTCAGCACGGTCGCCGGAGAGGGCTCCGGCGAGTCCAGCGCGGCGGCGCGACTCCGGCGAGCTCGGAAATTGCGTATACAGCATCATTTTGGGTGATTCCGGCGGCGTTCGAACGGCTACTCCATTCCGCGTCGAACTGCGGTGTCAAAATGGGAGGGGAAGGACTAATGCGACGGCGGCGACCACTTCGGCGGCGACAGAAGTCCGGCCGTGCTCGGGTTCGAGCATAGAGACTCGCCCGAGCCAAGATGATGCTCGCGCGCGACGCGCGTGACCACCAGCAGCTTGGCGGTGCAGCTAACGCGGCGTGAGGCGCCCTATAACGACGGTTATGAGCTCGCCGGCGGAGCTCGAGCTCGGTAATGGCGGCGCGACGTTGACAGCGGGCTACGGCGCGAAAGGAAGCACAGACGGGGAGGAGAGGAGGCACAGCTTACAGCGCAAGCTCACGGTGGCCTTTCGAGTGACCGGAAGCGCAGAGGGGAGCCGAAATCGCCGGAGATTCACCGGAGACAGAGAGGTGAGCGGTGACCTCGATCCCGTCCGCACAGTTCTTCCCGAGCTCAAAAGCGAGGCGTAGTCGCCGTAGTCGACCGAGGCGGAGTCGATGGACAGGTCGGCGAAGCGAGGCGAGGTCTCTGGCCATGCTCTCGACGGAGCCATGGCCGCGGTGGCGCTCAGTTGCGGAGACAGAGAGGGAGAGAGAGGCGAACGAGCTCAAGGGGGAGGAGCAGAATGGCGAGGAGGACCAGAGGGGAGGGCTCGGGGGCGAGGCTTATCCCCTCGCCCACCTGCTCCCATCGGCGTGGCAAACGGCGATAGCGCGGGCGCGCTCTGTCCATGGCGGGAGCGACACGGAGGGGAGGAGCAGGTAGAGGACACAGGCATGGGCCGGCTGGGCTCGGCCCACTGCCAGGTAAGTGTTCTGCCCCTCCCTCTTTTCTGTTATTTTTCAGTTTTTTTTCCAATTAACTAATAACCAGAGAGTGAAAAGGAATTATTTAGGCATCCAAACATGTTCTGAAAAATGTGAGACCAAGTCACATAATTCACTAGCAATATTAGGCACTGCCACAAGGAGTTTGAGGATTATTGGGATCTGTTTGGAATTTACATAAATAGAAAAGCATTTTTAAATGCTGAAATGGTCCTGAAATAAATGGTACTGCTCATCTTTGTCAAAGAGTGATGTTGTTTTCCTTAACAAATAATTGTTAGGGAATTTCTGCAAGGTGATGAGCATTTTTGCAGCAACTTTGGTGCAACTTTAGTTTGCACTTGTGTTTGAATTTAAATTCAAAGGAGAAATTTGAATTGGACCATTTAACCACTGTGATTAGCAAGGCAAATGAACATGACATGGCATGTTTATGAGGTGATCACTGTAGTAGGAATCTGGGGATGTTACACGAACAATGCGGAACGTAAGTTGGCAAGAACAGGAGCCGGGCAACCCAACTACAGATCAAAGACATGATTCGGAGCCGATGCATATAATGCAATATCCGGGACGGCGAACAGTTCCCTATAGGTGTTCGAACTTTTTTAGAGGTGTGCCAGGCTAAACACAACCCCTGGTATTAAGTCCAGGTATTAAGGCACATGCGGCGATCTGACTTGGGGGGGAGAACACAGTTGGTAAATAAAATTAACTCCAAGCGAATTGGAACCAAACTGCTTCTTTTATATCCTGTTTAATACGACAAGCCGTGTGGTTACAGCTAATGTCGATAACATCCTTAAGCATTTTAAATGCCAAAAAGTAAAAAATAAAATAGAGGAAAAAGGTTTACACAGAGCCTGTATCTAAAAAAGAAATCTCAACATGGGGCCCTGCTGCACATCTACACCTTTTTTCCTTGGTAGTATGTCCTTGAAGAGGAGGATTATGATGGCCGCCTGTAAAAAAAACAGGATTCTGGAAAAGAGTGTCCTGCACAGCCATAAACAATGTAGGTTCTTTTAAATGAACCTGAAAAAGAAAATGTATTTTAGAATACGAATAGGGTCAAGCCAAACTATGGACTATTTGTATGTTGCATGCCCCCAGTGCCGACCAAGGTATTTAAGAGCATAATTGTGTACGCGAGGTACATATGCTACCACCTTATGGGGCAGTCGATAGGGGCACGAGGGTGGGGGGCGCCGCCCCCCTATAGGGCGGGCCCCCTGCCTCGTGGGCCCCATGTTTGGCCCCCGGTGCCCTCCTTCCTCCTATATATACCTACGTACCCCAAAACCATCATAAGAGGAGAGAAAATCCTAGTTCCACCGCCGCAACCTTCTATTCCCGTGAGATCCCATCTTGGGGCCTGTTCCGGAGCTCCATCGGAGGGGGGATCAACCACGGAGTGCTTCTACATCATCATCATCGCCTCACCATGAGTTGTGAGTAGTTTACCACAGACCTTCGGGTCCATAGTTAGTATCTAGATGGCTTCTTCTCTCTCTCTTTGGATCTCAATACCAAGTTCTCCTCGGTCTTCAAGGAGATCTATTCGATGTAATCTTTTTTTACGGTGTGTTTGTCGAGATCTGATGAATTGTGGGTTTATGATCAAGATTATCTATGAGAAATATTTGGTTCTTTTCTGAACTCTTTATGTGTGATTATAATATCCTTGCAAGTCTCTTCGAATTATTGGTTTGGTTTGGCCTACTAGATCTATAGTTCTTGCAATGGGAGAAGTGCTTGGCTTTGGGTTCAATCTTGTGTTGTCCTTTCCCAGTGACAGTAGGGGCAGCAAGGCACGTATTGTATTGTTGCCATCGAGGATAAAAATATGGGGTTTATATCATGTTATTTGATTTTATCCCTCTACATCATGTCATCCTGCTTAAGGCGTTACTCTATTGTTGTGAACTTAATACTCTAGATGCATGCTGGATAGCGGTCGATGTGTGGAGTAATAGTAGTAGATGCAGAATCGTTTCGGTATACTTGTCTCGGACGTGATGCCTATATATAATGATCATGCCTAGATAGTCTCATAAGTATTCGCTTTTCTATCAATTGCTCGACAGTAATTTGTTTACCCGCCGTAGAATACCGCTATCATGAGAGAAGCCACTAGAGAAAACTATGGCCCCCGGGTCTATTCTCAACATATCAATCTACAATCTACTTCACTTTTCCGCTTTTACTTTCTGTTCTTATATCAAAAAAATACCAAAAATATCAAACTATCCTATCTATCAGATCTCACTTTCGTAAGTGACCGTAAAGGGATTGACAACCCCTTATCACGTTGGATGCGAAGTTCTTATTTGTTTGTGCAGGTGCGAGGGACTCGCGCGTGGTCTCCTACTAGATTGATACCTTGGTTCTCAAAAACTGAGGGAAATACTTACGCTACTGTGCTGCATCACCCTTTCCTCTTCTAGGGAATACAACGCAAGCTCGAGAAGTAGCATGAAAAATTTCTGGCATCGTTGCCGGGGAGGATTACGCAGAAGTCATATACCAAGTACCTATCACAAACCCTTATCCTTCGCATCACATTTATTTGCCTCTCGTTTTCCTCTCCCCCACTTCACCCTTGCAGTTTTATTTGCCCTTCTTTTTGCCATGTGTTTATCGTCCGCTTGCTTCTTGTTTGCTTGTCTGTTGGATTGCTTGCTTGTCATTATGAATTTTAAGCAACTAGATCATGAGCATGTTGCACAAGCTTGGGAGAGAATGAAATTAATGATACGTAATTGTCCTACACATGGTTTGAACTTATGGATGATTATTCAAAACTTTTATGCTGGCTTGAATTTTTCTTCTACAAATCTTTTAGATTCGGCCGCAAGAGGTACTTTCACGGAAACACCGAAAGATCTACTAGTAAAAAAGTGCATGCTATTGAAGAGATTAGTGTTTTGAGTGGAAAGATGGATGAACTTATGAAATTATTTGCTGCCAAGAGTGCTTCTTCTGATCCTAATGATATGCCTTTATCCACGTTGATTGAAAATAATAATAAATCTTTGCATGTGAATTTTGTTGGTAGGAATAATTTTGGTAACAATGCTTATAGAGGAAACTTTAATCCTAGGTCTTTTCCTAGCAATTCCTCTAATAATTAGGGAAATTCCTACAATAACTCTTATGGAAAGATGCCTTCTGAATTTGAAACTAGTGTTAAGGAGTTTATGAATTTGCAAAAGAATTTCAATGCTTTGCTTGAAGAAAAATTGCTTAAGATTGATGAATTGGCTAGAAGTGTGGATAGAATTACTCTTGATGTTGATTCTTTGAAACTTAGATCTATTCCACCTAAGCATGATATCAATGAGTCTCTCAAAGCCATGAGAATTTCCATTGATGAATGCAAAGAAAGAACCGCTAAGATGCGTGCTAAAAGAGAGAATTATATAAAAGCGTGTTCTTCTAGTTATCATGAAAATAAAGATGAAGATCTGAAAGTTATTGATGTGTCTACTATTAGATCCTTGTTTTCTAGTATGAATCTTGATAAAGATGGGATTGGAGATGAGTCTACTTTAATTAAAAGGTGTCCCAATGATTCGGAGTTTTTAGATCTTGATGCTAAAATTCTTAAAACTGGGAGTGAAGAGATTAAAACTTTCCATAGTGATGAACCCACTACTTTGGATTTCAAGGGATTCAATTAAGATAATTGCTCTTTGATTGATTGTATTTCCTTGTTGCAATCCGTACTAAACTCTCTGCATGCTTATAGTCAAAATAAAGCTTTTACCAAACACATAGTTGATGCTTTGATGCAATCTTATAAAGAAAAACTTGAATTAGCAGTTTCTATCCCTAGAAAGCTTTATGATGAGTGGGAACCTACTATTAAAATAAAAATTAAAGATCATGAATGCTTTGCTTTGTGTGATTTGGGTGCAAGTGTCTCCACTATCCCAAAAACTTTGTGTGATTTGTTAGGTTTCCATGAGCTTAATGATTGTTCTTTAAATTTGCATCTTGCGGATTCTACCATTAAGAAACCTATGGGAAGGATTAATGATGTTCTTATTGTTGACAATAGGAATTATGTTCCCGTAGATTTCATTGTTCTTGATATAGATTGCAATCCTTCATGTCCTATTATTCTTGGAAGACCTTTCCTTAGAACGATTGCTGCAATTATTGATATGATGGAAGGAAATATTAGATTCCAATTTACGTTAAGGAAAGGCATGGAACACTTTCCTAGAAAGAAAATCGAATTACCATATGAATCTATTATGAGAGCCACTTATGGATTGCTTTCCAAAGATGGCAATACCTAGATCTATCTTTGTATCGTGCCTAGCTAGGGGCGTAAAATGATAGCGCTTGTTGGGAGCCAACCCAATTTTATGTTATTTTTTCTTATGCTTAGGAATAAATATTGCATCTAGCTTCTATTTAGATGTGGTTTTGTGTTTTAATTAGTGTTTATGCCAAGTAGAACCTTTGGGAAGACTTGTGTGAAGTTTATATGATCTTGCTGTGAAAAATAGAATCGTTAGCGCTCGCTAGAATGGTCATCAGATTTTGCTGGAGCGTGCTATTTAGTTGATTCTTTTTGCAGATGATTAATAGAGAAATTCCTCATGTTTACCAATTTATTTCAATTTTTTTGGAGTTACATAAGTATGCGAAAGTTATAGATTACTACAGATTGTTCTATTTTTTACAGATTCTGTTTTTCGTGTGTTGTTTGCTTATTTTGATGAATCTATGAGTAGTATTGGAGGATATGAATCATAGAGAAGTTGGAATACAGTAGTTTAACAGCAATATAAACAAAGAATGAGTTCATTGCAGTACCTTTGAGTGGTGGTTTGTTTTTTTTATACTAACGGAGCTCACGAGATTTTTGTCTAAGTTTTGTGTTGTGAAGTTTTCAAGTTTTGAGTATTCCTTTGATGGACTATGGAACAAAGAGTGGCAAGAGACTAAGCTTTGGAATTCCCAAGGCACCCCAAGGTAAAATTCAGGGACAACCAAAAGCCTAAGCTTGGGGATGCCCCGGGAAGGCATCCCCTCTTTCGTCTTCATCTATCGGTAACTATACTCGGAGCTATATTTTTATTCTCCACATGATATGAGTTTTACTTGGAGCGTCATGTATCATTTGTGTCTTTGCTTGTTAGTTTGCCACAATTATCCTTGCTGGACACACCTTTTTGAGAGAGAAAAATATGGCCTAGGAATTGTTAGAACACTCTATGTGCTTCACTTATATCTTTTGAGTCGAATAGTTTTTGCTCTAGTGCTTCACTTATATCTTTTAGAGCACGGTGGTAATTATATTTTGTAGAAATTGCTGATCTCTCATGCCTCACTTATATCCTTTTGAGAGTCTATTAAAACAGCATGGTAATGTGCTTTGGCTATAAAACTAGCCTTCACATGATAGGCATCCAAGATCAATGTAGTAAAAACTTTCACATTAAGTGCATTGAATATGAAGAGAAATTGGATGCTTGATAATTGTTTTGAGATATGATGATAGTAATATTAGAGTCATGCTAGTGGAGTTATTATGAAATTGAGAAATATTTGTGTTAAAGTAGTGATTCTCGTAGCGTGCACGTATGGTGAACCGCTATGTGACGAAGTTAGAACATGAGGTATTTGTAGAGTGTCATCCTTCGTGTGGAGGTCGGGGGCGCGCGATGGTTAACTCCTACCAACCTCCCCCCTAGGAGCATGTGTTGATTGCTTTGTTTTGATGACTCGTAATTTTTTGCAATAAGTATATAAGTTCTTATGACTAATGTTGAGTCCATGGATTATACGCACTCTCACCCTTCCACAATTGCTAGCCTCTCTTGTACGGCGCAACTTTCGCCGGTACCATACACCCACCATATATCCTTCCTCAAAACAGCCACCATACCTACCTATCATGGCATTTCCATAGCCATTCCGAGATATATTGCCATGCAACTTTCCACCGTTCCGTTCATATGACACGCTTCATATTGTCATATTGCCATGCATGATCATGTAGTTGACATCGTATATGTGGCAAAGCCACCATGCATAACTTTTCATACACGTCACTCTTGATTCATTGCACATCCCGGTACACCGCCGGAGGCATTCATATAGAGTCATACTTTGTTCTAGTATCGAGTTGTAATATCGAGTTGTAATTCAATATAAGTGTGACGATCATCATTATTAGAGCATTGTCCCAAGTGAGGAAAGGCCGAACAAAAGAAAAAGCCCCTCCAAAAAAAGGAAAGAAAAAAGGGACAATTGCTACTATCTTTTTTCACACTTGTGCTTCAAAGTAGCACCATGTTCTTCATGATAGAGAGTCTCATGTTTAGTCACTTTCATATAATAGTGGGAATTTTCATTATAGAACTTGGCTTGTATATTCCAATGATGGGCTTCCTCAAATGCCCTAGGTCTTCGTGAGCAAGCAAGTTGGATGCACACCCACTTAGTTTCTTTTGTTGAGCTTTCATACATATTTAGCTCTAGTGCATCCGTTGCATGGCAATCCCTACTCACTCACATTGATATCTATTGATGGGCATCTCCATAGCCCATTGATATGCCTAGTCGATTGGAGACTATCTCCCTCCTTTTTGTCTTCTCCACAACCACCACTCTATTCCACATAGTGCTATGTCCATGGCTCATGTCAGGGATATTACTAGCAGGTATAAACCGGCCAGGAAGATCCGGATTACACTGACATAGTTGTGTTATTACAAGCCCAGTAGAATATGTATAGAAGGATTCAACCCATAGAGGTTTAGGGCCCATGTGTAAGGCCTACGGTTTGTAAACCGTCATATCATATAACTTGGGATGTAAGAAAGAAAGAGTAGAGACCGAGGCGGGCACGTTTATGAACCGGCCTCGGGACTCTGTAAACCGGACCGGGCGTCGCCTCTTATATAAAGGGACGACCCGGCGACGGTTCAAGGACAAGAAACAACAGCTCGAGACACAGGCAAGCGATTTGCTCCCTGTTCATCGACGCCCAAGCAATACCACACCAAACTAGACGTAGGCTTTTACCTTCATCGAAGGGGCCGAACTAGTATAAACCCTCTACGTCCTTTGTGTGCTTTTAACCTCTTCAAGCTAACCTACGCGATGGCCTCACACCTAAGTCCTCTAAACCGGACATCTGCCGTGCTAATTCCACGACAGTTGGCGCCCACCGTGGGGCAATCGCACGATGGTTTCGAGTTCTTGAAGGGCAGCTTTGAAGGACTCAAGGGTTACGCGGTTGGCCGGATGACCAAGAGTCGCCGCGGCCGGATCTACATCGACGACGCAGGCTGGGGCCCCGAGGCCGATTCAATCGAATACGGGTACCGGGTCCCCTTCGGCGGCATCCACGTCTTCATCGGCAAAATCGGTGAACCGGGACCTGAGCCGGACATCTTCCCCAACATCGTCGAGCCGGCTCAGCGTGCGAGATCAGCCCGGATTCAGCCCGCCGTGAAGCGTGTCTTCGTTGGAGCAGTACATGGAGTCCGAGCCGAGGACGGATCGGATTCTGGTGGCGAGAAAGTTGCCTACTCTGACGATGAATCTTCATCCGGAGAGACCGAATCTTTGTATCTGTTGCAGGACGCCGGTCTGAGGGCGTATCCGATGGCGATAGTATTCCGGGCCCCTTTGACCCGCCAAACCGGGTGGCCGTTTTCATGGCCAGATCACAGTCTATGAAGCAGCCCTCGGTGACCGGGGCGTTCACCTCAGAGGTAGCGGGTGCTGGGGCAGGCAACCAAACCCCGTCGCCCTCTGACGTCCTATCCATCTTGGTTGGAGAATTGACGACACTTGCAACAGCAGAAGTAGCCCCTGCCAACAAGGCGCAACATGATGCGGAGATCCTTCAGCTGCAGGGCCGGATTGAGCAAGCTAAACGGGATTTGGACACGGAGAAAGCCAGGATGGCTACGAGGCAAGCAGAGCTAGACTCCCAAGCTTTCCGGCTCAGGGTGGATCATACTTCTGCACAGGAGGTTATGAATAGAAGACGGCAAACTCGTCTACCGCCGGTTTACGAGGCGAGGAATCTCTTTGGTACACCAGGAGCGGGAGCCAGCAATCGCCCAGAGTTAAACCGGGGGGGAGCCCCGGGGACTGGCGCGTCGGTTCAGCCGCCGGCCGCAGAGCAAAATCATCAAATTGTGTTAGCGCCGCACGTTCCAACCCCTCCCGGCCACTATTCTAACCCGTTGGATAACATTGTCGCCGCCGCTTCACGGCTGGCCGCTTTACCCATTGAGGGGACATCCCCCATGGCGATGGAAGCACGCCGGGCTAAGGAATTGCTAGATACGGCGCTGACACAACAGCAGGCGTACTCTTACAGCAGGGAGAGGATTCATTCAACCCCCCGCCCAAGAAGGAGTTACACTAGGCACTGGGATGAACTGGCCGTGTCTAGCAGCGAGCGGAGACGTCACCGTCACAGGCAGGATAATCCGGCGGGAGCAGAAGCACACGCCCAAGAGGCGGTAAACCGGGCTAGGCAGGCCGCCCGCGAGGACACCCGTCAAGCGACGCCGGTTCACACAGCCACAGCAAAAACGTGGGCCACGATCAGTTCCTTTGGAGTACAGTGTCTCATCCCCGCTTTACGAAGCGTGAAATTTCCCAAGGACTTCAAAGGCCCACGCAAGGTACCCAACTACACAGCGGATCTGGCTCCCGAGGCGTGGGTTGAAAGTTATGAAATGGCTATGGAGATGCTGGATGTGGATGAAGCGGCGTGCGCCAAGTACTTTACCATGATGCTTGAGGGTACAGACCGGACATGGTTAAAGGGCCTACCACCTAACTCCATTGGATCATGGGGTGAGTTGCGTCGCCAGTTTATCAAAAAATTCAAAGACACGTGCAAACAGCCAATGTCGGTGGTAGACTTAGCAGCATGTGTTCAAGGAGAGCAGGAACCCACGAGCAGCTGGGTGCAGCGAGTATCAGAAATCCTGCACTCTTCCAATAGTATCAACCCTAGTACGGCGATAGTAACATTGGAAAACAATTGCCGGTTTGAGTCTCTGAAACTGAAGTTAGGATGGCTCAAACGCGATTGCAATGACATGGGCACGCTCATGAGCGCTCTGGTGAAATATGGGGATTCTGATAACACCAAGTACACAGATGCGGACGGAGACAAGTCCGGAAAGGCGAACAAGGCTGGTAAACCGGCGCAAGCTAATCCGGTAGGAACGGGTTACAATGGTAAGCGAAAGGCAGAGGGCAGTTCTGATTTTGTGGCCAATACCAACGTTCAGGGAAACGGGCAGCGCCGCAAAGGTAAACCACCTCAACGTGGCGAAGGGCAATTCCTCAATCTAGAGCAGCAGTTAAACGCGCCTTGCCCTAAACACAGCACAGAGGGAAACCCATCTAAACATTCATGGAGGGAATGCCGGATTACGATAGAGGCCATGAGACAAGCCAAGTATAACCACGGACCCCCCGGCGGCGGCTCGAGTTCCGGTTTTCAGGGTCCGGGTTACCAGGGTAACAGTTCCGGGTCAGGATATCACGGCGGTAACAATAACTATCCCAACAACAACGGCAACGGTCAGCATCAACAAAACCAGCAGCATGGTCAGGGTGGCTACAACAACCAACGCAATCAGCAGCGTCAACAGCAGCAGCAATCGGGATATCAGAGTAATCCGAAGGAGCTAAGCAGTGGACAGTATCATGTTTTCACCACAAGCTTGTGCAAACGGGATCAAAAGGTTCTGAAACGGGCAGTACACGCAGTTGAACCGGCGACGCCACGTTTCCTATGTTGGTCGGAACAACCTATTGTGTGGAGCAGAGAAGATCACCCGCCACGGGTTGATAATCCGGGCCAGTTGGCCCTGGTGGTAGCACCACAGGTGGGTGGCTACAAGTTCACTAAAGTACTCATGGACGGCGGCAGCAGTATCAGCATCTTATACTATGAGACTTTCCGGCGTATGGGGTTGACAGATAAGAAGTTGAGATAGTCCAACGCAGTATTCCATGGAGTGGTGCCAGGTAAATCGGCTTACCCAGTTGGGAAAATTGATCTGGAAGTCACCTTTGGGGATGAGCAGGATTCTAGGTCAGAAACAGTGACCTTTGAGGTTATAAAGATCAGGAGCCCATATCATGCTCTGTTGGGGAGACCGGTTTACGCCAAGTTCATGGCTAGATTGTGCTATGTTTATCTACAGCTCAAGATGCCGGGTCACAAGGGAACCATCACGGTTCACGGAAGTCACAAGATCGCATTAGAATGCGAGGAAGGAGACGCAACTTATGCGGAGGCAGTGTGTGCTACAGAGGAGTTGAAGTTCTACAAAGACAACGTTGATCCGGCAGATATGTCCCCATTAAAAAAGCCAACTACAAAGCATGATCCGGCGTTGAAGTTTAAATCGGCGGAGGAAACCAAGCAGGTTGACTTTGTTCCAGACAATTCTTCCAAACAGTTCACTATCAGCGCTAACCTAGACCCCAAATAGGAAAGCGCGCTCGCCGAGTTCATCCGTGAGAATCGGGATATCTTTGCATGGAAACCTTCTGACATGCCAGGTATACCGAGGGAACTCGCTGAGCACAGTCTTAATATTGATCCGAAGTTTAAACCGGTCAAACAGTATTTACACCGCTTCAATGAGGAGAGGCGCAAGGCTATAGGAGAAGAAGTGGCCAGGCTTTTGGCCGCAGGATTCATAGTTGAAGTGTTCCATCCGGAGAGGTTGGCTAATCCGGTGCTAGTGTTAAAGAAAAATGGAACGTGGAGGATGTGTGTGGATTACACAGACCTAAACAAGGCTTGTCCAACTGATCCTTTTGCTCTCCCCCGTATTGATCAGATTATTGATGCTACGGCAGGATGTGAGCGGCTAAGTTTTTTGGATGCATATTCAGGGTATCATCAAATCAAGATGGCAGTTAAGGACCAGGAGAAGATGATACGTCCAAAACGTATCTATAATTTCAGCTTGCTCCATGCCTCTTTTGTGTGATATTGCTATGATATTTATGCACTTCCATACACTTTTGATCATATTTGGACTAACCTATTAACTCAGTGCACCACAGTGCCAGTTCCTGTTTTCTGTTGTTTTTCTATTTTAGGTTTCCCCCATATTAAAAGTGCCCTAAAAATTCCGGGAAAAATACAGGAAAAATCAGCGTACCGGGAGCTTCAAGAAAAACCAAAGCAGGGCCAGAGGGGAGCCAGGGGCAGCCCAGGCGGCCAGCCCAGGCGGCCCCACCCCTGGCCGCCTGGGGGGCGCCTGGGCCCCCCTCTCCGCTTCTGGTGACCCCCTTTGGCATATATACTCCTCGCGTCCCGAAACCCTCGACGACGGAACCCTTTTTTACGATCTCGCCTCTGTTCCACCGCCGCCGCGCTTCCAAGATCGGGAGCACCAGGAGAACTCTTCCCGGCACCCTGCCGGAGGGGAGAATCACCACCGGGAGCTTCTCCACCACCATGGACGCTTCCCGGATGAGTTGTGAGTAGTCCCCCTTGGACCATGGGTCCATGACCAGTAGCTATGTGATGTTCTCCTCCCCTCTTTGTTCTTCATGGATTAGACCTCGTGAGCTGCCCTACATGATCAAGGCACATATGTAATCTTTCTGGTGTTGCTATGCTGAGTTTGCTGGGATCCGATGGATTATGAGATTATGTTCAAATTGTGTGTGAGTAATATATTTGATTCACCTCTTTTATATTTATGTTCTTGAGTAATTCTTGCATGTTCTCCGTTGCTGTTTATTGCTTTGGCCGAGTAGTAGGTAGTGACTCCAAGAGGGAACGTTATGCTTGATTGTGGGTTCATGCCCCTTGATGACTAGTTTGAGTGACAGAAACATGAGTCTAGAGGATGTGCTGTTGCCACAAGGGGGAAAACAACGGTGCTTGTACTTGCGGGTGCAAGGATTGTTTACTTTACGCAAAGTTCTTTTAATGCAGTTGTCTGTTGCTTTGAGTTTACACTTTGGGTGGGACTCGCAACTTAATACCAGCGAGATGTTCTGGATAGATATCTCAAGGTGGATGATTAGTAGTAGATGCAGATGGATTTCGGTCTACTTGCCTTGGCGTACCGCCCATGCTTTTGAGCCTCTACCTTTCTTTACAGCATAGTTAGCATTGGTTTGCGCACATAATCATGTCAATTGCCCAGCTGTAATTTGTTTACCTCGCTTAGCTGTTTTATCGTCTTTTGGGAGAGAGACATCACTAGTGAACATCATGGGACCCCGGTCCATATTACCATCACTGATCACACCCACTATTTAGTTCCTGTCCTTATTTCCTAGTTGCAGTCATACCTATCACTATTATCTCTTGTGTTTGATCCTTTGTAAACGACAAGGCCGGAGGGATTGACAACCTCTCTGTACTCGTTGGGAGCAAAGTTATTTGTATCTGTGTGCAGGTCCTGTCAACCGCTAAGTATCTGGCGCCGTTAGCCGTTGACACCTTCTTGTCGACCCTCGGAGTCTCACGGGATTCGATCCTTGGTATCTTGCCAAGGGAAACTTGCCGTTACGCTACATCTCAAACCTTCCACTTGGGGTAACCAACGAGGGGCGAGAAGCCATCAAGCAAAGTTTCTGGCGCCGTTGCCGGGGACTCCACTCTTCAAGATAGGGGAGTTGCACGCTATCTTTTATCTTTGCTTTTTAGTCTTGTTAGTTTACCTTTCAGTTTTTGCTTTAGTGTCCTTTATCAAAAATCACAAAAAAAAATATTTGCTTTTCTGTTAGTAGTCCTTTCTGTTTAGTCAAGCATGTTAGGATTTGGTGCTTTGATGGAATCAGAAGTTCTAGATTTCCATCAAAGGGATGGAGAAAATATGAAGAAGGCATGGGACAGAATTTCTGATGCACATAGGAGAATTATGCCTTGGATACCTATAAAAATTGTGCTTAGAAATTTTTACCATGGTCTTTTTAAATGGTGTAAACACTCTCTTGGTATTATAGCTGAAGGAGATCTCCTAGAGTGTGATGAAGCTAGAGCTCTTGAAATTATACATGGTCTATCTAGTTACTTTGTTTATGATCATAGTTTTGATACTGTCATAGATAGACTTGCTACTATTGAGAAGAGAATGGATGCTCTAGACTTGATGAAGGTAGAGAAACCCAAACCCAATAAGAGAGATATTTTGGAAATAGACAATGATTGGGAGCCTTTTGTTAGGATTAGCATCTCTAATCAAGACTTCCTTGCTTATTGTGATATTGGATCTATGGTTTCTACTATGCCAAAAATTGTTCATGATTCTTTAAAATTTAACATGGATAGATTATCATCCTATCATGAACATGCTAATGGAGACATTTCTGAGATCCAGGGAAGAATAAAAGACGTGCCGGTTACATTCCTTAAAGGGATTGCAATGGTTGATTTCTTCATCATGATGCCAAACCAAGGAAATATAGTGCTTGGAAGGGACTTCCTCCGAGCCGTCAAAGGCTTCATCGATATAGGTAAGGGACAAATCCGCCTACGCGGGAAGGCAAAAGGTACGTACCCCTTTCCTAGAAGGAACAAGGGTGAACTTGTTGAGGAACCATTTGAAGCAATTTATAACTCCGATTATTATGATGATTTTTGATTCCTCTTTGCATTATGCCTAGTTTAAAGGCATAAAAGAAAGCGCTTTTGGGAGGCAGCCCACAACGAATTAGGTTTTATTTTGCTTTTGTTGTGTCTTGATGTTTGTTACTACAGTAGCATCATCATTGTATCTTTTCTTTTCAGCTTTGTGCCAAGTTTAGCCTCCGATTGCAAGAAAGTTCAAAAGTTGTGACGTGCTGTCCAGAAAACAGATTCTGTCCTTGGACCGAAAAATTCGTATAAAATCACCAGATCATCTTTTTGATCTGACTTTTTTTGACAGTGTGTTCTATACAATTGGCTTTCGGGCGTCTGTTCTGAGTTTTTTTATTTGAGTTGCAGAAGTGCCCCGAACAAATTATTTACTACCTGCTGGTCTGTTTTTCACAGATTCTGTCCTGTTTTGCCTTTTCTTCGTTTTGCAAACCTTGAGCTTGCTTTTTCTTTGCAAAAACCTTTTGGCAATCTTGAGAAACAGTAGCTATTCAATATTATCCTTATTTCCAGTAGGGAAAAATTATTTTATTATGGGTACTAACCTCGCTAATCAGATTATGATGAGTTATGTATGAAGGGAGTTTTCAAGTGTGCGAGGGAAGATGATAAAAGAAGATCCAGGAGGGTCAAACGCTCAAGCTTGGGGATGCCCCCGTGCACCCCCAAGAAATATTCAAGAAGACTCAAGCGTCTAAGCTTGGGGATGCCCCCGTGCATCCCCTTCTTCATTAACAATTATCAGTTCGTCTTTCGTTCCACTATATTTTAATCACTTCATGCGTTATGTGCTATGCTTGGAGCGTCTTGCTCTTAGTTTCCTTTTTAGTTTTCTTTAGCTTTGCTTGCTGTTCATAATGAGTTAGAACCCAGATTTCTTTGTGTGGGAGAGAAACACGCTCCACTTCAACATAGAACACAACATAGGATTTTCATGCTTATCTTTGTTGTGTATGTTCTTTGTCTTTCCATAGCTGTTGTCATGTTTAGCTCTTAGTTTTCATGCTTTTCTTTTTAAAGAGCTTTTGTTTAGTTGGTTGTTGAACTCTCTTGAGTTTTCATGTTTACCTTGCTAAGAGAGTTTGCATGTTGCACTGAGTTGTGTGTCTTAACTTAAAGTAGGTAATTGAGGTTGCTATTTCATTTTAGTAGTAACTTGCAATAGTTTTGAGGTATTGCCATGAGTAATGTCTGAACTTTTGGTGTCAAGAGCTTTAGCCTATTAGTGATAGATGTCGTATTTTGGGCAATCCGTGTTTATTTTCGAAAACCTACAAAATAGTTGAGAACTTTAGCTACTAAATGGATCACTAATCTTTGGAGGGATCGAATATTAGAGTACACTCACGTACCATGGGTCGAGGATGCGCAAGGGTAACCAAACCCCCATACACTCCTCCTCGGGGTACTTGTCTCTTTGTGAACCTCCTAATTAGATTGAGAGTTACCGATAATAAGTGCATGAGTTCTTCAGACTAATGTGAGTATTCGAAAGTTGACACTTCCACCTATCCATATTTTTCTAGCCTCTTCGGTATCGTGCATTGCCCTTCCTCACCTCGAGAGTTGGCGCATACTTCGCCGGTGCATCCAAATCCTTGGCACGATACGCTCTGTCATCATAAGCCTCATTATATCCTTCCTCAAAACATCCACCATACCTACCTATTAAGGCATTTCCATAGCCTTTCCGAGAAACATTGCCATGCAACATCCATCCTCTCATGACTTGATCTTCATGTCATACATGCTTTTTGCTTGATCGATGAGCCGCATGCTAGTTGGGCCCTGCCCTAATCATTGCTACATGACGCGCTAGTATCATTGCATATCCTGCTACACTGGCAGAGGCATACATTTGCATACATCATGATAGTTTCATTTTCTTTATGTTGAGTACCTTTTGTAAAGTGTGAAAGATCTTCTATACTTCCTGTAATACATAGAGTGTTGCCCCCAAAGTGAGGAAAAGATCCCAAAGAGGACAAAATCAAAAGATCCCAAAGAGGACAAAATCAAAAGATCCCAAAGAGGACAAATGAGAGATAAATAGAAAGAGCCATTGAGGCCACACAAAAATAAAAAAATAGAAAAAAAGAGAAAAAGAAATAAAAAGAGAGAAGGGGGCACACTACTATTTCTTTTGAGAGATCCACACTCGTACTCCATTTTATACCTTGTACTCCATAGAGATTATCATTCATGCATATAGCTATGTGGGGACCTTTACACTATAGAACTTGGCTTGTATATTCCAATGATGAGGCTCCTCAAAAGAGCTCTAGGTCTTCTTGAGCAAGCAAGTTGGATGCACCCCCACTAGTTCCATTGGAGAGCTTACCTTAGCTCATATGTGCATCCTTTGCATGGCAATCCCTACTCCTCACATCATATCTATCATTTGGCTTTCTCTCGCCGATGATTGTCCTCATTGATGTGAGCCTTTCACACCTTTTTGTCTTCCCCCTCTATCATTTTTTCTCTCTTTGCCATCCTAAGTGTCGACTTTCTTGCTTACGCTCATCCATTGCATGAGTGCTCAAAATATCGAAAGGGAGTGGATCATTTTGACTTGTACCTGGCTGACGGTCTGGGGATGAGTCAAGATAAGATTCCAAAGAAGACCAAGTGTGAAACTTTAGTAGATTAAGTTCTCAACAATACAAAAACTATGTTTTACTCTCTCATATATCCCTATCCCCTTTCTTGCACGCAAACACCATTTGGAGACATTCAAGTCACGGACAGCGAGAGCTCTTGCACCTTTATGTTCTTATGTTACTTGTTACAATGCTAATATAGACTCTTGCTTGTTATGACTTGAATTGAATTACATGCCTTGATTGCTTTACTTAAAAGTTCTTATATGGTTGATAGCATGTCACCACAGAAATTATGCTTGTTATCATTTACCTACTCGAGGACGAGCAGGAATTAATCTTGGGGATGTTGATACGTCCAAAACGTATCTATAATTTCTACTTGCTCCATGCCTCTTTTGTGTGATATTGCTAAGATATTTATGCACTTCCATACACTTTTGATCATATTTGGACTAACCTATTAACTCAGTGCACCACAGTGCCAGTTCCTGTTTTCTGTTGTTTTTCTATTTCAGGTTTCCCCCATATTAAAAGTGCCCTAAAAATTCCGGGAAAAATACAGGAAAAATCAGCGTACCGGGAGCTTCAAGAAAAACCAAAGCAGGGCCAGAGGGGAGCCAGGGGCAGCCCAGGCGTCCAGCCCAGGCGGCCCCACCCCTGGCCGCCTGGGGGGGGCGCCTGGGCCCCCCTCTCCGCTTTTGGTGACCCCCTTTGGCATATATACTCCTCGCGTCCCGAAACCCTCGAGGACGGAACCCTTTTTTACGATCTCGCCTCTGTTCCGCCGCCGCCGCGCTTCCAAGATCGGGAGCACCAGGAGAACTCTTCCCGGCACCCTGCCGGAGGGGAGAATCACCACCGGGAGCTTCTCCACCACCATGGACGCTTCCTGGATGAGTTGTGAGTAGTCCCCCTTGGACCATGGGTCCATGACCAGTAGCTATGTGATGTTCTCCTCCCCTCTTTGTTCTTCATGGATTAGACCTCGTGAGCTGCCCTACATGATCGAGGCACATATGTAATCTTTCTGCTGTTGCTATGCTGAGTTTGCTGGGATCCGATGGATTATGAGATTATGTTCAGATTGTGTGTGAGTAATATATTTGATTCACCTCTTTTATATTTATGTTCTTGAGTAATTCTTGCATGTTCTCTGTTGTTGTTTATTGCTTTGGCCGAGTAGTAGGTAGTGACTCCAAGAGGGAACGTTATGCTTGATTGTGGGTTCATGCCCCTTGATGACTAGTTTGAGTGACAGAAACATGAGTCTAGAGGATGTGTTGTTGCCACAAGGGGGAAAACAACAGTGCTTGTACTTGCGGGTGCAAGGATTGTTTACTTTACGCAAAGTTCTTTTAATGCAGTTGTCTGTTGCTTTGAGTTTACACTTTGGGTGGGACTCGCAACTTAATACCAGCGAGATGTTCTGGATAGATATCTCAAGGTGGATGATTAGTAGTAGATGCAGATGGATTTCGGTCTACTTGCCTTGGCGTACCGTCCATGCTTTTGAGCCTCTACCTTTCTTTACAGCATAGTTAGCATTGGTTTGCGCACATAATCCTGTCAATTGCCCAGCTGTAATTTGTTTACCTCGCTTAGCTGTTTTATCGTCTTTTGGGAGAGAGACATCACTAGTGAACATCATGGGACCCCGGTCCATATTACCATCACTGATCACACCCGCTATTTACTTCCTGTCCTTATTTCCTAGTTGCAGTCATACCTATCACTATTATCTCTTGTGTTTGATCCTTTGTAAACGACAAGGCCGGAGGGATTGACAACCTCTCTGTACTCGTTGGGAGCAAAGTTATTTGTATCTGTGTTCAGGTCCTGTCAACCGCTAAGTATCTGGCGCCGTTAGCCGTTGACACCTTCTTGTCGACCCTCGGAGTCTCACGGGATTCAATCCTTGGTATCTTGCCAAGGGAAACTTGCCGTTACGCTACATCTCAAACCTTCCACTTGGGGTAACCAACGAGGGGCGAGAATCCATCAGAAGACAGCTTTCATAACTCCCTTTGGAGCCTTCTGCTATGTATCTATGCCTTTTGGGCTTAAGAGTGCCCAAGCAACTTACCAGCGTTGCGTACAGAACTGTCTCAAAGGACAGATCGGAAAAAATATCCACGCTTATGTTGATGACATTGTGGTGAAGTCAATAAAGGAGGAGACACTGATAGATGACCTAAAGGAAACCTTTGACAACCTCCGGGTTTATAGGATGATGCTTAATCCGGAGAAGTGCGTTTTTGGTGTCCCGGCAGGCAAACTCCTTGGTTTCTTAGTATCAAACAGAGGAATAGAGGCTAATCCGGAGAAGATCAAGGCGATCACATCCTTGACTAAACCGGCTTGTATCAATGATGTCCAGCGCATAGCAGGCCGGATTACAGCACTGAGCCGATTCATCACCGTTTGGGAGAGAAGGCAATCCCGCTTTATCAGATGCTGAAAAAGACAGATCGGTTTATATGGAGCGATGATGCAAACGCGGCGTTCGAGGATTTGAAGCGGCAATTAGCAGAACCGCCAGTTCTTGCTGCCCCTGTTGACAACGAGCCGCTGCTGTTATACGTGGCTGCCAATGCCCGTGCAGTTAGCGTGGCAATTGTGGTGGAACGCAAGGAAGCAGGCAAGGAATATCCGGTTCAGCGCTCGGTTTACTACGTAAGTGAGGTTCTCATTGAGTCGAAGCAAAGGTATCCACACTGGCAGAAGCTGGTATATGGCGTGTTCATGGCAAACCGGAAGCTGAAGCACTATTTCCAGGGCCACCCAATCACCATTGTCAGCTCAGCTCCGTTGGGGGATATAATCCAGAACAGAGAAGCCACTGGCAGAGTGGCAAAGTGGGCCATTGAGCTTAGCACACACGGATTGAAGTATGTACCCCGTACTGCTATCAAATCCCAAGCACTGGTAGATTTCATCAATGATTGGACAGAATTGCAAGCACCAGAGGAGAAGCCGGATCATACATACTGGACCATTCACTTCGACGGTTCAAGGCAATTAGAGGGCTCGGGGGCTGGTGTCGTGTTAACTTCCCCACGAGGTGACAAGTTTTGTTATGTCCTCCGACTAATGTTCCCTTGCACTAACAATGCTGCTGCGTATGAAGGTCTCCTTCACGGCCTACGGATAGCTAAGGAGATGAACTTGAGCCGGTTCAAGTGCTTTGGTGATTCAGATCTAGTGGCGCAACAAGTATCTGGCAAGTGGGACTCTAAAGATCCGCTCATGGCAGCTTACAGGCGAGAAGTTGAAGCGGTTGCAGGATGTTTAAAGGGATATCAAGTGGATCACATAGACCGGCGGAAAAATGAAGCGGCCGATGCACTAAGCCAGCTGGGCTCTCAGCGTAAACTGGTTCCACCAAATACTTTCTTGGATGAATTACACAGTCCATCGGTTCAGGTACCATCGGTGGAGGATTTGGCTGTTCTTGATCCGGAAGCGCAGCTAGTTGCAGCACTTCATGTTATTCCGGATTGGATGATCCCTTACTTGGCATACCTGAGCCGAGGAGAGTTGCCATATGATGAGGTTGAGGCTAGGCAGATAATACGGCGATGCAAATCTATGACAATCGTCAACGGAGAACTTCATCACCGTAGCGTTTCTGGGGCATTTCAGCGATGTGTATCAGCGGAAGAAGGTTGTGATATTCTCCGAGAGATACACGAAGGAGATTGTGGTCACCATCCCGGTTCAAAGTCATTGGTAGCCAAGGCTTTTCGTCATGGGTTCTACTGGTTAACGGCTCATGCTGATGCGGAGGATCTAGTCCGGAGATGTGATGCTTGTCAGAAGTTTTCAAGGCGTGCTCATGTTCCGGCGCAGGAGCTACGGATGATTCCAATCACTTGGCCGTTTGCGACCTGGGGGCTTGATATGGTTGGGCCTTTTAAACGATCCCAAGATCAGAAAACCCATCTGTTGGTAGCAGTGGACAAGTTTACAAAGTGGATTGAGGCAAAACCTGTCAGTAAGTGTGATGCGGCAACAACGGTTAAATTCATCAAAAAGGTAATCTTCCGGTTTGGCTTTCCACACAGCATCATTACTGACAATGGTACCAATCTATCTAAAGGAGAGATGGAAGAGTTTTGCCAAAGGGAACATATTTGCCTGGATGTATCTTCCGTAGCTCACCCTCAATCCAATGGTCAAGCTGAGAGGGCCAACCAAGAGATCTTGAGAGGCATCAAGCCCCGGCTTATGACTCCTTTGCAAAGAACACCAGGCTGCTGGGTTGAGGAGTTACCTTCTGTCCTCTGGAGCATCAACACTATGCCTAACAGGTCTACAGGTTATACGCCTTTCTTCATGGTATATGGTGCTGAAGCAGTTCTCCCTAGTGACATCCGGCAAGACTCGCCACGGGTGGCAGCTTATGTTGAAGCGGCCAATGAGCAAGCGAGACAAGACAGCTTAGACTGGCTGGATGAGGAACGGGACACAGCAGCAGCACGATCAGCAATTTATAAACAAGACCTGCGCCGATATCACAGCCGACGGGTTAAGACCAGGACGTTCCAGGAGGGGGATCTGGTGCTCCGGCTCACCCAAGACCAGACAGATATGCACAAGTTATCCCCACCTTGGGAAGGACCCTTTGTGGTTAGCAAGAATCTACACAACGGTTCATACTACCTGATTGACGTTTGAGAGCATAAAGACTCACGTACAGCAGACGAAGAGACAAAGCGGTCGTGGAACATCGCTCTTCTGCGGCCTTACTACACTTGAGCCATGGGCTCCGCTTCATGTATCTTGTACATATTATGATTAATAAATAAACCGGCACCCCCGGTAAACTGGGGGATCAGCCATCTTCTTCAAATACAAGTGTCATATGGGAGTTCACTCAGGTGATATCCATCCAAAGTTTATTTCTCTCGATATATATCATTTTCATCAAGAAAACAAGATGCTTTGATCTATCTATGTTGATATGCAGGACAATTTTTTATTAAAGGACCAAAGAGGGTTTGCCGCACAGCGCAACTCCCATATAGATACCCTGCCTCTACGTTTACTTGGGGGCTTCCTGTTCAAACATAGGTCGCATTCGAACCAAAGAGAACATAGCAAAACTCACTAGGGGGCTTCTTGATCGTATTCGAATCATAGCTTAACCCCTTTTGGGTCCGACTTGGATCGTATTCGAATCAGGGTCGTTAAAAACCTCTCAAGGCCAATGGGGGCTACATGATCGTATTTGAATCCTAGCTCAACCCCTTTGGTCCGGTTTACTGATCGCATTCGAATCAGAAACCTCTTAAAAAACTCTCAAGGCCACTGAGGGCTACATGATTGTATTCGAATCCTAGCTCAACCTCTTTGGTCCGGTTTACTGATCGTATTCGAATCAGAAGCCTCGATTTCGAGCTTGGCAGCTCATAAAAAGCCTCGATTTGGAGCCTAGCAGCTCGTAAAAAGCCTCGACTACATGGTCTTATTTGCCAAAAAGCTTTGTTTCTGTGATTTTACAAGTTTTGTTGTTAACCAAGTCTATGGATCCGGGATTGGGCAACTTCAAAGTTGACCATATATCTGCAACATTAAAAGTCTGGGTCATGAACACCATCATGAGTTAAACCGGCGTTCACCATAACCCGGATCAGTCATCAAGCAAATGCCAAGAGAGCCAAGAGCTTCATCAGCATCTATACTTTAAATTATGCCTACCGGATTAAGGACGTCCGGCACACTTAATCAGAGGTATGAGGTATTTTTGATATAAAACAGATACTCCTTCAATATATGTCTATGAGAACAATGTAACAGGTCCGATGGTAAACCGCCAGGACATCTTTTTAGCATTGTTTATGTAGGCGCAGATAACATAAACGGATCAATCATAGCAAAACAAGGGATTAAATTGGCAGATGCCAAGTCAAGCAGTGACATCCCCATTGGGACAAAAACAAAGTTTCAAACTATCCTATTACAAGGCACCTGCAGGCCCGAACGGATTAAAGTTTTTGCAAAAGTGTTTCAACAGCTATGAATTAAACCGGACGGTTTATGACTCCTCTTCACGCTGTGAAGGCTGAGGGTCGACTTGTTCCCGTTCCTCTTCATCTTCAGGTAGTGGCTGGAAATCAGGAACGCGCCAATCGATCTTGGAGAGGGCACGGAAGTACATTTCCTCATTAATAAGATCTGACGGATCAATATCTGGAGCGAAAGAATGGCCACGCACTGGTGGGATCAGATTCTCGGTGTCATAAACCGGACGATCTACCCGCTCATTCTCTAAGTCATAGGCCGGATGATGCCTTGTCAGATCCGCTTCATCGGCAAGTTTGCTGGCAAGTGGGCGCATCTCTTTGGCTAAGGCACGGAGGTCTTCGGCAGAGAAGGCGGATCCATCCTCTTTGTTGCTGGGATACCCGTTCATAGCCTCAGCCGGATCAAAGTACGGAACCCATGCCTTGGCCCGGGTCAGTGCCAGAAGAGAACCAGCCCGTGCAGCAGATTTCTTCACTTCCACCAGACGTACAGGCAGGACAGATAGCTTCTCCAAAGTACTTTGGATGGTAGTTGGGGCCGGTTTGTGATGGGACATAGCACTAATAACCCTTTGAGCGCCGGAATAAAGCTGCTCTACCAGGGTATAAGAGGCCTTGAGCTTCTTCCGGACATCATCTCCAAGATGAGTTATGCGCCTCCCTGAAAAATGTTGGCCAAATTAAACCGGAGCAGAACAAAAGATTGCAAAAATGGAAAACATATGCAGACGGGTGCTCACCGAAGATAGCAGAAGTCATGAGTTCTATTTGTTGTTTTAAACCGGTCAGCTCCTGTGTAACCGGATTAAGCGCGGCTTCAGCATCTTTTGCCCTTTTCTCAAGAGCATTCCGCTACACTTCCCATGTGGACCGCTCCGCTTCAAAGTCCTTTTTCAATTTTTCCATGTTGGTTAAAGTAAGCACAAGCTCTTCCTTGGCTTTGGCAGAAGCAGTTTCAGTAATAGCCAAGGTATTCCGGAGCTCAGTTACCTCCGAAGCCCTCCGGGTCAAGTCAGCCTACAAGGAAATCAAACGGATTAAGAAGACAGATCAATCAAGTCTCAAGCATATAACAAGTTATACACTTGACACTTGGGGGCTAATGTACAATTGAAGTACCAAAAGAGAATTTCAGACAAGTCCCAAGTGCATAAAACAAGTTATACCCCTGGCACTTGGGGGCTAATGTAAGTTCATTTTCAGATACACTGAAAGTCCCGGTTCACCTACAATGAAGTTAAATCGGCACTTGGGGGCTACTATGGCCTGAAGACAGGATTACAAAGAACACAAAACAGAGACAAGTAAAGGAAAGGAAATTACCTCGTACTTATCCTTCATCATGTTAACCAACCCGGATTCATACTCGCAGCTGGTAAAGAGCCGGTTCAGATACCCGGAATGAAGTTCCTGGGCACTCAACTGGGCATAGCTGGATAAGTCCGTGCTCCACTTGCCTTTTTCTTGTTGAAGTTTTTCCTCCTTGGCAGTGTGCTTGGCCAAGATGACAGGCTCAGTAGGAGCGGTAAAGCCTAACCCGGTTATCTCAACGTCCGGGGATGAAGCGGCAGTTGGTTGAAGAGGGGCAGCAGTAGGCACCAGGCTAACAGGAGCTGGACTAGCCCGAGGAGGGCTAACCCGAACAGGGCTTGCCGGATCAGCCGCAGTATCACCTCCTGGAGCAGCGATATCATCACGATCCATAGGGAGAGGATCATCAAACTGAGCTTCAAGGTTGTCTTCTGGAAGGATGGCCGCTTCAGGGTCATCAGCCGGTTCAGCGGCAATGGTTTCGGCAGCCATTTTGGTTTCTTTCGCCTTCTTGCTAGGCTTGGGTTTTCTGGTAAAAAGCAAAAGGAAGAATGAGAATCATGAAGTTAAAAACATGAAGGTAAACCGGATGTTTGACAGGGGCTTACCCAGGCACGGTCTTCAGCACGGGGACCTGTGTGGCAGTTGACTCGCCGAAAGAAGACAAAGGAGCCTCCTGATAGTTAGGATCAGACGGTTTAAGTGGTTTACGTATGAGCCCGGCTTTTGGATGAAGAAGAGTTGGAGAAAGTAAAACCTCGGAGCGATGCCTGCGAGCCGGCGTAAGAGGTATTCCGGATGACTCCACCACATGGCCACTATGGCGCGTGGTCCGGCGTGCTTCATGCTGCTGTTTCTTCAAAAGAAAGTTGGGATCCAATTGAGCATAAGGATGAGAAAAGGGATATTTCTGGGACACCCTGCGGATTTTGGGGGGCAGCAGTTCTGAGTCAGAAGAGAGAGAAATTACCTCAACTCCCGCCGCTTTACTTCCTTCCGCCAGATCCTGTGGACCGGTACTGTTAAGATAAATTTGGATAAAAGGAGATTAAAGCATATAAGGTTTAAAGGGTACCTCCGAATCCGGATCATCCTCCTCAGGATGTGAACCGAAGGCAGCAACAGCTTTCTTCTTCTTAACAGCGTAAGCTTTCCGGCGTGGTTGCTTAGCCGGTTTATCTTGAGTTTTCCTCTTCCAAAAGGGGTCGTTGGCCTATGCATAAGATAGGAAATAAATGCAAGACGATTGATATGGCCGGATTAAAACAAACAGGAATAAATCGGGAAGAACTTACCGCTGGCGGTTTATTGGTTTCGCAGAACGGAGCTAATTCGGTCCGGCTGCACTCCTCCAAAGTGATATTCAACATCTTCTTCGCGGATTCAGTAACTTCTTTTTCAGGAAGTATTACATCAATATGGCGCTGAGGATCATCCGGCTTACCAGTATAATCACACATCAGGCCCGAGCGCTGGCTCAGCGGAAGAATGCTCCAGGCAAGCCAGCAGCGGACAAAGTCTACTCCGGTTAAGCCATTAGCCACGAAGGCCCTGATTTTTTAGAGTTGAGGAGCAAACCGGGCACGATCCGGGGCGCTGAGGCGGTGCGGCAAAGGGTGATCCGTTGGCAGGCGATAGGCACGGTAACCGGGAAGTGGGTTTTCTCCTTCAGGCGAAGTGTCTTTACAATAGAACCATGTTTGGTTCCAGTCCTTGGGGTGACTGTGAAGGGTAGCGTGAGGGAAGCTCACATCCTTTCTCTTTTGGATACTGACGCCACCCAATTCTTGATGCGGCCCATCAGTAAACTTCGTTCACCGGTTCAGATGGAAAAAAATCTCAAAACAGATCCACTGATGGTGCTTCTTGAAGATATGCCTCTGAAAAGACTTGAAAATTGCAGATATTTGACATAGAATTGGGACCTGCGTCTTGAGGGTGAAGTTGAAAAGCAGCTAGCACATCCCGAAAGAATTTTGAACCGGGAGGGCTAAAACCCCGGGCCAGGTGATCAAAGAAAACAATGACCTCTCCTTCCTTAGGGGTAGGTGGACACTCATCTTCTAGGGCCCGCCAGTTCAGAACCTCCTTAGGACCCAGAATACCAATTGAAGCAGCGTTTGTTAAATCATCCTCAGTAATGCGGGAAGGAGCCCAGTTGCAAGCAACGAACTGCTTGGCAGTCATCTTGAATAAGGAAATGCTAAAAAATACAGTGCAAAATCCGGTTTACCAATTGCTAAAGTATAAGCCGGATCATTGTGTAAAGTTATGGACCTAATCGACGGTTTAGACAAGGGACTAATGGCATTGACAATCCGGAAGCAGATGCGAGGCGAACAGCTACCGGTTTATCATAACAGGGAAAGAGGAAGCTAAACCGTCAATTATAGATACGGGCTTACTTCTAACCCGTCAAAGAAAGCATATGATTGACTAAACCGGAGAAGACAAGCTACAGATCTATAGTATGAAGAAACAGTTTCCATAGAAGGCTGAAGTAAAAATGGATCTGAGACATAAGAAAAAGATGGAATAAACGCAAGTCATATACAGGAAGGATCGCGGAGGTTTTCTACAGATCAAATCTAAACTGGTAAGCTAGAAGAACTAAAAGACGCGAGGACGGAGCAGAAGCGCATGGATTCAGGATGAATCTACATAAGGGTTGAATCTACAGCAAGGTTAAACCTACAGGGATGAACAACAAAGCTTCAAGGTTTTCATGGCGGAGCTACGGACGAAACCCTAGATTGAGATCTATAGTGAGGAAGAAGGAGTACCTGATGAAGAAGAGGGCGGCGGCTCTAGTCACGATTCAGGGTGATGCAGCGGCCTGGCTCGAGTACGGCGACGGGCTCGAAGATCGGCGGCAGAGCTTCGAGTGACGGAGGAAGATGAAGGCAGAAGGGAGAAAAGAAGGCATGCCTCAGCAGTATTTATAAGCCGAGGGGTGAAAACGGTAAGCGCGGGAATCGAGGAGGTCAGAGATTGGATAAAGATTGCGCTGTCGCCTCGATTTTCGGTGTGGCATTTAATAAAGGTAATAGACAGAGGCGAGCATTAAAGTGCAGAGATGACGCACGACGGATTAAAGCGATTCCAGGAGATGACGTCATGGCCGGTTTACAAAGCAGATAAATTGCAGGGAAGAAATTTATGCAAGACTTAGAAGACTGACATGAACAAGTTGAAATCAATATGGGGCCTAATGTCAGGGATATTACTAGCAGGTATATACCAGCCAGGAAGATCCGGATTACACTGACATAGTTGTGTTATTACAAGCCCAGTAGAATATGTATAGAAGGATTCAGCCCATAGAGGTTTAGGGCCCATGTGTAAGGCCTACGGTTTGTAAACCGTCATATCATGTAACTTGGGATGTAAGAAAGAAAGAGTAGAGGCGGGCACGTTTATGAACCGGCCTCGGGACTCTGTAAACCGGACCGGGTGTCGCCTCTTATGTAAAGGGACGACCCGGCGACGGTTCAAGGACAAGAAACAACAGCTCGAGACACAGGCAAGCGATTCGCTCCCTGTTCATCGACGCCCAAGCAATACCACACCAAACTAGACGTAGGCTTTTACCTTCATCGAAGGGGCCGAACTAGTATAAACCCTCTGTGTCCTTTGTGTACTTTTAACCTCTTCAAGCTAACCCGCACGATGGCCTCAGACCTAAGTCCTCTAAACCGGACATCTGTCGTGCTAATTCCACGATAGCTCACGCTCATGTATTGCGTGAAAGTTAAAAGGTTTGAAAGAATAGAGTATGAAAACAAGTGCTTGGCTGAAACCGGGGTTGTGCATGATATGAATATTTAGTGTGATGAAGAGGGAGCACAGCCAGACTATATGATTTTGTAGGGATAACTTTCTTTAGCCATAGTATTTTGAGAAGACATGATTGCTTTGTTAGTATGCTTGAAGTATTATTATTTCTTATGTCAATATGGACTTTTGTCTTGAATCTTTCATATCTGAACATTCATGCCACAATCAAGAGAATTACATTGAAAACTATGTTGGTTAGCATTCCACATAAAAAATCTATTTTTATCATTTACCTACTCGAGGACGAGCAGGAATTAAGCTTGGGGATGCTTGATACGTCTCCAACGTATCTATAATTTTTTATTGTTCCATGCTATTATTTATGATGTTTTGGATGTTTAATGGGCTTTGTTATGCACTTTTATATTATTTTTTGGACTAACCTATTAACCCAGAGCCCAGTGCCAGTTTCTGTTTTTTCCTTGTTTTTGAGTTTTACAGAAAAGGAATACCAAACGGAGTCCAATTGACGAGCCAATTTTTGATGATTTTTTCTGGACTAAAAGAAGCCCCCGAAGTAAAAGAGTTGGGCCAGGAGAGCCACGGGCTGTCCACGAGGGTCGGGGCGCGCCCACCCCAAGTGGTGGCGCCCCCCTATCTCGTGGACAGTCCAGAGACCCCCCCCTAACTTGTGCCCTACGCCAAAGAATCCTATAAATACAGAAAACCTCTAGAAAATAACCTAGATCGGGAGTTCCACCGCCGAAAGCCTCTGTTGCCACCAAAAACCAATCAAGACCCTGTTCCGGCACACTGTCGAAGGGGGAATCCCTCTCCGGTGGCCATCTTCATCATCCCGGTGCTCTCCATGACGAGGAGGGAGTAGTCCACCCTCGGGGCTGAGGGTATGTATCAGTAGCTATGTGTGTGATCTCTCTCTCTCTCTCGTGTTCTTGAGATGGCACGATCTTGATGTATCGTGATCTTTGCTATTATAGTTGGATCCTATGATGTTTCTCCCCCTCTACTCTCTTGTAATGGATTGAGTTTTCCCTTTGAAGTTATCTAATCGGATTGAGTCAATAAGGATTTGAGAACACTTGATGTATGTCTTGCGTGGGATACATGTGGTGACAATGGGGTATTCTATTGATTCACTTGATGTATGTTTTGGTGATCAACTTGCGGGTTCCATGACCTTGGGAATCTATGCATAGGGGTTAGCACACGTTTTCGTCTTGACTCTCTGGTAGAAACTTTGGGGCACTCTTTGAAGTACTTTGTGTTGGTATAATAGATGAATCTGAGATTGTGTGATGCATATCGCATAATCATACCCACGGATACTTGAGGTGACAATGGAGTATCTTGCTGACATTAGGGTTTTGGTTGATTTGTGTCTTAAGGTGTTATTCTAGTACGAACTCTATGATAGATTGAACGGAAAGAATAGCGTTGTGTTATTTTACTACGGACTCTTGAATAGATCGATCAGAAAGAATAACTTTGAGGTGGTTTCGTACCCTACCATAATCTCTTCGTTTGTTCTCCGCTATTAGTTACTTTGGAGTGACTCTTTGTTGCATGTGAGGGCTAGTAATATGATCCAATTATGTTATCCTTGTTGAGAGAACTTGCACTAGTGAAAGTATGAACCCTAGGCCTTGTTTCCTAGCATTGCAATACCGTTTATGCTCACTTTTACCACTTGCTACCTTGCTGTTTTTATATTTTCCTATTACAAAAACCTATATCTACCATCCATATTGCACTTGTATCACCATCTCTTCGCCGAACTAGTGCACCTATACAATTTACCATTGTATTGGGTGTGTTGGGGACACAAGAGACTCTTTGTTATTTGGTTGCAGGGTTGTTTGAGAGAGACCGTCTTCATCCTACACCTCCCACGGATTGATAAACCTTAGGTCATCCACTTGAGGGAAATTTGCTACTGTCCTACAAACCTCTGCACTTGGAGGCCCAACAACGTCTACAAGAAGAAGGTTGCATAGTAGACATCACCCTCCACGAGGTCATGTTCATCCAACCAGCCCTTCACTGGCTATTGTTTAACCAGCCCTCCACGAGGTCCTGTTCATCCACCCCCAATGCCTCGGTTGTGGCAGCCTCGTCTCGGGATCTTGTTCATCCAGCGACAACCGCAACGGCCTACTACCACGGGGTCATGTTCATCCAACCCCCACCGAGAACTGTTCATCCAACCCCAACCACATACGTCTCGACTCGTTCTACCAACCCCACATTCACTGTTCATCAAGAGGCAGCAGCTGGCTCGATCGGCTTCAGAAAGCAGCAGCAGCGATCGATCAGGTTCAGTTAGCAGCGGTAGCGAAGGAATCGCTCGGGTTCAGTTAGCAACGAAGGGAACGATTGCTCCAGTTTAGTAACGTAGCTAGTGCAATCTCTCAGGTTCAGTAAACGAACACCTCGCTCAGGTTCAGTTAGAGCCCACCGCGTCGCACATACACGCGACGTGTACGAGAGAAACACGCAAACCTCTGTGCATCGCTCCGCCCCGACCACCCACCGTAACCAGGAACTCCCCAAAATTTTCATCACCCTCACTTCTACCATGATTTTTTCCGTCATGGACGGTCCAAATAATGTCATGCAGGTGCATCCCCGGCCCGCCTAGGACGAGAAGACCATTTTGTGTCATGATTTTTTGTCATAGAAGTAGGATCCCACCACTTCTATGATGATACGGGATTTTGTCACAATTATCGTCATAGAAGTGTCATAAGCATGACATGAAAAAAATCGTTTGGGCCAAAATGTCACGGATGTGTATTTTTCTTGTAGTGTTCACTAGAGGCTTCTCCCTCAAAGAAAGCATACGGTGGGTAAACAAATTACTGTTGAGTGATTGATGGAAAAGCGAAAAGTTATGACAATATCTAAGGCAATGATCATGACTATAGGCATCATGTCTGTGACAAGTAGACCGAAACGATTCTGCATCTACTACTATTACTCCACACATTGACCGACTCCTGCCTGCATCTAGTGTATTAAGTTCAAAAGAACAGAGCAATGCTTTAAGCAAGATGACATGATGTAGAGGGATAAATTCAAGCAATATGATATAAACCCTATCTTTTGATCCTTAATGGCAACAATACAATACATGCCTCGCTACCCTTTTTGTCACTGGGTGAGGACACCGCAAGATTGAACCCATCACAAAGCACCTCTACCATTGCAAGAAAAACCAATCTAGTTGGCCAAACCAAATCAATAGATCAGAGAGAAATACAAAGCTATCTTAGTCATGCATAAAAGAGTTCAGAGAAGACTCAGATAATGTTTATAGATAATCTGATCATAAATCCACAATTCATCGGATCTCAACAAACACACCGCAAAAGAATATTACATCGAATAGATCTGCAAGAAAATCGAGGATAACATTGTATTTAAGATCAAAGAGAGAGAAGAAGCCATCTAGCTACTAGCTATGAACCCGTAGGTCCATGGTAAACTACTCACACATCATCGGTACGACAGCAAGGTTGATGTACATGCCCTCCGTGATCGAATCCTCCTCCGGTGGAGTACATGAAAAGGTCCCAAAATGGGATCTCACGAGGACAGAAGCTTGCGGCAGCAGAAAAGAATTTCAGGTGTGCTCTCTGATGCAGGGGCAATATTTGGGTATTTATAGAGCTAGATTTAGGGTTAGAGGAGCCACAAGGGGCCCACAAGCCGTAGGGGCAATATTAATGCATATAAAATATCCAAAGTAGATAATATAATAGCATGGAACAATAAAAAAATATAGATATGTTGGAGATGTATCAAGCATCCCCAAGCTTAATTCCTGCTCATCATTGAGTAGGTAAATGATAAAAACAGAATTTTTGATGTGGACTGCTACCTAACATATTTATCAATGTAATTTTTCTTATTGTGGCATGAATGTTCAAATCCATAAGATTCAAAACAAAAGTTTAATACTGACATAAAAATAATAATACTTCAAGCATAATAAAAATCAAAATCATGAAACTTCAAAATAACATGGCTAAAATGAAGTTATCCCTAAAAAATCATATAGTCTTGTTATCCCTAAAATCAATATAAAAATATAAATTTCTATTAGTATTGCTAGTCCAGTAGGGTTTAGTTTAGAGAAAAAAATGAAGTATAGAAATGTTAGGGCAGACGGTTTAGTTTAGAGAGAAAAATCAATAAGAAATGTTAGGGCAGTAGAAATGTTAGGGCAGTAGGGTTTAGTTTACAAAAAAAATCAATACAAATAAAATACATGAATAAAATGTGAATTAGATGTTTTTTAGTTAGGGCGGTAGGGTTTAACTAGGGCATTTGTATTAGTGCTGCTAGTAGTAGTGGTAATAGTAAATGTTAATTAGGTCATTATAGAGCACTAGAGTTAACTGATTTTTGTTCTATTAGTAGTTAAGTTAATATGCATGAATGTGCCCAAGTGGCCTATGAATTGTTCGATTCTGCCCAAGTGGCCTGTGAATGTGCCCAAGTAGCCTTTATTTGTTCTTTGTAGGGATATTATGCGAGTGGCCTATGTTTTGCCAGAATGTTGATTCATTTCGGTTCCAACAAATTTCAGGCGCTCGATTTGTCCACTTTTTAGCAAAGGTCATGCCAAAATTTTATGTGAATTTCGGCATTACTTGTGCTAGAAACTATGACATATTGAGTGCCCGGGATTTGGTGCAACGGGAATGGATCAACATTCTGGCAAAACATAGGCCTTTTTTGTTAATGGCATCATTCATTTTATTAGGTCTAGAATTAATTAACTAGACTTAATCATAGGAAACACGGCTAACAATGATGAAGGAGGGTGTTCTGGTAATTGAAAGGCGTGCAACTATTTGAACTATCTAGAGGAGCAACGGTTGTTGTAGTACCAACCTGTCACATTCGAGGGTTGCCCCGAGACCGACACTGGCGCCGAGACCGACGCCGATGCTAGCGAATTAGCCAGTAAAGAGCTGCCATCAAAGAAGATACGATGCCCTAACCAGCTTGGCACTACTAGACTGGTGGTCATAGCAGTGGACCCCGGCAATTTCGAGCCAATAGAGCCTGAGGAAGGGCGCATGTGCTATGGCAATCAAGTAGGTTCATCCTACGGGAAACTGCCACCATCAATGACAAAGTTTTAAGATACCAAATATGCAGAACTTCCTCCTAATGAAGTTGCGCCAGAGATTCATGTTCCCGGGCCGAGATGAAATCAAATATACTTGATTGTATCATGACCCGGCAATGGAGAAGATAGACAACAAAGCCATGTGAAAGTTTAGTTGCGTGTTGTCCGCTTGGAAAGTAAGGGTGAAACATTGGATCATCGTCAAAAAGGAACCCTACTCCGAGATTGTAAAGGATAATCCGAAAACTACGGAAGAGCAGTTTGAAGTATTCAAAAAGGCTTGCATTGCCGAAGATGCCAAAGAAAAGTCAGAGTACATGAAGCTTCAAGAAAGGAATATGGGGTACTACCGCCTCTGAAGTTCTGGTTACGTGGAGAAGAGGCCCATATGTTCAAAGGAGGACATGGAACGTGAAAGCCTGGGGCTCCCAGACCCCTTGCCGGACTTCACCGTCCCGCAGGAGCGTGACGACATCACGGCCCGTTACCATTGGGACCCAGTCAACAAGGTTTTCTAAATGGACACGGTCACGAGAGTATTCATGAGACTGGTGGTAATCATTAATTTACCCCCTAATTTTAGCTTTTGGTCTATTCGATTGCACATTTAGTCACATTTTTAAACAATCCATGTTCCTTTAGCTAAAAGTCCAGCACAGGATTACGACATGTAGTGATTCGCCATCTGAGGCGTCAGCGAGGCCCAAGTGGGACACCCTGTTCAACCGGGCTATGAATATACTGAAAAGACTCCCGGTGGACACTTGGCCGTCGTATGGACGCGTGCATGGCGTCGGAGACGGTACCACGTGGAAGCACTACTACAATGAGGACGCTGAGGAGAGAAAGCAAAGATGGAGGTTAAATGAAATAAACATCGACAAGAAGGTTGAGATTGTGGTCGATAAGAAGCAGCTGAGACCAAAGAATATATGGTCAAAGCAGCGGTAGGTGCCATAAGAGAGGAAATGGCAGCTTCGTATAGTGTCTTGATTTCGGCTATCATCAATTGGGCCAAGCAAAATCCAGGTAAAGAGGCAGGGGACTTTCGCCTTCCCAACTTCATCGGGAGCAACTCCTTTAGAGCTGCACTAGCACCTGCTCACGCAATCGCACCTGTTCCTACACCTGCTTCGGCACCTGCTCCCGCACCTGCTCATAGCATCCCGTCCTCCGTCTCTAGCATGCTCGGCGGGGCTTTGTCTTTTGCTGAGCTTGACGCCCTGACGGTAACTACCTTTCACACCGACCCTCTTCAATATATGTAGAATCTCCTGTTTTTGTTGCCTTTCAGATTTTCTTGGGAGTGTTAATCGCAATAGGTTTTTCAAAGAGAACAGGAAACACATCATCCATAAAAAAATTAATGGTACTTAATTGTTCCTCCATGTATTGACTTTGATTACCATCCAGGATCCAAGAGTAATGTTGATTAACGTCATTGAAAATGTGTTGGATCTTACTGAAAAGAGGAACTTCCTTTTTAAAATTCTCATCAAAAATGCGATTGTCTCCAAGCAAATGTCTTAGCATATAGTCACTATTATAAATAACCTCATCTATGACCGGTTTTTCACGGTTCATATGATAAAAATCAAAGATCTCCCTAGCCTCCCTTACAATATGATCAAACTCATTCATGAAGACAAGGGTTGTGATCTTTTTGGCTCTCGGATCCTTTATAACATGCAACTCATGAAACGATCTTTGAAAAGTAGGATGAGTGCGAATAAATTTTCTATCAAGTTTAAGAACAAGAGCGGAAATAGCTTTTGCATAAGTTTTGGTCCTCTTGGTTATAGGAACATCATCACAATTCAAATTTCCAACACAATTAAAAAAATTCTTGGATGACGCTCTTTCCTATAAAATTTCCTTGTCCCAAAACAAAAGTTTTAGCATCGAGATTAGTAGGAGCTCCAGTTTTAGGACTCCTTCCATCATCTCTTTCTGCCATACCAAAAGTACTCATGGTGAAAGATTCGAAGCAAGCAAAAGGAAAAGGACAAATATTTTGTGTTTTTATGAAAATGTTTTAGAAGTGGGGGAGATTAAAACAAAAGACAAATGGCAAATAATGTAAGTGCAAGTGATTGAAGTTTATGATAGGTACTTGGTAGGCTTGATGTAGAACCTCCCTGGCAAAGGCGCCCGAAATTCTTCCTGCTACTTCTTGAGCTTGCGTTGATTTTTCCCTTGAAGAGGAAAGGGTGATGCACCAAAGTAGAGATAAGTATTTCCCTCAGTTAAGAACCAAGGTATCAATCCGGTAGGAGGCACAAGCAAGTCACCAATAGATGCACCTGCACAAACTAACAAACACTTGCACACAACGCGATAAAGGGGTTGTCAATCCCTTCACGGTCACTAGTAAGAGTGAGATCTAATAGAGATAGATTTAAAATATAAGTAAAAGGTAAAATAAAGTAAACATAAATAATTTGCAGAAAGGTATTTTTGGATTCTTGGTTTTATAGATCTAAAAATATATGATAAGGGTTAGATCCGAAGCCATAGCTTTCACTAGAGGCTTCTCTCTCAAAGAAAGCATGCGGTGGGTAAACAAATTACTGTCGAGCAATTGATAGAAAAGTGCAAAGTTATCACGATATATAAGGCAACGATCATGAATATAGGCCTCACGTCCGTGAGAAGTAGACCGAAACGATTCTGTATCTACTACTATTACTCCACACATCGACCGACTCGTGCCTGCCTCTAGTGTATTAAGTTCATAAGAACAGAGTAACACTTTAAGCAAGATGACATGATTTAGAGGGATAAAACCATATTTTTATCCTTAATGGCAACAGTACAATACGTGCCTCGCTACCCTTTCTGTCACTGGGTGAGGACACCGCAAGATTGAACCCGTCACAAAGCACCTCTCCCAATGCAAGAAAAACCAATCTAGTTGGCCAACCAAAATCGATATATCGGAGAGAAATACAAAGCTATATTAATCATGCATAAAAGAGTTCAGAGAAGACTCAAATAATATTCATACATAATTTGATCATAAATCCACAATTCATTGGATCTCAACAAACACACAGCAAAAGAAGATTACATCGAATAGATCTCCAAGAACACCGAGGAGAACATTGTATTCAAGATCAAAGAGAGAGAAGAAGTCATCTAGCTACTAGATATGGACCCGTAGGTCTATGGTAAACTAGTCACACATCATCGGTAGGGCAGCTACGTTGATATAGATGCCCTCCATGATTGAATCCCCCTCTGACGGAGTATTGGAAAAGGTCCCAAGATTGGATCTGGCGAGGGCAGAAGCTTGCGGCGGCGGAAAAGTATTTTTGGTGTGCCCTCTAACATAGGGGGGATATTTGGGTATTTATAGAGCTAGAGTTGCGTTAGAAGAGCCATGAGGGGCCCACAAGCCGTAGGGGCGCCCCCTAGGGCACGCCCTAGTGACTTGTGGCTGCCTGGTGGGTCTTTTGGACTCTTCCCGAAGCTTCGTGGTTGTCTTCTGGTCCAAGAAAAATCATCGTAAGTTTTATTCCATTTGTACTCCGTTTGGTATTGATTTTCTGTAAAATACAAAAACAAGGGGAAAAGGAGAAACTAGCACTGGGCACTAGGTTAATAGGTTAGTCCCAGAAATGATATAAAATAGCATATTAATGCATATATATAACATCCAAAGTAGATAATATAATAGCATGGAACAATAAGAAATTATATATACATAAGACGTATCAGAATCCAACCAAAAAGCTAGGGCATTTTGGCATTTGAAATATATGGTTTTCAAACTAGACTTCCGCAAAGCTTTTGACCCAATTAACTAGGATTCCCTCCTCAACATTCTCCTCTCTAGACATTCTCACCTAACACCGTCAGTTGGATCGGAACTCTGCTTGTCTCTAGCAAGACTGTGATCATGCTAAATGGGATGCTCTAGGTCAGTGGATCAACTATAAGAATGGTATTCGCCAAGGTGATCCTCTCTCCCCCTATCTTTTTGTAATAGTCGCCGACCTGCTGCAACTCTTAATCCTCAAGACCTCCTCGTCCAACCAACTTTGCCACTCGATCTAGAAGGAACGACCTCCGACTGTGCTCCAATACACAAATGACACTCTAATCATTGCACATGCTTCTACCCAAGCCGCAAACACACTCAAATATGTCATCGATAAGTTCATCCTCGCTACCGGCCTTTCTATGAACTTATAGGAGACTATCTTCGTACCCATCAACATGGACCACACCACCAACCTTAACAACGCCCTCACCTTCGAGTGCAAACCATCATCCTTCCCCGAAATCTATCTTGGTCTTCCTCTCTCTCTCTCTGACATGCCTTTAGTCCTCGGCTTTCGAACCCATCATTTAGCGCTTCCTAAAATACCTCTCCGGTTGGGCGGAAAAACTCATCTCTCATGGCGCCAGACTTAACCTCATCTCCTCCACTGTAGACGCCCTCGCCACTCACTTCATGTCTGTTTTTAGACTCTCAAAGAAGATTATTAAATAGTTGGACGCTATCTGTAGGTCCTTCTTCTAGGCCGTAGAGGAAAATTGCTCCGTGGCAAAACATTTGCAAACCTAAGTCGGCTGGTGGTCTTGGTATAAAAATCTCACTCTCGAAATCAACTACATCCTCATGAAATCCGCCTTCAAACTTCTCCAAAAAGCTAACCTGCCCTGGGTCAACTGGTTCTTCCAGCACTACTCTCTCGGCTTCACGAATAAGCCTCACAACCCCCTACCTCTGGTAAATTATTAACCAACATCTCTGCCACCTTCATAAAATGTCCTTCGTCCTAACCAACAATGGCACATTAACTTTCTTTTGCCTCAAAGCTTGGCTCATGTCCACCCCGCTAACAGAAACCTACCCCAACATATTCTCACACTCCACTTCTCCCGTTGTTCTGGTATCTCATGTCATGCATAATGGTTTACTCGTTACCCTACAGAACCGCCTAACCAATGGGGCGCCGGCCGCGCTTGCATCTATTTTGTCTTTGTTGTAGGATGTTACCATAAGCAATGTGCCCGATGACAGGTTCCTCACCCACGGCTCCTCGTTCACCTCGAGGTGTGCCTACTCACTGCTCTCCTCCAACCATGAGCTTGACCTCACTGCTCGATACATCTAGGGCTCCAAGGCACCTATCGAGGTTAAGATCTTCGGTTGGCTCCTTTGGCGTCATAGGCTAAGCACAATGGCAAACTTAAATTGCAAGACCACCACCTCAGGGTCGTCTTGCCCTCACTACAGCATCTCTTTGGAGGATGCGATGCACCTTGCCCTCCTCTGTGTATGTGTGACACTGGTCTAGTCCCACTTGGGCCTTCAGGTCCCTCTCGCCATCAACCTCATCTAGGATACTCCAACACCGGTTGGCCTCGATATCAAAACTTGGCCTACCGTCGCCCTCGCCATCCTTTCGAAGCTATGGAACTCCGGGAACCCACGTGTTTTTGTAACAAGGTGCACTTCCCCCCTAGATACAATTAGGAGCATCGTCTCTGATTTTACGCTCTGGGCCTTCAGATTTAAGGACCCCATTAGTAGGGAGGTTGTCGTGTCTTGGCGCCTCTACCTATTATCTCGATGTAATCCTTAATGTAACTTGCAACTTGCCATTCGGCTTTTGAGTAATATATTCAGGTGGGGACCCCCTCCCGCCAGTGATTGTTCAAAAAAAATTAATGCTTTTACTCTTGAGATGTTGGCACCTGAGAGAGGATTGCTTGTGTAATGATGGCAAAGAATGAATCATGGGCTCAGTACAGTTCCTATTGCGGTACGAGGAAGAATTAAAAATCTCATCTCAGTCGAACAAATCAGACACCGAAAAATGCATGGGAGTCATGGCCACCCAGCAGGCCCGTCCGGAAGTGTCATAGAGCTTGCACTGATCAGCCCTAGTTAGAAGAACAATAAAATTAAAATCCGATGTAGATTTCTATGCAAGTATGGGGATCACTAAAGCGGGAGCAGTCACAAGAGACAGTAAAGGAAGGTTCGCATATCTGTCTGTCGGACTCTGGCGGCATGCGATGTTGTGGAGGAGGCCAAAGCACGTGCGGTTATGATTAGTCTGGAATCCCTAGCAAAAATCTACAATGGTTCGGTTGTTTTGGAGATGGACTATCAGGTGATTGTAAAGGAATTAACGGCAGGAGACCGAACCAGATCGGCTTGCTATGCCCTGATTATAGATATTAAGAACTACCTGGCAGGTTTCTCGGAGTTCAGTGTCAATGGCGTGGGGAGAATGTGCAACAATCTTGCTTACTGGTTGGCAGCGGAGACCAAACATATTGGAGATGAGGAGATGATAGCAGACGTCTTGTCTTGCCCTTTAGTCTATTATGATCTCTGAATGCAATTTTCATGTTTGAGTAGGCTTCCCTGCTTTACTTCTTGAAAAAATAATATAATCACAAAATATGCCCAAGTTTACATAGTTTCAGTCTATATCCACAATAAATAATGACAATAAATTTCCTAAATCTTCTGGATCTACATCTTTGTAATGTATATCTACAATAAATAATGGCAATAAATTTTGTAAATCGATCTACATCTTTGTAATCTATATCCACATTAAATATTTGTTATAAATAGGAAATCTGCTCATTTACTTATTTGTAATATGTAGCACAATAACTCACAGCATTAAATTGTAATATATGGTCAATTTGATCTTTGTAATCTGCCCTACAATAATTGATGGCAAATAAATGTCTAAGATATGCTTGATACATATCTTTGTAATCAGTATCCTCAACAACATATGGCATAATCTAGATTCAAATATATGTATTGAGCATAAATCTGTACCCACAACATACCCACATAATTCTAGAATATGCTCGGTCAACATTTCGGATTTAAACTTTGAGAGATTTCCAGTTTGTATAGTTGAGGAGTAAAGGTGGGTGATTTGTCAATTTTTACTATCGAGACCTAAGTTCAATACTTGGACAATAATTCGGTGGTGAAGCCATATTATGCTTGGATGTAATAAAATATATAGTTCACTATGTTGTTGCTGAACTATTCCATGTATAACTTATACATAATTCACAATAGAAATAAAAAATAAGTTTCATAACCAATATTAAAATGGCAAGCATTTGTTGAAAAGGCTAAATTATCATTATCAAACTATGTTTTGTGTTGGTGTTACAAAGTGTTCTTACAATACTACGGATAGTAGGAAGATCTTTAAACTTGGAGGCTTTGGGGTGGCAATTGGGGCAATAAATTGAGTATAACTCTTTAGTTTAATATACGTGATACATTTTATCATATATGAAAAAAAATCCAGTTCCAATCCAGTTGATTATTATATCAATGGTTGCTCCTTCATTATAGATGACAAGAGAGAATTTGAATGTGTTATCATACGTATCCTCCAGGATGGTTTGAAATAGACCAAGCAAAGGAGGAAGTTAGAGTACGATATCAGTGTTAGTGGCAATGTACAAGAAAAAACTTGCACACATGACATTTTATGTATACATGTGAGTCATGTTTGTTTCTTGTGCTCGTGATTTAGAAACTCTATTTAACCAACATCACATTTTTAATCATTCGACACCACTTTGATGTAGTATGCATGATACAAATTTTCACATTCTTTTTTGCCGGTTTGAGTGTTTTGGATGCCCATTACATCCATAGTTTTTCCACATATTTTAAAATGTAGTTTTGCATATTATATATGTTAGGATTCATTGCATACATGTTCCTATAAATTTCATTTGTTTAATGATATTTCTCCAATTTTACATGTTAGAAAATGCAATATATTGATCCATAGCTTTCTTATAAATTCTTTAAAAACTTTGAGAAGAAGCAACAATGACAGTTTTCCATGTCCTTTGGAAGTTCCCATCTCATGTAAATTCCTTGGAATCCTCCATGGCCATCCATTCTTGCAAAACAAAAAGAAGGAGAAGAAAAATGGCCATGGGTGTGGTCTGATCCCAACATATTCCAGCGCAAGTATGAGCCAAACATTAAAGGCTAATAAATTGAGCCAGTGGAGGTTTTCGGTTACTATTTGAGGAGTGAAATGAAGAACAAGAGAACAAATGGGTGAGGTGAGGGGAACCCATCTCCCATCTATTTAAGTGCTAGCATACCATAGCCTTAGGCACCACTTAGCTCTTGCAAACTCAGTTTCATCACAACACATTCCGACCACCACAGATCTGATGGCCCCTGTCTCCGCCGTTGGCATCAAGCGCTCCGCACCGAGCGACTACGATGAGCATCCTGGCGTCTGGTGCAAGGGGGAGTCGTCGCAGCAAGCACACCAGAGCACTTTCAAGGGCAAGCAAATAGCCAACCCTGAAGACCACGGTGGCGATGAAGCTAACGAGCGGAAGCGGCGCCGGCATCTTGCCATAGACATCAATGAGGTGCCCCACAATGAAGATGATGACCTCGACAACCCTATTCATGTTGGGCCCCCCACTGCAGGTGGTAAGTTCTCCCAGCCACCGGACTGGCTGCTCTCACTCGTGAACAGGAAGAAAGCGCTGGAGGACAAGATACTGGAGCTCGCAGAGCAGCGCCTGCGCCTGGCCGCAAAGGACCTCATGGAGGAAACAGAGCTAAAGAAGATGAAGTTGGAGAATGAGAAGATGCGGCTAGAGAACATTCGGCTCCAGGTGCAGATCAAGCGCAAGGAGTTGGAGCTCAGCGTTGCCAGGCCGAAAAGGATCTAAGGCGTGTCCATGCATCTGGGTTGTTTTCCATTACGCTGGAATTCATGGGGGAGATGAAATAGATGGAGGAACAAATAAGAGGCTTCAAGAAAGATCCTATTTTTGCTACATATAAAATAAATGTTCTACATATTTTGATTTTTGATAAGCTTTCATGTGTGAGTGTCTCCATTCATTATCTTTTTTATTTACAAAATGGATAATAAGCACTCTTAATAGAGAACCTTCGTACTTTGCGGAGCTCGTTGAGACAACCAAAGGAGGAGGCTTTCATGGATGGAATCATCTCATTCTCGCCACTATTGCCAAATCCAACCTTCACCCCTTCTTTCTACCTATAGTAATTTCTTAATTCCTCTCTGCATTACTTAACCATACTAAGATGAGGCATTTGATTACTCTCCATACTTGTGGTGCCTAGAGGCAGAGACTGCCACAATGTCGATTGGTGGTTGATGAATTATTTGTATGTCTCCAGCTCCTTATTTGTCCATGGCATGAGAGGCGTTGAATTTTCCATGTTCCATTTCCTATGAGATAGTGTGGACTAGTCAAAAATTAGGAGGAAGGCACAGTAAGATGTTTGTGTATGTCGTATTTGTCGTGATGCATAGTCCAAAACAGCACACACGTCAAATTTGAGACATACGTGTGCATCATATTTGTTTTTTGTGTTCACTATGTAGAAAAAGTCTTTGACCAGTATCATATACACTTTTTCTCATCTTTCCTATCTGATGACAAAGGTAGTAACACATACACGCATCATCTAGTTATTGTGGGATCTCATTATTCTTTACTACTTTGATACATCACGGGACACCGGTTTCATTCTTGTACCTATTAGCGCCTCATACATGGTTGCACATGTGAGGCTTGAACTACATGTGCAATAAGAAAGAACCCCCTTTGCCACCACACTTCCTAGTAGTAGTGTCATTGAGTGGAATCGTGCCCATGGTCAGAGGTTTCACGATAGAATGTTTATTTTCATTAGTAAATTGGCAAGGAGCTAGTTGGATACTGATACGTCCAAAACGTATCTATAATTTCTGCTTGCTCCATGCCTCTTTTGTGTGATATTGCTATGATATTTATGCACTTCCATACACTTTTGATCATATTTGGACTAACCTATTAACTCAGTGCACCACAGTGCCAGTTCCTGTTTTCTGCTGTTTTTCTATTTCAGGTTTCCCCCATATTAAAAGTGCCCTAAAAATTCCGGGAAAAATACAGGAAAAATCAGCGTACCGGGAGCTTCAAGAAAAACCAAAGCAGGGCCAGAGGGGAGCCAGGGGCAGCCCAGGCGGCCAGCCCAGGCGGCCCCACCCCTGGCCGCCCTAGGGGGCGCCTAGGCCCCCCTCTCCGCTTCTGGTGACCCCCTTTGGCATATATACTCCTCGCGTTCCGAAACCCTCGATTCCAGAACCCTTTTCTCCAGAAGCAGTTCCGATCTCCGCCGCCATCGCCACCAAGTTTCGGGGGACCAGAATTCCTGTGCCGGCATCCTGCCGGGACGGGGAAGTGCCCCCGGATTCATTTCCATCGACGTTGCTTCCTCCCTCCATGACGCGGGAGTAGTTCCTCCTCGGGGCTGAGGTTTCTACCAGTAGCTATGTGGTCAATTCTCTCTCCCATGATGTGATCTTCGTTGTGATCATAGGCTATGTTAATCTAGGGTGATCCCATGATATTTCCCCTTCCTCTATGTATTGGATTGATGTACTCACTTGTCTTTATCTAGTATAATCCCCGAGACCAAGGTGACAGCGGTCTATTGGACATGGATTAGAAGAATATTTTCATGGGTGATTTCCTCTTTTGTGTGTTGATTGAAGATTGAGAGTCTCTTGGTGCTTGTCTTCGACTATCCTTGAGATATGTTGTGGTGATTGTGGTACTCTCTTTGGATGGCCGCGGTGACATTGGGAAATCCATAGATTGAGAACTACGAACTTAGAGGTGTGCTTTTGTAGCCCTACATAATTCTCGTCCTCTCTTGACCACAAAAGAATGACCTCCGAGTGTGTCTCCATTATGGGAAATATCATGTGATTCGATTATGTTAATGTTATTGGGAGTTGCCACTAGTGAAAGTATGAAGCCTAGGCCTTGTTTCCACCATTGCAATACCATTTGTGCTCACGTTTACCACTTGTTTGCTTGCTGCACTTTTTATTACAGATTTATATTACTTTGCTTTGCCACTCCTATCATCCATATTTTACCATCTCTTCGCCGAACTAGTGCACCTATACAACTCCTAGTTGTATTAGGTGTGTTGGGGACACAAGAGACTTTTTGTATCTTAGTTGCAGGGTTGCTTGAGAGAGACCATCTTCAGCCTCTACTTCCCTGAGTTCGATAAACCTTAGGTCATCCACTTGAGGGAAATTGTTGCTGTCCTACAAACCTCTACGCTTGGAGGCCCAACATAGTCTACAAGAATAGAAGCGTGTGTAGACATCAAGCTATTTCTGGCGCCGTTGCCGGGGAAGTAAGTGTTTGAAGGTATATCTTTAGATCTTGCAATTAAATCTTTTCGTTTCTTGTTTTTAGTTTCACTAGTTATGTTTATGGAAAACCGCACTCTTAGTTCGCTGCTTGGGGAAGGCCGCTTTACCACACCCGTGGTAGAGAAGTCTCCTCCACCTACTAAATGTATCCCGTTCCAAATACCACTTGGGATAATTGAAATAATTAGGAATGATTGTTATGATGGGACAGTCAATCCTAGTATTCATTTGTTGAAACTTACAGAACTTTGTGAGTTGTTTAAGATTTCAGGTTTGACAAGAGATGGAGTCATGAGGAAATTATTTGCCTTGTCACTGAAAGGAAAAGCATTGGAGTGGTATACGCTACTAGATGACTCTCACCTGCTGGATTGGGAAGAGATCCAGTCTCTCTTTTACTCCAAGTTTTATCCTCTTCATGAAGTTCATGAGAATAAGAATTATGTTTATAATTTCTATCCTCATGGCGGAGAGAGCATAGCTCAAGCTTGGGGGAGACTGAAAACGTTAATGCTAAAATGTCCTAACCATGGGCTCCCCAAAGATATGATTATTACTAATTTCTATGCGAGGCTCTCTCGATAGGATAAAGATTTGCTCGATGCTTCTTCTATGGGTTCTTTTACAAAGGAAAAGATTGATGCTAAATGGGAACTCCTTGAAGGAATTCAGCGCAACACTGAAGATTGGGAGATCGACAAAGGTAAAGAGTCAGGTATAATTTATGAGTATGATTGCATTAAGTCCTTTGTTGAAACTACAAGTTTTAGTAAGTTTAGCGCTAAGTTTGGGCTTGATTCTCAACTCCTTGTTGATTTCCTCAAATCTTTTGCTTCACATCTTAATATGCCTAAGGAGGATTGGATCAAGCATCATGAACCTTTTAAAGAGATTTACAAAGAAAATGAAATTGTTCATGATGATTGCAACATGCATGATCCAATTCCTAAAAATGAAGTTTTATATAAGCATGTTAATTTTTGTGGAGTGGATAGACCTTGTGAAAGGCCTATGATTGAAGAGAAGTATTGTAAGCAACATAACCATGAAAGAACAATCACTTGGGTCAAAGATTTAAATGAAATTGCTAGAGAATTGTGTGACCTTTATCCTTTTACTTGTGAACTTTGCTGTATAGAGGGTCACTTTAATTTTCAATGCATGCACTTTCAAAACATAACTGTTAACCAGTTGTGTGATAACATGATCACCCCTGATCTTTATGATGAGCTTATGTTATTTTTGATGTGTGAAGAGTTATCAGAAAAGACTTCTTGGCTAGATGTTAATGCCATAGGAATAAAAAACACTTTGCAAAATTGCCATCTCTATTGTGTTGTTAAATGCCATAAAATGATTACATAAGTAAGATTAGAAAGGAGGGAACTTTACCAAAGTATAAAAATGTCTCTTATATTTCTGCTAATAAAAAGGAGAGTTTCTCCCAAGTTTCCCCTATTGTTTCTAATGATAAACCAGGATATGTGGAGAAGCTTCATCTCCAACCACTCCCTCCTAAGGTGAAGAAGAAGGAAAAGAAGAGGAGGAGGAAGAGGAGCAAGAAGGAAGAAGAATGGGTATCAACCTGGCCTAAGCATATTCCTCCCATCAACTTTTATCCTAACGGTTGTAAGTTTAAAGAAGAAGGTGAAGTTTATTGCCTTAATTATCATCTTGATGATACGTCCGTAGGTACTATTGAAGATGATTTTGATTATGATATGCATGTTACTTATTGTGATTGGGAAAATGATGATAATGCTACTTATGATCTTGAAAATCTTTTTGGTACCAACTCTGAAAGTGATGATATGGAAAGCTCTAAGCTTGGGGATGATAGGATTGCAAATCCTTTACCCACTAGTAATGTGATAATTGATAATTCTTTTGCTAGTAAGAATAAAGACAACATGTTTACAAATATAGTTGCTAGCAATGATAATGCTCTTCTCTACTATGATGATGTTATAACTCCAATCTATAGTGATTATAAAGGTACCTATGACATAAGGAGAAATTATCCTTATGAAACTTGTCATAATCATGGAGGGAATTACTCCCTTATTGAACACCATCTTCCTAATACACAATTAATCTATAGTGTTCAAGTTGTTTATGATAGTCCTACTCCCACTATTACCAATGAGAAAGATTATGCTTATGTGGAGAGTAAGAGTACCTTTTTGCATGTGGATCATGGTAACAATGCTTTATGTGATGCTTATATTGTTGAGTTTATTTGTGATCCCACTGAAAATTATTATGAGAAGGGAACATATGCTTATAGATATTTCAATAATTTCAAGTTCCCTCTCTTTATGTTGAAGGTTTTGAAGCTGCACTTGTTTTGTCTTCCTATGCTTATTGCTTTGTGCTTCAATGAATTATTCTATTGCAATATTCATATGCATAGGAAGCATGTTAGGCTTAAAAGTGTTTGGTATTTGCTTCTTGATGCTCTCTTTTGTTCTTCAACTCTTATTCCTACGAGAGCATCATTAAAGTCTTAAGCCTATCTTTATGGCTATAAAGAAAGAGCTCTAGGGAGACAACCCTTGTTATCTTTGCTTTCAGTTTGTTCTTTCAGTTTTTAGTGGTCTTGATGTTTGTTACTACTGTAGCAACATCATTGTATCTTTATTTTTCAGCTTTGTGCCAAGTTTAGCCTCCGATTGCAAGAAAGTTCAAAAGTTGTGACGTGCTGTCCAGAAAACAGATTCTATCCTTGGACAGAAAAATTCGAATAAAATCACCAGATCATCTTTTTGATCTGAATTTTTTTGACAACGTGCTCTATACAATTGTCTTTCGAGCGTCTGTTCTGAGGTTTTTGATTTGAGTTGCAGAAGTGCCCCGAAAAAATTATTTACTACCTGCTGGTCAGTTTTTCACAGATTCTGTCCTGTTTTGCCTTTTCTTCGTTTTGCAAACCTTGAGCTTGTTTTTTCTTTGCAAAAAAAACCTTTTGGCAATCTTGAGAAACAGTAGCTCTTCAAGATTATATTTATTTCCAGTAGGGAAAAATTATTTTATTATGGGTACTAACCTCGCTAATCAGATTATGATGAGTTATGTATGAAGGGATTTTTCAAGTGTGCGAGGGAAGATGATAAAAGAAGATTCAGGAGGGTCAAACGCTCAAGCTTGGGGATGCCCCCGTGCACCCCCAAGAAATATTCAAGAAGACTCAAGCGTCTAAGCTTGGGGATGCCCCCATGCATCCCCTTCTCCATCAACAATTATCAGTTCGTCTTTCGTTCCACTATATTTTAATCACTTCATGCGTTATGCGCTATGCTTGGAGCGTCTTGCTCTTAGTTTCCTTTTTAGTTTTCTTTAGCTTTGCTTGTTGTTCATAACAAGTTAGAACCCAGCTTTCTTTGTGTGGGAGAGAAACACGCTCCACTTCAACCTAGAACACAACATAGGATTTTCATGCTTATCTTTGCTGTGTGTGTTCTTTGTCTTTCCATAGCTGCTGTCATGTTTAGCTCTTAGTTTTCATGCTTTTCTTTTTAAAGAGCTTTTGTTTAGTTGGTTGCTGAACTCTCTTGAGTTTTCATGTTTATCTTGTTAAGAGATTTTGCCTGTTGCACTGAGTTGTGTGTCTTGACTTAAAGTAGGTAATAGAGGTTGCTATTTAATTTTAGTAGTAACTTGCAATAGTTTTGAGGTATTGCCATGAGTAATGTCTGAACTTTTGGTGTCAAGAGCTTTAGCCTATTAGTGATAGATGTCGTATTTTGGGCAATCCGTGTTTATTTTCGAAAACCTACAAATAGTTGAGAACTTTAGCTACTAAATGGATCACTAATCTTTGGAGGGATCGAATATTAGAGTACACTCACGTACCATGAGCCGAGGATGCGCAAGGATAACCAAACCCCCATACACTCCTCCTCGGGGTACTTGTCTCTTTGTGAACCTCCTAATTAGATTGAGAGTTACCGATAATAAGTGCATGAGTTCTTCGGACTAATGTGAGTATTCGAAAGTTGACACTTCCACCTAACCATATTTTTCTAGCCTCTTCGGTACCGTGCATTGCCCTTTCTCACCTCGAGAGTTGGCGCATACTTCGCCGGTGCATCCAAATCCTTGGCACGATACGCTCTATCATCATAAGCCTCATTATATCCTTCCTCAAAACAGCCACCATACCTACCTATCAAGGCATTTCCATAGCCTTTCCGAGATACATTGCCATGCAACATCCATCTTCTCATGACTTGATCTTCATGTCATACATGCTTTTTGCTTGATCGATGAGCCGCATGCTAGTTGGGCCTTGCCCTAATCATTGCTACATGACGCGCTAGTATCATTGCATATCCTGCTACACTGGCAGAGGCATACATTTGCATACATCATGATAGTTTCATTTTCTTTATGTTGAGTACTTTTGTAAAGTGTGAAAGATCTTCTATACTTCTTGTAATATATAGAGTGTTGCCCCTAAAGTGAGGAAAAGATCCCAAAGAGGACAAAATCAAAAGATCCCAAAGAGGACAAATGAGAGTTAAATAGAAAGAGCCATTGAGGCCACAAAAAAATAAAAATAAAGAGAAAAAAGAGAAAAAGAAATAAAAAGAGAGAAGGGGGCACACTACTATTCCTTTTGAGAGATCCACACTCGTACTCCATCTTATACCTTGTACTCCATAGAGATTATCATTCATGCATATAGCTATGTGGGGACCTTCAAACTATAGAACTTGGCTTGTATATTCCAATGATGAGCCTCATCAAAAGAGCTCTAGGTCTTCTTGAGCAAGCAAGTTGGATGCACCCCCACTAGTTCCATTGGAGAGCTTACCTTAGCTCATATGTGCATCCGTTGCATGGCAATCCCTACTCCTCACATCATATCTATCATTTGGCTTTCTCTCGCCTATGATTGTCCTCATTGATGTGAGCCTTTCACACCTTTTTTTGTCTTCCCCCTTCATCATTTTTCTCTCTTTGCCATCCTAAGTGTCGACTTTCTTGCTTACGCTCATCAATTGCATGAGTGCTCAAAATATTGAAAGGGGGTGGATAATTTTGACTTGTACCTGGCTGACGGTCTGGGGATGAGTCAAGATAAGATTCCAAAGAAGACCAAGTGTGAAACTTTAGTAGATTAAGTTCTCAACAATACAAAAACTATGTTTTACTCTCTCGTATATCCCTATCCCCTTTCTTGCACGCAAACACCATTTGGAGACATTCGAGTCACGGACAGCGAGAGCTCTTGCACCTTTATGTTCTTATGTTGCTTGTTACAATGCTAATATAGACTCTTGCTTGTTATGACTTGAATTGAATTACATGCCTTGATTGCTTTACTTAAAAAGTTCTTATATGGTTGGTAGCATGTCACCACAGAAATTATGCTTGTTATCATTTACCTACTCGAGGACGAGGAGGAATTAAGCTTGGGGATGTTGATACGTCCAAAACGTATCTATAATTTTTGCTTGCTCCATGCCTCTTTTGTGTGATATTGCTATGATATTTATGCACTTCCATACACTTTTGATCATATTTGGACTAACCTATTAACTCAGTGCACCACAGTGCCAGTTCCTGTTTTCTGCTGTTTTTCTATTTCAGGTTTCCCCCATATTAAAAGTGCCCTAAAAATTCCGGGAAAAATACAGGAAAAATCAGCGTACCGGGAGCTTCAAGAAAAACCAAAGCAGGGCCAGAGGGGAGCCAGGGGCAGCCCAAGCGGCCCCACCCCTGGCCGCCCTAGGGGGGCGCCTGGGCCCCCCTCTCCGCTTCTGGTGACCCCCTTTGGCATATATACTCCTCGCGTTCTGAAACCCTTGATTCCAGAACCCTTTTCTCCATAAGCAGTTCCGATCTCCGCCGCCATCGCCACCAAGTTTCGGGGGACCAGAATTCCTGTGCCGGCATCCTGCCGGGACGGGGAAGTGCCCCCGGATTCATCTCCATCGACGTTGCTTCCTCCCTCCATGACGCGGGAGTAGTTCCTCCTCGGGGCTGAGGTTTCTACCAGTAGCTATGTGGTCAATTCTCTCTCCCATGATGTGATCTTCGTTGTGATCATAGGCTATGTTAATCTAGGGTGATTCCATGATATTTCCCCTTCCTCTATGTATTGGATTGATGTACTCACTTGTCTTTATCTAGTATAATCCCCGAGACCAAGGTGACAGCGGTCTATTGGACATGGATTAGAAGAATATTTTCATGGGTGATTTCCTCTTTTGTGTGTTGATTGAAGATTGAGAGTCTCTTGGTGCTTGTCTTCGACTATCCTTGAGATATGTTGTGGTGATTGTGGTACTCTCTTTGGATGGCCGCGGTGACATTGGGAAATCCATAGATTGAGAACTACGAACTTAGAGGTGTGCTTTTGTAGCCCTACATAATTCTCGTCCTCTCTTGACCACAAAGGAATGACCTCCGAGTGCGTCTCCATTATGGGAAATATCATGTGATTCGATTATGTTAATGTTGTTGGGAGTTGCCACTAGTGAATGTATGAAGCCTAGGCCTTGTTTCCACCATTGCAATACCATTTGTGCTCACGTTTACCACTTGTTTGCTTGCTGCACTTTTTATTACAGATTTATATTAATTTGCTTTGCCACTCCTATCATCCATATTTTACCATCTCTTCGCCGAACTAGTGCACCTATACAACTCCTAGTTGTATTAGGTGTGTTGGGGACACAAGAGACTTTTTGTATCTTAGTTGCAGGGTTGCTTGAGAGAGACCATCTTCAGCCTCTACTTCCCTGAGTTCGATAAACCTTAGGTCATCCACTTGAGGGAAATTGCTGCTGTCCTACAAACCTCTGCGCTTGGAGGCCCAACATAGTCTACAAGAATAGAAGCGTGTGTAGACATCAGATACCCATGTGAGTCATCGATACAAACTTTTATTCGTACGTCATCTGTAACCAAAAGATAATAAATGTTTCTCTAGACAGGAAAATGTAAGCCGACAAGTTCTAGCAGTACCACAACAGGAAGTTGGAAACCAAGACCACCCTAAGCTATCTGTCACTAGCACCACACGATGTCGAACCTACTACCAAATCTGACGATGTTGACAACCAGGGCTTGAAGGTGGTGGAGTGTCATCATATATAGCTAGGGAATGGCCCAATTCAACTCACGGGCATTCAGTCAAATACTCTTTATTTTTGCCAAAAGTTACATATTTATAGTACATACAATGTATATTTATGAGAAATTTTACACATGATAAAATATTATACAAGCTTTTGGTCCAGTCATTAGCCAGCCCACCTCCTAATTCGCTAGTTCCCTCCTCCAACATGGCCCAATGGCCCAATTTTCATTCACCTAGCCATCTAGTTGCACTCAAATTAAAATTCTCAGGAAGTACTACAACCATTGCTGCAATCGCACACAACCCTCATCAATTCATCCCACGATCTAGTACCTTCCAGAGTGCTTAAAAGCAAGAAAGCTCTTTGTGCGGATGCATGGGGCAGGGGCTTTGCGAGCAGCATCGACACACAAATGCATACATTGTTGAGATTGTGCCTGATTGTCGAGCTCGTACATCAGTCAACAAATCGATCTTTTTAGGTATGTTCTTTTATTTTCCTCAACTAGACGAGAATTCATTATGGCATGCCCGATTAATTGTTGTATGGATGTCTATGATTGATTTATATGGAGGTGTGTCGGGGAAACTGATCGCCCACGAACACCTATGGGACCAGAGCCCCTTTTTAGTACGGTAAGGGAGCGGAGGATGCACGAAGAGCGGATCGAGGCGAGCACGCGAGCAGTTTACCCAGGTTCGGGCCGCACGGATGCGTAAAACCCTACTCATGCCTTGGTTTGTATTGCGTTCTCAGCTCGGGAGCGAGAAGAGCTACAGTACTTGTCGCTGGCAACACCGAGCGTGAGAGTGATCGAGGATCGGAACCCCCTCTACGTTGCGCATGGGCCTCCTTTTATAGGTCGAAGGGGTCACTGACAGGTGGCAACGCAGATGAGGGTAAAGGTGTAAAAATGGTGGTAGTTGGAATAGTGTATGTACAGTGTTTTGTACCTAACCCTGACGGCAGGGGACAAGGGCATTGAATGCCCATCGCCGTCGCCCCAAACAGTGTAAAAAGCATTCGTCAGGGCGTCTCCGTTCGCCACGATGGTGGCCTCGTCACCGCGGCTCGCCACCGTGTACCCCAGGCTGCACAGCCTTCCGCCACGTGCACCTGGAAGGGCCCCAGGGCGACGCGTGGCCGGATGAGCTGGAGCGCGGGCACATAGTGGAAGCTTGCCGCGGCTTGCACCTTGCCGCGGTTGTTAACTTGTCGCGCCCGGGAGCTTGTCGCTCTCCGGGCCTTGCTGGGGCGCGCGATGCGCCACGGCAAGTCTCCTGAAATGCCAGCTTGGCCTTCCTGACAAGCTCCTCTTGCCAGGGTCTTGTGCCAAAGGGGTGGTCTTGAGCCTGGAACGACCTTCCCGGCAAGCTCCTCTTGCCGAGGTCTTGTTTCTTTAACTTGAATACTTTGTTCTTGAATGGCTCCAAAGGAACCATAGTGGGCCTTGGCGGGCGCGTGGCAAGCCCTGCCCCGGGACGCTGCTACTGCCCGTGCACAAGTTGGGATACTAAGGTACCCCTACTTTAGTACACCGACAGGAGCCCCCGGGCCTGGGCCACACACGGTGCCGAGCGCTGTTGGGCCAGGCCCAAAACAGTGCACGGGCACACGCGGCCCACGGCGCGCCGTATCCCACTCCGTATCCACCGCGCCCCTCCCTAACGGCACGCGTCGATTGCGGCGTCGTGGGAGAGATCGTGGCCTGTTTCTTTAATGGGGGGAATGCGGAACGCCCCCCCCCCCCTTCCCCCTTAAAAGCAGGGGAAACAGGGGCAGTTCCCTCCATTCGTCCATTGCTTCTTCATCCTCCAGAAACCCCCGCTGCTCCCCTCCTCCCCGAAGGTTGAAAGAGAGCAGCGCTCTGCCCTTCCTCCGCCGCCGCCAGCCCCCCCAGCGCCGTCGACTTCCCCCGCCGTCCCCGCCATGGCCCCGAAGGGCGACAAGGCGAAAGCCGCGAAGACCGCCAGGGCGCTGAAGCTAGCGGCAATGCGGAAGAAGATGGTGGACTTTCCTCCGAGGCTCGGCGCGGGGGAGCTGAAGGACTCCTTCTACCTCTTCTGGTCGAGGGAGACAAAAGCGCACCCGCGCACCTAGGTACTCCCCGCCGAGGCCTGCGACATGTTTCCGGGAGGATACGCCTATTTCGCTCTGTTCTTCTATTGCGGACTCTGCCCACCATACTCCGAGTTCTTCTGCGATATTATGAATACCTACGGGTTTCATCTCCTTGATTTCACCCCAAATGTTGTCTTGACCATGGCCGTTTTCGCACATCTGTGCGAGAACTTTGTCGGAGTCTACCCCAACGTAGCCCTCTTCCGCCATTATTTTAAACCTCGAGTCGAGTCCGGGTCTCCTCTGTCCGGCGGGATTTCTTGGATCTTTAGGCTTCATAAGAAAGAGGCATACTTGACTGGGGAACTCCACGGCAAGTGGGAGGAGTGGAGGGCCAACTGGTGTTGGATCATGGAGGATGAACCCCAGCAGTTCACTTCCCCGCGCCAAGTTGCAATAGTGCGCGGCAATGACTGGAGTGACCTGGCCCCTGAGGATGACAAGTTGAAGATAGCCACCACTAGGATTCTTCGCCTCCGGCAAGCCAAGCTCAGTGTAGGGGCTGTCGGAGCAGATTTCCTTCGCCGCCGCATCGCTCCTTTGCAGGAGAGAAAAAGGCCTGCTTGGGAGTTTGGCAACGCGGCAGACTTTATGAGGCTGCGCCCAGGCCTCAACTACAATTTCACCGTCATGGAGCTCAATGGCATGCTCCATGAGCTATTCAAGCACGACCCCAAACATCCAGAGTGGTTTGCATTGCCGCGGGGCGTAGTTCCGCTGTGCAACAATTCGTCGCTCAGCGCTATCCGCGCGGCGATGCCATGGTGCGACTCCCATGGAATTGACCCCACTTGGCGGGAGCCTTCTGACGAAGCCGTGCAAACGTTCTTCGACAACTTGGTGGAGCTGCCAATCAATCCCGACGAGAAGAAAGGCCTCACCCGCGACACCACCGACGAGGAGATGGCTTATATTGCCACCAGGTTGGAGGAGGCAGCCGCAGCCACGGCCGCGGGCGAGTTTGGGTATACCTTGGGGGAGGCAGATGCAGCGGAGGCGGTAAGTCTGGCCGAGGAGGAAGAGATCCTTAAGCTGATAAAGCCTGCCGGGCAACCCGCCAGGACGAGCGAGGCTGCCGAGCAAGGCACAGAGTCGAGCGGGCCCGCCGAGCAGGGCGTCGAATCGAGCGACTCTGCAGAAGACTCAGGCGGGTCTCTGAACCTTGGTTCTTCTTCATCCTCGGGAAGTTCACCGCCACCGGCAAGTCCTCCGGCTCCAGCGAGGAGGCGCCTCCGCAAAACCGCAGACGTGGCGAGGCAGCCGGCGGGCCAGCAGCCGCAGCGCCGTCCGACACGCGCCACCACGGCGGGCAAGGCCGCCAAGGGAATGCCCCGTGCTTCAGCAGCGGCTGGAGGAGGGTCTTCCCGGGCTGGGGCTAACGCTCCTGCCGCCCCTCGTGCCTCGGCGACAACTGGAGCGGGGTCCTCTCATACCACCGTCCCTGCTCTCGCCAAGCGGCCGAGGGCGCCTACTCCTCCAGCTCCTCGCGCCGGGCCGCGCGAGGCGGATTTCGACTTCTCCGTGCTCAGTTCCGACGAGGAGGAGGAAGAGTAATCACTGTCAACTCTTGTTTCCTTCGATTTTTGTTGCTCTTGTCTTGAATTTTCTTTGTCTGATTCTGATTTTGTCTGTCTTCCAGGACCCTGGCCCAGAGGGCGGCGAAGAGGGCCAAGATCCCGGTGGTCGACCTTGAGGACGAGCCCGTCGCAGCAGCAGGGGATGCGCCTGCGACAGGTTTGCCGGACCAGCCAGCTGCTCCGAAGAGCAGCCCCCAGCGCAGCCCCCGGCGTGAGTCGTCTGTTCACTTCTTCGGTTGTCGGGCGCGCGTGGGCTTCTTATCCTTGTTAATCTTTTTACTTGTTTGTTGACTTGTACAGAAGTAGAGCCGCAGCCTCAGGAGCGCCAAGAGACTGCTCCCGACGAGCCGCACGCCCTGACCCCTCCGCTAAGGAGGAGCTCCCCGGCGAGGGAGAATACTCCGCCAAGGGCGGGTACTCCGCCAAGGGCGAGCACCCCGCCAAGGGCGAGCACCCCGCCAAGGGCGAGCACCCCGCCAAGGGTGGGCACTCCGCCAAGGGAAGGCACCAGCGGCCCTCCGCCAGCGGGGGCTACCACAACGCCGCCGAGGGAGGACTCCCCGGCAAGGAACCCCATTGAAGAGGAGGCCCGCGCAGGTAACCCTTGTACTTTTCTTCTCTTGAATTTCTCTTTTTGGATATTTGCTTGACAGATACTTTCTTCTTTCTTCTTCTTCAGACTCGTCCGCTCCAGAGCCTATGGAGACGGAGGCCGCCACCGAGGAGGCCGCGCGCGGCGACGCTAGTGACGCCGCGGCCACCGAAGAGGCGATAGGTGCTGACGAGCCCGCCGCCGAAGAGGCAGCCAGGGCCGCCGACGCGGCAGCTGAGGAGGGGACCGGCGGTCGCACTGACGGCCCTGAGGCCGCAGGAGCGTCCGACGCTGCGCCGACCGCCGACCCTGCTGCTGCCGCGGCTGGAACTGGCGCCTATCTGGAGGCTAGAAACGGGGTCTTCATTCAGCTCCCGTGGGCATCTACGTCAAGGGCGCCCGCGGAGGGAGAGGTCTTCGATGGGGAAGTCCTTGCCTCCGCCGGGTTGAAGTTTGTCGACGCGCCCGGCAGCAGTAGTGAGCCCGAAGAGGAGCAACTTCTGCGGAGGCTCCTGGCCTTGTACCGTGCCAGGCAGGCCAAGCTGGAGTCCCGAGAGGCTCTGGCCGCCAAGGCGGGCGTCGACTTGGAGAAGCGCGCCGAAGAGCTCCGGGCCGCCAACCAGGCGGCCCTCCGATCCTTGGCGGAGGAGCGGGAGGAGCTCGCCGAGGCGCATCAGGGGTTCATCCTTGAAAAGGCCGAAGCAGAAGAGCAGCAACGGCTCGCCGCCGAAGAGCTGTCCCGGCGGGAAGGTGAGCTGACGCAGCGGAAGGTCGACCTCGATAGCCATGAGGACGACCTTGCCGCGCGTGAACAGTCCCTTGGCGGAGCTCTGCAGGAAGCGAGGGACGCCGCTGCAGCTGCAGAGACCGCCAAGAGAGACTTGGAGGCGAGGGTGGCACAATTGGAGATCCACTTGAAGACGAGCGAGGAGAAGGTTGCTGCGCTCACATTGGAGAGGGAGAAAGACGCCCACAGCCACTCCGAGCTGCAGGTCCGTCTCTCTGACAAGGGCAAGGAGCTCGCCATCGCCAAGGATTCCGTTGCAGACTTGGAGTTGAAGCTGTCCACCCTCACCGCATCACTTGACAGCGCCAGAAATCGGGAGACGAAGCTGAAGGAGGACCTCAGGGCTGAGAGGGCACTGTTGGACAGCGCCGCCCTCACCCAAAACAACTTCAGGCAGACGGTGGAGCAATGGACCGAGGGGCTTGTCGCCGCCGCCGCCGACATCGACAGGGAGTTGGCGGGGCTGGGGACGGAGCACCTCGGGTACTCCCCCGACGAGAACCTCCCTCACAGCGCCAAGCTAAGCTTGTTCTTTAGGGGAGTGGCGCGGGCCCTCGAGCAGCTCCGAGAGAGGATCCCCACGCAGCTGGCGAACGAGGCGCGCAGGCTTTGCACGGGAGTCGTGGAGAGAGTGCTGACGAAGATAGTCTACCGCAACCCAGGACTCAACCTTGAGAACGTCCTCAGGACCTTGCCGCCCGACGCCGACCAGGAGGCGCTGAAGGCCCTTGTCGCACCCATCGTGGCCAAGGTGGGCAAGATCAAGAGAGTCGACGGCGACCGCGCGGACTAGGCTGTTTTTCTTTCTGCTTCCCTTATCGCTGCCAACCATGTCATGGACAAAAATCTATTAGTGCTGCGACAAGTTGTTTTTGTAATATAACTCTATTTTGGGTAGTTAACGCAGTGTTATTTCCTTTACTCGACTCCTTTGCTTTGTATGCTTTTACCCTACGCTTTTAGGGAACTTGCCGGCAAAGGGACCCTTGCCGCGAGCGCTGAGTGCGGAACTTCAGCAGCCTGCTGGCAATGCCGCTACCGGCAAGAAACCTTGTCGCAGCTAGTCGCAGCACACTTAGGTTGTTGAGCGAACTCGAAAACGAAGTAAGGGCGCGACACTTGTCGCAGCACACTTAAGCCGTTGAGCGTGCTCGAAACAAAGTAAGGGCGCGGCTAGCTACGAGTAGGTTCCTCCGCGCATAGGTTTTCCATACAAAGTGTGGTCGTTAAAGGAAGATAACTTTAAAATTTAAAAATTTGAATGCTCAAACTTTGGCAACTTAGCTTTTGTGTTGTTTGCTTCCCGGCAAGGCGAGGCTTTCTTGAACGGCACTTGGCCC
>LR738714.1:9907448-9992745 GCA_902687465.1 Secale cereale | reverse complement strand
GGCATATATTTAGAGCGTCCTTCGAAACCCTCGGGACGGGAACTCTTTTTCGCGATCTCATCTCTGTTCCGCCGCCGCCGCCGCTTCCAAGATCGGGAGCACCAGGAGAACTCTTCCCGACACCCTGCCGGAGGGGAGGATCACCATCGGGAGCCTCTCCACCACCATGGACGCCTCCCGGATGAGTTGTGAGTAGTCTCCCTTGGACCATGAGTCCATGACCAGTAGCTATGTGATGTTCTCCTCCCGTTCTTGTGCTTCACTAATTAGTCCTCGTGAGCTGCCCTACATGATCGAGGCACATATGTAATCCTTATGATGTTGCTATGATGAGTTTGCTGGGATCCAATGGATTATGAGATTATGTTCAGATTGTGATTGAGTAATATATTTGATCTACCTCTTTTATATTTATGTTCATAAGTAATTCTTGCATGTTCTCCGTTGTTATTTATTGCTTTGGCCAAGTAATACGTAGTGACTCCAAGAGGGAACGTTATGCTCGATTGTGGGTTCATGCCCCTCGATGACTAGATTGAGTGACAGAAACATGAGTCTAGGGGATGTGCTGTTGCCACAAGGGGGAAAACAACGGTGCTTGTGCCCGCGGGTGCAAGGATTGTTTACTTTACGCAAAGTTCTTTTAATGCAGTTATCTGTTGCTTTGAGTTTACACTATGGGTGGGGCTCGCAACTTAATACCAGCGATATGTTCTGGATAGATATCTCAAGGTTGATGATTAGTAGTAGATATTGATGGATTTCGGTCTACTTACTTTGGCGTACCGCCCATGCTTTGAACCTCAACCTTTCTTGCAATGTAGTCAGCATTGGTTTGCGTTCGTGGTCCTGTCAATTGCCCAGCTGTAATTCGTTTACCTCACATAGCTGTTTTATCGTCTTTTGGGAGAGAGACATCACTAGTGAATATCATGAGACTCCGGTCCATATTACCATCATTGATCACATCCGCTATTTACTTTTCGCTTTTACTTACTATTGTAAACATTATCTATCACTACTATCATTTGTGTTTAATCCTTTGTGAACTACAAGGCCGGAGGGATTGACAACCTCTCTGTACTCGTTGGGAGCAAAGTTATTTGTATCTGTGTGCAGGTCCACATTGATTGCTAATATCTGGCGCCGTTAGCAGTTGACACCTACTTGTTGAACCTAGGAGTCTCTGAGGATTCGATCCTTGGCATCTTTGCTAAGGGAAAAACTTCCACAACACTGCATCTCACACCTTCCACTTGGGGTAACCAACGAGGGGTTAGAGGCCCATCACTCGTCCCCCGGCAGCCTGCACCGCGATGGTGTAGATGCTGAGGAACTCCGGCGGATGAGTCTTGCCGTCGTACTTCTCGGGTACGTCGGGCTTGAAGTTCTTCATGCTGGGCCACTGGACTTGCCGCAGCTCACGGGTGAACGCAGGGCAGCCCGCCGCGTATGGCAGGTCGCCTGGTTCTCCGGGCGCGTGCATGTCGACAGCGGGCCCAGTGCGCTGGTCGGATTGTCGTCGCGCTTCTCTTCGACGCTCAATGCGAGTTCGAGCGTCTTCTTGTCGTCTGTCGTCAAGGACTTGCCGTTGATCGCGGCGAGCTCGTGGATCCGACGACGCCATGGAGTCGTCGTCGATGTTGATCCGGTGAGTCGGCGATTTCGGCCTTCGGGGCGGGGAGTGCACGGTAGTTGCACCCCCGGCGGTCTTGTCTCCATCAGCCCGCGCCTGGCTGACTTGTCGCGCCCGCGACGTCGTCGGCTGCTGCGGCGTGTCGTTGTTGGCGAAGGCGTGAGGCTCTGGATGGTGGCCCTCCAGTCTTCGGCCTTGTCTGCCGCTGGAGGGAAATCGAGGAGCAGCTGAGCTCGAGCTAGAGCTTCTGTTGGAGTGGAGGGGAGCGATGGCGAGCGGTGCGAGGAGCAAGATATGCTCGGACTTCTAACTGCGTTAGAAGGAGCAGGGTCTCATCCCGGCGACCGCACCTTGCTCGTGCCAGCACGTTGGCCTTGAGCGTCCCGCGACCCGCCAACTCGACCTTGGCCCAGCAAGCGTATGGTACCTTGGGTACCACGTCACTGCCGGTCCGGCATCTCCTGAGAGGGGCGTGGTGCGTGCACAGACGCCGAGGTCTTGGAGTGCGCCCGGTCGTCCGTCTTGTCCTTGGACTTGGCGGCGCCGTGAGTTTCCTTGCCGGCGTCCGTCCTTCCGCCGGCGTCTACCCCACCAGCCGTTGGCTCCGGCGGTGGTGGGATCGACGCGGACAGGCCTGCTACCTCCGAAGCCTTCTTCTTCAGCGGCATGTCGATGAAGTTGATGAAGTTGCTGAAGATTTCGCCCGCGTGAACGCCGGATCAGGTTCGCACAACCTCGACGCCCCCTACCTGGTGCGCCAAAGATGTCAGGGAAACTGAACGCCCATGAACACCTATGGGACCGGAGCCCCTTTTCAGTACGGTAAGGGAGCGGAGGATGCACGAAGAGCGGATCGAGGCGAGCACGCGAGCAGTTTACCCAGGTTCGGGTCGCACTGATGCGTAAAACCCTACTCCTGCCTTGGTTTGTATTGCGTTCTCAGCTCGGGAGCGAGAAGAGCTACAGTACTTGTCGCTGGCAACACCGAGCGTGAGAGTGATCGAGGATCGGAACCCCCTCTACGTTGCGCATGGGCCTCCTTTTATAGGTCGAAGGGGTCACCGACAGGTGGCAACGCAGATGAGGGTAAAGGTGTAAAAACGGTGGTAGTTGGAATAGTGTATGTACATTGTTCTGTACCTAACCCTGACGGCAGGGGACAAGGGCATTGAATGCCCGTCGCCGTTGCCCCAAACAGTGTAAAAAGCGTCCGTCAGGGCGTCTCCGTTCGCCACGATAGTGGCCTCGTCACCGCGGCTCGCCACCGTGTACCCCAGGCTGCACAGCCTTCCGCCACGTGCACCTGGAAGGGCCCCAAGGCGACGCGTGGCCGGATGAGCTGGAGCGCGGGCACATAGTGGAAGCTTGTCGCGGCTTGCACCTTGCCGTGGTTGTTAACTTGTCGCGCCCGGGAGCTTGTCGCTCTCCGGGCCTTGCCGGGGCGCGCGATGCGCCACGGCAAGTCTCCTGAAATGCCATGCTTGGCCTTCCTGACAAGCTCCTCTTGCCAGGGTCTTGTGCCAAAGGGGTGGTCTTGAGCCTGGAACGACCTTCCCGGCAAGCTCCTCTTGCCGGGGTCTTGTTTCTTTAACTTGAATACTTTGTTCTTGAATGGCTCCAAAGGAACCATAGTGGGCCTTGGCGGGCGCGTGGCAAGCCCTGCCCCGGGACGCTGCTACTGCCCTTGCACAAGTTGGGATACTAAGGTACCCCTACTTTAGTACACCGACAAGGTGTCTAGTATGTATTTCTATGTTTCCTCATATTTTTTATCTCTAGAAGTTTTAGAAACTACTCCATCTATATTTTGTGATTACATAATTCTATTGGGGTGACCTTAAGGATATAAAGGATCTTGGGTGGAGCTCCACCTCTAGTGCCTACTCCAAAATTTTCATTATTTTCTTTTGCCATATCAAGAATTATGATTTCCTAAGTTTGCATATTTTGAAAGATTTGTGTTTGAATCATATTGAATTTTTTACCAATGCCATTCATAGTTCTTTCCATGGTTTTGGACATGTTTGCAATCCTACAAGAATTTTCAAAAAATTATCTCCTCATCTCTTGGTTAAAACGGTGTTGTAACAAGAAACTTATCTAGTTCATCATGACTACCAGATTTGTTATATGGTAGTCCACCTTCCTCAAACTTATATAAAGAATTAACTTCAATAATAAGAATAGAAGTTTGAGATATAAGGGTGCCACCCATAGGAGGTAGCATTTTTCACTTCAAGGGCTGGAACACCCTTTTATTGGAAAGATTTCTTAGCTTCTTTCAAACATTCATCACTCAAGATGTACATCCCTCTCTTCTTGGATATAAGGACTAGTTGTGATTCTTCTAAATTCCTGTCATCATAACTTAGGCAATCCCATCAATAAGAACCTTAGCTTCACTAAGTGTCGTATCCTTAAAAATATTTCCTATGTAGTTATCTAGTTGTGTCCTAGATTCAGGGGTTAGAGCATTGTAAAATATACTCCCTCTATCCTAAAATTAGTCTCTCAACTTTATATAGGATAAGCACACAAATCATCATTATGCAAAAATAAGTCTTCTAAAGATATTCTGTAAAATATTTTTTCCAAAGCATCAAGATCTTTATCGGTGTCAAATTCTCTAGCAGCTTTGACAAATCTCAATTCAAGTTCAATACGTGTGGTTGGTGTAGGTGGTGTCCTCAGAATAGGAGTAAGTGCGTGTTATAAAAGTGGAAGTGTGGGTGGTTTATATTCAAGTATTTCCTTTTCTTTTAATATCACAAGATGACTATCAAGTAGTTCTCTCAAAGGAGGTGATTCTGAAGTAAATGTGTGTCAACGAAGCTGAGGACTTGCCGTCATCCTTACCCGTCATCTCTCTCGTGTATCAGCCTCCAATGTCAATTGTCAAAATTCTCCACGTAGTCAATCTCATGACATTAGGAGGTAGGCTATGAAAACATTAAGAACACACACGAGGTTCCACGCTGCGTACAACCTGTGTCTTTTCGGACTCCTCTTCTCCTTTTATTATGATTACAAAGAACGTGCTAGTCTCCACAATCCATGATGCTTGCGCCAACCCACGAGCGGACTAGATGTTTCACAAGACACTCAAGGCCGTTAGAGGCTTGGGATAAAACCCTAAGCCTAATGATGTGTGGTGCCTAGCGATTGCAAGTGCTATGCTGAAAACCTGAAACGGCTAGGATAAGCTACTTAGCTAACGAGCACTAACAAGGTTTATTGCCATCAGGCAACAGCTACCCGGGCAAAAATCCTCATTTTCGTCCCTCATCTTATTGAGATGATCACTTTGGTTCCAATGTTGGGGTAGGCAGTACGCTACGCTAAAAAAAACAAAATTTTGTACTACCAAACCAGGAATGATATGTCCATTGTGCATCACGTTTTCATTTCAATATTTATTGCATTATGGACTGTTATTTCACTTTATAATACATTTATTATGCCTTTTCTCTCTTATTTTGCAAGTTTCACACAAAGAGGGAGATTGCCAGTGGCTGGAATTCTGGACCGGAAAGGGCTATATCGGAGACACCTTTTCTGCACAACTCCAAATGACCTGAAAATTGATGGAGATTTATTTTTTATTATATACAAAATATAGGTGAAAGAATCAATAGAAGGTCGGCCACTAGGTGGCCACAAGCCTGGGGGCGCACCCCCTAAGCTTGTGGGCCCCCTGCCAGGCATTCGAAGCCCATCTTCTGCTATATGATGCCATTTGATCTACAAAAATCAGAAGGAATGTTTCGGGACGAAGCATCGCTGATATGTCTCCAACGTGCCTATAATTTATGAAGTATATATTCATTCCATGTTTACAACAGTTTTATATAGTTTTGGTATGATTTGATTAGAACTAACCCGAATGGCGTTGTTTTCAGCAAAACTACCGTGGTGTCCTTTTTTGTGCAGAAATAAAACTTCTCAGAATGGGCTAAAAATTTATGGTGATCGTTTATGGACCAGAAGAGACCCAAGGAGCACCGGAGCTGGGCCAGGAGGTGACCGAGGAGGCCACAAGCCTGGGGTGCACCCAACCCCCAGGGTGAGCCTCCCAAACTTGTGGGGCCCTCGAGCACCCCCCCTGACTTGATTCCAACACAAAGTACTCCTATATATCACGTAACATCCAGAAAGAACCCTAGATGATAAGTCCCCCCGCCGCAAGCCTCTGTAGCCACAAAAAACCAATCAGGACCCCGTTCTGGCGCCTTGCCGGAGGGGGAAATCATCACCAGAGGCCATTTTCATCATCATGGCGTCCACCATGATAAGGAGGGTGTATTCCAACCTCGGGGCTAAGGGTTTGTACCAATAGCTAGGTGTTTTATCTCTCTCTCTCTCTCTCTCTCTCTCTCTCTCTTTCTCTCTCTCTCTCTCTCTCTCTCTCTCTCTCTCTCTCTCTCGTGTTCTTGATTTGGCACGATCTTGATGTATCACGAGCTTTGTTATTATAGTTGGATCTTATGGTGTTCTTCCCTCTCTACCTTGTGATGAATTGAACCTTTTTCCTTTGAGGTTTTGTTATGTTGGATTGAATCTTTTGGATGTGAGAGGACTTGATGTATGTCTTGCGATGGGATATCCGTGGTGACAATGGGATGCTATTGATTCACTTGATGTATGTTTTGGTTATCAACTTGCGGATTCCCATGGTGACATTGGGGTAATCTATGCATGCATAGGGGTTGATATGTGTTTTCATATTATTTTCTTCGGCAGAAATCTCGGGATACTCATTGAAGTTCTTTGTGTTGAATTGAATATTATAAATCTGAAATTATGTGATGCGCATCGTCTAATTGATCCACGGATACTTGTGGTGACATTGGAGTATCTAGGTGACATTAGGGTTGATTGATGCGTGTCATATGGTGTTATTTTAGTATGAACTCTAGGGCTGTTTGTGACACTTATCAGAATAGCCCAATAGATTGATCAGAAATGATAACTTTGAGGTGGTTTCGTACCCTACAAACAATTTCATCTTATGCTCTCCGTGATAGGAACTTTGGAGTGATTCTTCGTTGCATGTTGAGGGATTGCTCTATGATCCAATTATGTTATCATTGTTGAGAAATTTTGCACTAGTGAAAGTATGAACCCTAGGCCTTGTTTTCAAGCATTGCAATACCGTTTTTGCTCACTTATCCTACTAGTTACCTTTCTATTTTTATATTTTTATATTACAAAAAACTATATCTACTATCTATATTACACTTGTATCAACATCTCTTCGCCGAACTAGTGCACCTATACAATTTACCAATTTATTGGGTGTGTTGGGCACACAAGAGATTTCTTGTATTTGGTTGAAGGGTTATTTGAGAGAGAACATCTTCATCCTACCACTAGTGGAAAAAACAACCTTACCACTATAAGAAATATGTCAACTTATGACCTTCTGTCAGTGACCCTGGAAGAATTGGTCATAAATCTACGACCATTCGAGACCAATTGGTCAAAAGCTATTCAGGGGGCTCCAAACCCTAAACTATAACGACCATTTTGGTTAGAAAGGTCATAATTTCCTTACACGAAATGGTCATAAAGCAGACAGCAACCTATATTTCTGTCATTCCCAAAAATCCCAAAAAAAATCTCATAAATTCTTTGGGTCATATCTTCATCGAATATGTAAAAGTCCTTCCTTGCCTAGTTCAAAAATAATTCAACAATATTTATTTTCCTATTATGTTCAGAACAACACTTTGTGAAGGAAGTGCTATTTTTATATTCTTGATTGCCCTCAAAATTTTTGGGCACTCTTTCCTATCCAAATCATTGCATCATGACAAAATTCAGCTCCATTTGCATAGTAACTGTTCCTCGGCAAATTTCTGAAGTTTTTGTTCAGCTAGAAGCTTTGTGAGGGAAGTACTAGCTATGCATATCCAAATGGCGTGAAATTTATACAGTGCCTTCATATTCCCAAATTATCACCCTCCTCCAAATTGCAGCTCAATCATATCATCTATGTGAGCCCAGCTTTAATTTTTTTATTTTCTGTCCAGATTGGCACATTGCAAAGCAAGTGCTATCTATACCTCTCCGATTTCCCTCAAACTTTTTGGTCAATCTTCCATATCCAAATCATTGCCACATGCCAATATTCAGCTCCATTTGCCTATTAAATCTTCTTCAGAAAATTTCCAAAGTTTCTATCCAGATAGAAGCTTTGTGAAGGAAGTACAAGCTAGGATTATCCAAATGGTATAATTTTTTTTACAGTGTTTTCCTATACCCAAATGACCATGCTCCACAAAATTTCAGCTCAATACATTTATTCATTTGAGCCCAGCTTCAATATTCATATTTCTGCCCGATGTGGTACTTTGCAAAGCAAGTGCCATCTACGCTCCTCCATTTGAGCTGAAAATTTGCCAAGCTAGTCTCCCTAGTAGATGATCATCCTCAGCCAAAATTTAGGACCATTGGCCATGTGCATTTCCCATACCGCTAATCAAACACTTGGCTGCTAATTCATGTTTGAGCATAGTTCAGTCTCCTCGTGAGAGTCTTCTGTTGTCATTTTCTTCTTAGCTCTTACCTGCGGAGTGCCCAACCCACTAGACATGTCTAAGCCACCCAGAATGCATGGCAACACCACAGTCACATGGTGACCACGCGGTGGGCATGCGAGTTTACGCGCTTTGGAGTTGGGGCCCTGGGCCACCATCCAAACCTCAACGTATCACCACCAAACCATGTATTTCTACTTAAATAGATACTTATGTAACTAGAAATGATTTTTGGAAAAAATAAAGAGCAATCTATAAGGCAGGTGCAGTTCAAATTTGACCCGCTCCCAGCTGGATCGGCCGAAATTTATCTTTTTCACCAGAGGTGGGTCGAAACTTTTGACACCCAACAATTTTGTCAATTTTGCATTAAATATGGCCTAGTATTTTAGAAAAATTATTTGGTACAATTTTGCAACAAATATATGGTATGTCCTTCACAAAAAAACTCATTTTGGGCACTCAAAAAAATGGAAAATGAATTTTTCGTCCAAAGAAAATGAAAACTTCCTTAGGCAACATTGTTTGCCATTCCAATATGCCCCCTGTGCACGATATGAGATCATTTGAACAAACTATGCCATATATGTAGCCATAAGATTGATCATTTGGCTTGAAAGCCATGAATCTTCACACATGATAGCTCATTTCTAAGAACACTTTTTTAAAAGAATCTCCGTATGACAAGTTTATTATTTTTTGTGATAACTTGGTCACATGTAATGACACAATGCGAAGGTTTCCAATTTTTTTTATTTTTTTGAATTTTTTATGCCCGTTTCAAAATGCGGTCAAAACGTGGGCATGACCGTTCCTAGCTAGTGGTTGAATCTTGGAAAAAATTTGGTGTTTATATGATTAAATAGATACTTATGTACCTAGAAATAATTTTTGGAAAAAATAAAGAGCAAACTACAAGGCAGTTGTAGTTCAAATTTGACCCGTTTCCAACTGGATCGGCAGAAATTTGTCTTTTTCTCTAGAAGTGGATCAAAGGTTTTAACACCCAACCATTTGATCAATTGTGCATTAAATATGGCCTAGTATTTTATAAAAATGGTTTGGTACAAATTTGCAACAAATATATGGTAGGTCCTTCACAAAAAACTCATTTTGGGCACTCAAAAAATGGAAAATGAATTTTTCGTCCAAAGAAAATGATACTTTCCTTAGGCAACATTGTTTGCCATTCCAATATGCCCCTTTGTGCACAATATGAGATCATTTGAACAAACTATGCCATGTATGTGCCCATAAGATTGATCATCTGGCTTGAAAGCCATGAATCTTCACACATGATAACTCATTTCTGAGAAATTTGTTTTTTAAAGAATTGCCGTATTACAAGTTTATAATTTTTTTTGGTAACTTGGTAACATATAATGACAAAATGTGAAGGTTTTCCAATTTTTCGATATTTTTTTTGAATTTTTGATGCCCGTTTCAAAATGCGGTCAAAACGGCGGGAATGACCGTTCCTAGCTAGTGGTTGAATCTTGGAATTTTATTGGTGTTTCCTGATTAAATAGATACTTATGTAACTATAAATGATTTTTGGAAAAAAAAGAGCAAACTACAAGGCAGTTGCAGTTCAAATTTGACCCGTTTCCACCTGGATCGGTGGAAATTTGTCTTTTGCACGAGAGGTGGATAAAGGCTTTGGACACCCAACCATTTGGTCAATTGTGTATTAAATATGGCCTAGTATTTTATAAAAATGTTTTAGTACAAATTTGCAACAAATATATGGTAGGTCCTTCACAAAAAAACTCATTTTGGGCACTCAAAAAATGGAAAATGAATTTTCCGTCCAAAGAAAAGGAAAACTTCCTTAGGCAACATTGTTTGCCATTCCAAGATACCCCCTTGTGCACGATATGAGATCATTTGAACAAACTATGCCATGAATGTGGCCATAAGATTGATCATTTGGCTTGAAAGCCATGAATCTTCACACATGATAGCTCATTTCTGAGAACACTTTTTAAAAATAATTGTCGTATTACAAGTTTATAAGTTTTTCTGGTAACTTGATCACATATAATGACACAATGCGAAGGTTTTTCAATTTTTTGATTTTATTTGAATTTTTTATGCCCGTTTCAAAATGCGGTCAAAACGGCGGGAATGGCCGTTCCTAGCTAGTGGTTGAATCTTGGATTTTTTTTTGGTGTTTCTCTGATTAAATCGATACTTATGTACCTAGAAATGATTTTGGAAAAAATAAAGAGCAAACTACAAGACAGCTGCAGTTCAAATTTGACCCGTTCCCAGCTGAATCGGCGGAAATTTGTCTTTTTCACGAGAGCTGGATAAAAGCTTTGGACGCCCAACAATTTGGTCAATTGTGCATTAAATATGGCCTAGTATTTTATAAAAATGATTTGGTCCTATTTTATAACAACTATATGGTAGATCCTTCACAAAAAAACTCATTTTGGGCACTAGAAAAATGGAAAATGATTTTTTTTGTCTAAAAACTCATTTCTCACGACACATTTTTAAAGATATAAATTTTATTTCATGCTTGTTATTTTTTCTGAAAACTTGTTCACATTTTGGTGACACAATGACATGTTTTTCCATTTCCTTTTTGAATTTTTCAGGTCATAAAATAGCTAACATGATTTTAACATATTATTTTTAGTCAACTACGACCAATTTAGATGGTCATAACATTGTACTGCATTTTGATTGATCCGTAGACATCTGACGCAGATCGTGTATCAAACACCATCGGATGCTCGGGATCCAACGACGGTCCTCAACCCTTCCCCACCAACCCCGAATCCCTAGCTCGTCCTCGTGGTCATTTTCTATCCACTCCCCCCCCCGGGGCTACTTTATTTCCCTCCTTTCCTCACCGCATCGCCACCCCGACCCCCTCCCTTCCTCTCGATCCCGTCCCCTTCCTCCCTGTCGTCTTCTCTCTCGCGACGTCGCGCCCTCCCCGCCAACCACTCTGCAGGTACCCCGTATGCACGGATTCAGCGTCTCCGACCTCGATTCCACTTCCCATCCCCCTTCCCCATGCTCCTCTCGAGCTCCAGATCCCCAGCCCACCCATGGCCACTGCCTTCGACTCCCCGAACTCCTCCCTGGCTGCAACGACCCCTTCCCCAGCTTCACCGACGGTGGTGCCCCCACGCGGACGTCCACGTGCACGGTGGACGCGGCTTGTTTGCTTCCACCAGTTCTTGGTGCAGCGGCGGGCGCATCCACCAGATCCGCCGGCAGGCTTCATGGCCGTGGCGAGCTGGCGCAGATGACGGCGGCCGTGCTGCTCGACCTCTACCAAGGAAGGGGCGAGCTGGCGCAGATGACGGCGGGCGTGCTCCTCGACCTCGAGCTCCGCCCCCATCCGCCCACGCTCCTCAACCTCGAGCTCTGCCCCCGCCCACCCCGGGCCGCCGGTACTTCCCCTACCCCCCTCTCGCCGTGCTTCTTGATGCAATCTATGCGGTACCGCTGTATGAACCAGTTGTTGCTTATCCCAGCGCTCTTGCGTTGCTGTCGAGTTAGTGTCTCATGCCACTGCTGCAGCTGTTTGCTGCCTCAGGATTTTGCATGACGAGTTGAATTAGAAGCTACTTATCTATGAATCATTACTAATTCAATAATACCAGTGGCTAGCAGTATGTGGCAATGGTATGGTGGTGCATTAGCTATCGTCCCAACTTAACACATGAATATTGCAAAGAACATTCCTCTTGGATGCCATGTGAACACATCCACTGCTAGTCAAGTCAAGCTGTGTATGCATATCTAATTTCTGCAATGTGAACATATCCCCTGCCTTTGTTTCTGTTCGTGCGTGTATGTGCAAAATGATAGGTGCCTGCCATGTGGTTTATAAACACACATTATAACAGTAAGATGATATTCTTGCTAGAATTGTTGGGTGGTTGGTTGGTATCTATACTATGGTTAATTAGGTAGTATATATACTTGCTAGTATTTTTCTGTCTAGCTTTCTCAGTCCGATTGCCTGCAAGCAAAAGATGGATGCACATGTACCTACATACCAGAGTAGACCATCTATGTAGTCTCTAGCCATGTTGATAATATATTTTTTAAGAAAGAAATCAAGTCAGATTATATACGTACAATTATTATGCACATACACATGGTGACTGTTGATTGATTATTTTTGTTTTCCTGCGAATCTCATATTTATTGACTAGCAGCACTCACACTAAGTATTACAATCCGCCGTGCATACAATCCAATCATGAATTTTCTTGCATTTGTGCATAGCTACTTTTTTTTAAACCATTTGCGCATAGCAATTGATCATGAATGTTGCAATGCAAGTTATTAAAAGAATGATGATGCCTCTTAATGCCTTGTCTTTTCAGAAACTAGCTAGCTAGTGAAGCATTTCTTTTTTAAGTTTGATACTAGTGTTATCGTTGGAGATATATAGTGGAAAACAACATCCAAAGTGGTATAGATTGTTCTAGTCCATGATATGCTTATTATTGAATTAGCTGGTCCTAAAGAATGCTCCGCCTAAGCTTTGCTAATTAGTGGCTGGTTCCATATCCTGAAAATTGCAATGTAGGTGAAAAGATTAAATACCTCGTCATGCTTGCAATGGTTTATGTTGATTTTTTTTTTTGGAATCTATCTTGCTATACTAGTTCCAAGTGCTTGAGTAGCACCTCTGAGACAACTCACTTGTGGTTAATTAGTGGCTTTATCATTTGTGTTTGTGCATTCTTTTTTCCTGGGCATCATTCATGGCCGTCTAGTAGTCAACATACTTCTGGTTCCATTTAGTATATGCAGGTAGCAACAGCTTAAGTGTAATGGAGTTGTTGTTACTCTGTGCCTGCTTTGTTAGAGTTTTCATCATCTCCTTGTTTTTGTAGCATAAATGCCTTCACTATTCTTGTTCTGAACCTCTAATCCTGATACTGATTGTATTTGTCTTCATCGAATTATAGGCAACATGGTGACTCTAGTGCGGACAAGATGCTCACCGAGGTGCCCAAGTACAAGCAGACCACGCCCTAGGTGATCTGTTCTTCTTGCTTGCTTTTTACCCGTGAGAATTGAGATCTCGGGATGGTGGGTTATGTGGATGGATGGCCCCTGGTGAAGTCTTTTGTTGTGATGCTCTGTTTTGTGGTCAGTCAGTTGTACTCTGTGATGTTCTGGTTCTCCTAGCATGGGGCATATATTGTTGTGCTATGAATTATTTGCATGCCCTTTTGGATGCCGGTTTCGGCTGCTGCATCCGTGCTGATAGTTTTTGTGCAGTGGGATGTTCAGTTTGGTGCATAAGCCTGGCATCCTCAAATTTTCATTGGTGTTCTCTCATGTTCTGTTTTAGTCTGTTGAATGTAATTTAACATTACAAATTCTTGAAAGCTTTGTTCAAATTTGACACTCCTTGATATCTCTAGCTTGAGATATCATTGAAAAGTTTACTTTTGCTTGATAGAACCATTGATGTATGTGCTTCTAATACTCCAATTGTTGATCAACATATTACTCCTGTAGTTGTCCTACCCGTAGTACTCCTGTAGGAGTAGATGTGTACTCCTGTTGTTTGTCCTGCCTGTAGTGCAGAGATGGAGTAGTTTGTCATGCCTCTGTACTCATGTAGTTTTTTGCAATTAAATTTTCACAAATGGCCAAACCTTTCCATTGTTCATATTTCCTGAAAAAGAAACCATAAGCTCTTAAATTACTCATATTGTTCCACTGTTCATATTTCAGTAAACCATATTGTTCCGCTGTTCGTATCATGGATCACACATACTCATATTCATGCTTTTTGAAAATTGTTTTGAGTACCATGGAGTACTATCTGATCATGAGCTAACTTTTCATGTCAACCATTTTTTTACTACAGCAAGTATACTGAAACTAAAATTGACCTCAAAGTTTGAGTACCTCCAAAATTGAGCTGCTGCTGGAATCACCAAATTATGCACGCAACCATTTGTTCACTTCTGCTAGAGTACTACTGCTATTGTTGCTTTCAGGTACTGCTACTGATGTTGTTGCTTTCAGTACTATTGCTGCTGTTGCTTCCCAGTATGGCTGCTGTTGTTGCTTCTCAATAATGTTGTTGTTGTTGCTTCTCACTACTGTGGCTGTTTCCCTGCTGTTGTTCAAGTCAAAACTGATGTTGTTGTTGCTTCTTAGTACTGCTGTTGTTTTCCTACTGTTGTTCAAGTCAAAACTGATGCTGCTTCCCTCCTGCTGTTTCAAATTGGTGTTGTTGCTTCTTAGTACTCCTGGCGTTGGTGGCCATGCCCGTCGTCCCGCGATGCAGCAGTTGTGGCCGGCACCGCATCTGTAGCCGTGCCCACCCCTCGCCCGTGGCCGGAGTGACCTCGAGCATGCCGGCGACGAGCACGTTAAGCGTGAGGACGATGAGCACTACATGAACCGGACTTGCCTTAGTGCCACACATCAACTGTTTGATGAAATGCTGGAGAAATACCAGAGAAATACAGTAGTTAGCATTGGATGGTTCCTTCTCGCACCCCGTTCGCAGATCACGTCCGGACACAAAACTAGACAAATACCGGAGATATTTGCGGGTCGGCGTTGGAGATGCCCTAACTACATTGAATTTACGACTCCTCTCCTGAGTTTCATGTTTTAGATTGTGTACGTTGGCACAATATTCCTAGAATTAAAAGCGACATGCCAACATCATTATTTTTTACAGAATACCCATGTGGAGACGTAACAAGATGGTCAACAAAGGAAACGAGATCCAACCAACGGTTGGCTAGTTAGGAGGATGGTGGTATCATCGGCCCACCAGAGTTTGAGTCCTAGACTTGACATTGGTGCTCGTATTTTCAGGAATTTATTTCAGACTTTCTCGTGATGTGCGTTTAGTGAGAGATGTTCCGTCGACTACGAAGGCGTCTGTGGCGACTTTGTCAATCTCAAGATGATGTGCCGGCTCTGTCTCTCGGAGGTGCTCATAGGGTAGGATGCACACGGATGCCTTCACATGAATGAGGGTATGTGTGTGTATATGAGCGTATGTATCTGTACTGTGTTAAAAACAAAGAGACCGAGAAGTAAGTTTTGCAATTCAACACGACTAGTAAGTGTGCACGTGCGACGCACGTCTGAACAAATATGAAATTCAAGTAAGTCTCAAAACATTGTGTAGTAAAAATGCAATCCAACGCCTGATAAAGATTTAAGAATGTCAATATTTCTTGGGTGAATTTTGAAAGGAACATATAAATACCGTACCAGACTCCAAGTGAACATGATGGAGATGCAAACTTGGAGCAAAGATAAAAAAACAAATCAGTCTTGGAAAATCTTGGATTCAGGCTGCTTGTCATCTTCGTAAGTTGAAGGCCTGATGAAGGCCCCCACTCACTTTCTTCCGACTTCTCCTAAAGTGGAACTACGATTAAGAGAGATGCATGTTAGATATATAGTTTTAGAACGTTTATGAGCTAAAGATGCCACCGTGCTATCAAAATCTTAACAGTGGATGAAGTCTACTCTATAATGGGAAACTGTACAATAAGGAATTGGACCTGAGGAGATCAGTGGCTATAATTCTTATTGTTTCGCAAAGCTAAGCAGCAAATAGGAAAGGTATCCATTTAGAACAGCATGCCATATTGAAATAAACACTTCCACAGTACTCAAACAATTTAAAAATTGTAGGAAGATATTCTAGATTACAAAAACATACCTCTTTGATGACAGACAACAACAAAAAAACATAATAGTTAAGACGACTAAGATGGAATACAAACAAGAATTACCTTTTATGACCTATGGTTAAAAATGTGAATTTGAATCCTAAAGATTTGGAGGACAAAGTCTGGCTTAATCGTCCATATGAATCATCCATCTCACGCTCCACTGAATAGCAGTTAGAGAATAACAAGATGTCATGACATGGAGGGCGTAGAGTTAATGTCCAGCGGGAGTAGTATTGTTGCCTCTAACACTCTTTTGGGACAAGGATGCATGACTTAGTATATTAAATAAACACCTATGTCATGAAAGTACAATCTACGCATAGAACGATGACTCTGAACTGTGGATGCGGAGGGGGATTTGCATTACCAGATTTTACCAATGAAATTGAGATCTACCTTTTCTTTCACAATCATTACAAAGAATATCCTGTATGAATAATGCAACAGAATATAAATACTACAGCAGATGAAAATAATGAAACCAAGAACAGATCTGAATACCTGACACCTATCGCGGTATTCCTTTGGAAGCTCTTCAGCAGCCAAGAATGCATCAAGCATGCCAAAGTACACCTGTACATACACAAATGAAAAAAAAAATTATAGTAGCTCAGTAAGAATCATGTACGTGCTTACAAAATTTAGACAATCAGCTCACAAGTAAAAATCCTTATATTGTCAAAAAAAATAAAAATCCTTATATTGTGGATATTGTAAGCTACACCTATAGTTTTGTTACCTCTACATCATAGTAAATGTGCACGTGCAATGCACGTATAACCATCAGAAAAAAAACTTCTGCATAAACATGTGCCGCGTCTCGACCAACGCCGATCACCTCAAAGAGCAATCACTTCATCCGGACTTCCCTTGTCGATGCACCAACCACCCTTGAATGCCGAAAAGGGGATGGCGAGTGGGTGGCGGGACTCGGGGTGTCCTGAGAAAGCCACCGTCTTGAACTCATCGGCATTGGCGTACATTGCGCCCAAGAATCTCTATTCGAACCAGCGGCACACACCGGAGAACTGCATCACAGAACCTTTAAGCCATGTCTCCACACACGATGCTCCCAACAGAGAAACGACGCCACAACGCCACCATCATCAGTCCAAGACCTGGGCTTTCACCCGGAGACGACAATCCAAACAAGAGGGGGAAGATGGCAACACACCATAACGACACCCACAGGCGCCGTCGTCACCAACACCGACTGGAGACGGGCAGGATTTTCATCTGTAACGGGTCCATCTCCCATCCTTGGCGAAGAATTGTTGCCACTCATCTGTAAAGGATAGCACCGCCGCCGCTGTAGTACCTTGCCATCGTGAACCTGACATTGCAGAACACCAGCGCCTTGCACGGCCGTGGGCACACGGACCAACATCAACCTTCCGCACAGCCGGAGGTAAAGCAGCTCCAAACCACCATCCAAAACCAACACGGCCATCGGGGCCGGCGCCTCAAAGCAATGCTCAAAGCAATGCCTGAACACTCCACTCCTTTTGGACAGCCAGGCAAAAAGATCAACCATCGCCACCTGAAACCTACGAACAGAAAACAACCAACACCACCACATGGATCTCTCCGCTGAAGGCCGCTGGTCCGAGCGTCATCTCAGATCCAACCCGCTCCAACACCGTCCATATCCACAACTCCACCTGCAGCACCCACTCCGGCAACAACAGGAAGCAGAGCACGCGCCGTCCACTGCAGCAGCTCCCAACCGCCGCTTGTGCAGCCTACCTGGCCGAGATCCGCCGCCTCCATGACCGGGCGCGCCGCCCCCTCCGACAACCGCCGGGCGCTCTCAGGAGAACCGCCGCACACCAAGCACCTCCTCCTCAATCCAGCGGTCGTGCTCGCCTCCTCTGTGCGCACCTCACCGCCCGCCGCGCCACCCGCCTCCACATCGGAGAGACCACCGCATCACCTGCATGACGCCACTCCGCCGCGCGTGGGAGGCCTGTCGGGGCGTGCCGACTTCGCCCGCCGCCTTTCACGGCCGGGCGCCGCCACCGCCGCCGGCGCCGACGACCAGGGGAGCTCGGGGAGGAAGGCGCTCGCGGTGCTAGCTAGGGTTAACGCCTCCGGAGCCGCCGGCGCGAGCGGCTCGGGAGGAAGGGAAAAAATCGATCGGTCCTTATCGATCCGGAAATTCAGGGAGTCGCAGGCGAGGACCAGGACGCGGAGGATGAAAAGTGGCAGACCACGGCGCGACAGAACATTTGATCCCGGACGTTGATTTGGATGGCTGACTGTTGATGCAATATGGACAGTAGGATGGATTTAAGTTAATTTGATCAGAGGGTTCTGGTTATCCTGTGTACAATTAGGTGTGTGGAGTTAGGGGAGATTATGTTTGCTCTTTTAATAGTAGTATAGATTTAAGATGGGAGTGTTTAAGAGGCAATTGGTGGATATATTATTTTGAACATGGTATAGACGGAAGCCCTCATATGCACGCGCATACACTCACCCCTATAAACGTACACACGCACACCCTACCCCCTATGAGCACCTCCGAAAGACTGAGGGCGTGTACAATTCATAGCCTCAGGATGATGCCTCACATGCCATGTAGGATCGGTTATCATGTAAACTAGGTTCGGATAGGGAAGCGAGATCCTCTGCAGGAGGCGGTTGCTTGGAGAAAAAAATTGTAGTTTTGTGTCAAAAGTTGAAAAGTTTGGAGTGAAAAGTTCCGTATTTGCTAATGAGGCTCACTAGTGGTAGCTTGCATTGGGGAGAAAAAATAAATGTAGGTGTCTCGAACTAATTTTTTGTCATGGGGCATCTGTATTCATATGCCACCATTATACATGCCCAGAGTCGGCACATCATCTTCAGATTTTACGAAGTCACGGTAGGCGTCTCGTAGTCATGAGAACGTCTCCTCCCACTGAACGTATATAAATACAGGATAAACACGAGCACCAGGACTGGGCTGGGGATACCACTGTCCCCCTAACGATCCAACCATAGGTTGGATTTCTTATTTATTTTTTCGAATGCAATTAGTGGATTGCAATGAAAGCATTAAACGTGGAATCACGACAGTACTATTTGCACTGTTAAGACTAATTAGCACACGATGTTAATTAGGGGAAATCCCCTCTATCCCTGCGTGTGCGGTTGCAACTTTGACAACCGTCATGCGGTTGCTCCTTTTATCACGCCCCTGCAAACGGACGCCTGAAGGCATCTCCTCACACTATATATAAGTTACGCCAATCATCAATAAACAATAGAGTTTGATCATTTTTCCTTTCGATCTCAACATGATATCAGCACGCTCGTAACCGAGAGCACCAGGCCGTGGCCACGCCCGCCCGAGCTGTGGCTGTTCCTGGCCACGTCGGCGCTGCTCCTCTGCCTCCGCGGCCGCGACCGGGCACCGGCCGCCCAGCGCCTCGGCCGCGCCCGCATGCTCACGCGCCCGCTCGCACGGCCGCTGCCCTACTGTGCCGCGCCCATCCGCGTCACCGGACTCGCGCTCTCCGCGCCGCGCCCCAGATCACGGCCTCCGTGATGCGACGCAGCCACGCATCTGACGCAAAGCGACTTCGTCCATGTCCTCGGTTGCCGAGGGAATTGTGGCGGCTTCTGACCGGCGACGCCTGAAGCGCGCTCCGCGGCGGCTCGTCCCTCCGGCATTGGTGACTTGCTCCATGCGCGTCAGCGGAGCAAGGCAAGGTTGGTGGCGCAGCCACCTTGGAGCGGTGTCAGCCCGCGAAGCGACGGCCATGGCGCGGCCTTCCCGGTCCCTTCCCCTAGAAGGTCCCTCCCACGCGCGGCGCTCGTGCCCGTGGTACTCGGCGCGCGGCAGGGCACGTTGCGGCCGTCTCCAGGCGGCGATGATTATCAGGGTGAAGTCCCAATCGTAACTGCAGAGAGGAGAGGAAAAGGAAGAGAACCTTATCTCTTCGGTTGTTTTCACTTTAGCCCTTGTGGTTTCTCATAATCAAGATTCTGCAGTTTTCTCTCAAGCCTTCCTGCTTAGTTCATCACGCATGATAGCCCATTTTTCTGTTGAATTTTTAAAATTCCAGAAATATGTTGCTGCTAATGCTTAACATGTTTGATGTATTTGCTATTTTAGCAATTCTTAACATTTTCTATTAGTGCAACGACATTGTTTTGAGATTGAGAAATTTTCTTTTTCTCGCAAAATAATCTCATTGCGGCTGAGATCAATTTTTCTCTAGCAAAATATTAATTCACTCCGCTGAATTATCTTGCAATTTGATACAAGGTCTCATTTAATTTGAGATCTACACAATAGTTTTTCACTTGAGGATCAAGTTTGCAACATCATTATAATTCATTACGTTAGTAATGTATATTTGTAGAGTACCATGTCTTCCAGAATAAACTATGATGTAATATATTTTTATGTTATTCTACATGTTGAGATTCGTTCATCTATTGTTTGCAATTGAGATTTTTTTTTTCTCTTGCAAAGATAAATTCAGTACCTCTACAGTACTGTTTCTCCGTTGAGTACCAGGTATTCCGGAATATTTTCTATGATGTATCTATTTTCATGTTAAACACATGTCGAGATTAATATGTCTATTTGCAATTGAGATTTTCAATTTCTTGCAAATACATGTGCAAAATTCAAGGTGTCATCCTTAGCAATTTGAGATTCACACCAATGATTTCGAGCCACCTTTCTTGAAATCTATTAATTTTGCAACATTAAGATCTATTTATATTACGCAATTTGTAATATAAATCAATTATCGGGTTTTCATCAGAGATGATATGTTCTATGTGTTTACCACATTGTCATTCTTCATGAACATGTCACAGTGGTCGAGATTGATTTCTCCCGCACAAAAAACTTGTAATTTTTTTTACAATAACATCTTCCTCATTATATTGGGAAAACACAAGGTAATGAGTTGGATCTACTGCCCATGTGCAGACAATCTCTATTACTGTGAGATCTGTATGATCTTCAATGTGTTATGTTCCCACAATTGAGGTTGAGCATTTTCAAGTTATACACTTGAGTCAAATTTTTGCATTCTTATAACAAAACCATGATAATTTTTAATTACTTATTGTAAATTAATTATCTTTGGCTTGCCCCTATAAGTAATCGATGGCTAACAATTTGAGGCTCTTGCCCTTAATGGACACAACTTATTAAGCGGATCATAGACATCAAGATCAGTCTTGTATCTCATGGGATAGCGCGTGCAATTCAAGCCACGCCACCGGAACGCAATGGACCTCAAAGATAATGGTTTGAAACTCACTTCAAACCCAAAACCTGACACCATCAAGCTGTCACGAGACCCTATGAGCAGGCCTGGGCGTTCGTTAGAAACCGAAAATTCAGTTTTTACTAGTTGGTTTTTTCATAAATTCGGTTAGTCAAAGTGAAAACTGAAATAGACACAAAAAAACAACTAACCGAAAGTTCGGTTAACCGATTTTTTGGTTCGGTTTTCAGTTTTAACCGAACTATGGAGCATGTGCAGAAAACATATTTTTATTTTATAGTAGAAAGAATAAAATCAAAACCGCATTGTAAAGTGTTTCCTTGCCGCGAGTTGACTGTTCTGTGGGTACCTATCGTACCCTGTGTTCTTAAGTAGTCAAGCTCAATGTCTCATCCCGTGTAGCTAGCCAAGGTGGGACAAATCCAAGTGAAGTGACCTAATGCGCTCCCTAAGAGAACTATTCTGTAAACTGTGGGCCTTGGCTAGCTCCATGTCACGTGGAAGGCCCAGGAGAGGTTCAAGGCCGTCCGTGACTCGCACATGCGGCCACGCGTAGTATGATTCATAGCGACCTAGGCGCCGCGATTTTTGCATGTTTGATCCCGTACTTTGGTTTTTCTTACGGTTATCGGTATAAACCGAACAGTCCGAATTAAATTCGGTTGGTATACTTGAAAACCAAAATTTAATGTAGCATCAATAAAACCGAAAATTCGGTTTTTTATTTTTGGTTTTTTCGGTTTCGGTATCGGTTCGGTCTTTGGTTAGTCGGCTTTTATGCCCACCCCTACCTATGAGCATGGAGAGCATGATGGTTGAATATGCATCAACCGACATGGTTGGAGACTATACATTTAGTCCCTTAGTCTCCTTAGTGATCTATTTATTTATGTTCATTTATGATGTTCTAATAAGAACATGATTATTGTTGTCATCATATATTGTATATTACATTATACTGTATCATCACTTTGATACAAATACATTTGTATGTATTCTATATACCTCTCAGTGATTTTCATATTGAGAATCTTCATATCTATATATAGATTTCTACTTGAGTCAATCCGATGAAAATGATATGTGCCTTATGGACATATGCACCACAAACTTTATACTCAGGGAAGTTCAATGTTTCCACTCTCATTGAGAGAAAGGAGATATTTAAATCACTAGACACGATGAGGTATTTGTTAGCACAACTCGAGTCATATTTACTATCCCTGTGCGTACTCGAGTAACGTCGGGATGCTTTATTGCTTCCCAGGTTTAACTCGTACCCTATTAAACTATGGAGGTATCCGTCAAAATAGTTTCCATAGCGAAACTTATGATGACAACAAAGAGAAATAACTTCTCTTTACCATATGCAACGGATATAGCAAGCACATTCTTTATGTATCATCTGGATTGTACTACACATACAACACAACCCGTAGCACATGTTGTGTACGAGATAGTTTTCCAGAGTGTCTTGTACATGACAAACTTGGCATACTCGCCTTGGTCATCGAGATATTGGGTTGAAACCGAAACTATCAGCAATTCCAATAGTTTATGATTATTATGATGCTAAATTCTAACACCATTTGGATTTTATGTGCACTACAAGTGACACAGAGAAGCTAATTTTAAGGCTCGCACACCTTAAAGTCTACGATGAACCACTCAGACTCCTTGAATGCATCAAGTTGAGGTAAGTGGCACTTCTCATCCATTGACTAGACTATTCAGATATTCCATGGTTCTAAAAGACATATCTACATGATGGTCTTAAGTGTGTGCTTTATTCGCACGAAACCATTGGCTCATTATCCTGACATTGATTTAAAGCAAATCGAATGGATAACATTGGAGAATTCTCCTTGAGTGCCTTATCTATGGCCCTTGGATTGAAGCTTAGCAATTTGTCCTAATGTCTAGACTCAAAATGGTTTGGTAGAATCCTATCCAAAGAGTTAAGCTCATTGCATTATCTTTACTTTGGAATTGCAACTTACCAACTTTACGTTGGAGTCATCCAATTTTACACACTCTTGACAAAACTGCATAATATCATTCCCCTCTATCTTTGATATGTGGATGTGGATATCTACCAAGTATTTCCTATCTGCAGTAATTCGGTTGCATACCAATATCACCACCCAGCATACATCATTGGCCCCTCAACATATAGTTGGGATCTATGTGCGGAATAATTGTATTTTCGTCAATACCTCGAGCCCCTCGCATGGGGAGTTATTCAAGGTCAGTATGCTGATTCAATGAGGAACATTTCCAAGCATTAGGTGGAGATTTCAAGTACCATAAAGAATGCCAGGAAATTAGGGTAATGTTCAACACATTTCTGCCTCAAATCGATGTACTCAAAGATCTGAACCATGTGTTCGGAAGATTTGCAACTCATTGCAAATAACCTGCCACATTCATTTATTGAATATAAAGGTGGCATACAATCCTACAATCCTGAAAAATATATCGAAAATACCAACTAAAACCACTCAACTCCTCATTCAAAGCAACAGGGGGAGAAGTACGACAATAGTAGATCAAGATTCAGCTTCTCGCAAGCAAGGATATCAAGGCATGTGAATCAGTAAATGAAAGTCAACTTCATGTTGACAGACACCTGATGGGTAGTATACACCCAGTGGGCGGGAAACCTCCACCAACCCAGGTCATAGTGCACACAATGACCGGGACATTAGAATACCCGACTCAATCGCATTGGAAAATCGTGAGCAGTCACCATGGGTAACGATATTTCCATCAACTATATATAGAGAGAGAGATTCTGGAGAAACATATAACCGAAAGTCTACCATTGTCGACATACATTTCTCAACTAGATTGAAAAAACCTTTCAAGTGATTCAGATCCAAAGACCATGGCCATGGCAAAGTGTGAACAACACTCGGAGTGAACTCAAGCAAAGGGTATAATATAGGTAGACATGATCTTGCTCAATGATGGGAAGGTATTCATAAGCAATACCTACACAAGTTTTCTTTTGGAAACAGAATTGAGAATAACGAGGTGGTGAAACAAAGAGAAAGTATTGTAGCACTAGGGTTCACGCAGATACCCAACTATTCTCCAGAGGTGGAATCTCATTCCGATAACTTATATCATTGGCAGTTCAAAATCATCTATCTCTGTAATTGATAGATGTAGTGATTACATATCCACGTAGATCACTAGATTCAGATATAGATAGTTCTCGACGGAACCTCAATTCTGAATCGAAGTATAGAATGCAACATAAATTGTGTAAACTCAATAATTCACCATATGACTTATTATTATCGTCGGTACATTTGGTACAACCGACGTAGTGAGTTCCTTATTCACAAGGATTACTCCTACAATGATGATTATCCATGTTTGTGTGTCTGCAATGACGACACATGTAATCATCTAAATGACGGAGTTTAAAATGAAGGATTTGGGTAAACCAAAATACCGCTCGTTAGTTCAACTTGAGCACCTTCATTCATACATTATGGTATACTATGTTGTTTATATCTATATTGGAGAAATTCATTGTGGACAAATCTTATCCATCCATAACTCTCATGGTACTTCATTCCCTAGACATAGAGAAATGTCTATTTAGACCAAGAGATGATGAAAATGAGATATTGGGACTCAACGTTTCATAATGCCATTGGATCCACCAAACGCAATTGGTTGGTACTCAAGAATATCTTTCGATATCTCCAAAGGCATCAAATATCCTGTCCTGGTTTTTCAGTTTCATAGAAAATGCGACACCGATATCATTGGATACATCGATCAAATCCCCACTATGTCAGATCGTAGACAAGCTTAGTGCTCATAGTATGGTGTTGTAGCCCTCTCATGAAGAGTCTTCAAAACAGACCTCATGGCTACATCAACCAACCATTATCTCAAAGATAATGTTTCTTGTGTTGCTCTGCTGCGAACATGTTACACAATAAGCAATATTGCTATATTGCATATCTTGCAAGTTAAATCATGTGACTGATTTGTTCTCGAGGTCTCTACCAACTTCTACATTTCAGAAACATGTTCATGTGATTGGTATGTGACGGCTTCAAAATTTACAAGAATCAGGGGGGAGCATCTTCCTGAACTATTCATGTTCAATGCATCATATTATACTCTTTTTTACTTCACGATTTACTTTACATGTTCTCATCAAGGTTTTTAATGAGGTAATATCAACATAAGATCATATGTCATACTATCCGTTTTCCCCACCGGGGTTTTTAGGGAGGTATATACAGCATATTTATTGACCTCTATATTCTATGGATCTACTTCATATTGAGTAAACAGAGGCAATAACCATGAATTATATGTTGTGTCATTTTCTCCTTATTTTCCCACCGGATTTAAAGGAGTTTCAACAACATATCCTACACTACTCCTCATATTTTTTCCACAGGATTTTTGAAGGAGTCTTTAATCAAGATGATGGATTATGATACAGTCAAGCGGTGATTAGGGAGAGTGCTAAGACTAATTAGCACACGATGTTAATCAGGGGAAATCCCCGCTATCCCCCGCGTGTGCGGTTGCAACTTTGACAACCGTCACGGCGGTTGCTCCTTGTATCACGCCCCTGCAAACGGACGCCTCTTCGAAGGCATCTCCTCACACAGTATATAAGTTACGCCAATCATCGATACACAAGAGAGTTGGATCATTTTTTCTTTCGATCTCAACAGCAATTAGTGGAGTGCAATGAAAGCATTAAACGGGGAATCACGGCACTACTATTTGCACCTCGGCCCATCACCACGGGCCAAGAAGCCGAAACCCCGAAGCTCTCCTCCACCCGACCACCCACCCAAAATTCAAATCCCACGAGAGCTCCCCACCCCCGGCGAGAGAAGAATTCAAACCCATCGGTGGGCACGGGCCACGGCGCGCTCCCCCTCCTGCCTGCGATTCAAAAATCAAACTCAAAAGCGAGCCCCCGGATATTCATCCATCCGTCCGTCCATTCATTCATTCGCCGGTGCCCTTCCCCACACAGCACGCCACGCCACATGCGCCATCGGAACCGCGCCCACCTCCGCCCGAATTCAAAAAAACCCGCACCCATAAAACCCACCCTACCCACCCCCACCCCCACCCACACGCGACGGAGCACGTCCTCCATTTCAAAAATCACGCGGAGCTTCGCGTCTCCCTCCCCCTCACCCCCGCCCGCTCCCGTCCGCCGCCCCGCCGCCCCCGAAACCCTAGGGCCCAGATCCCTCCTCCCCCGCGCCGCGCTCCCCGGCCCTCCCATGGACCCCGCGGGCCCGCGCTCCGCCCCGACGGATCCCGCCGGATCGGGCGCGCCGCCGCCGCCGACGGCCGAGGTGCGTGCTGGTTCTCGCGTCTGGTTCTCGCGATGCCCCGACGGTCGGCTCCCTCTCCGCGTCTGGTTCTCGCGTCTGGGCTGTGGTGCTGACCTCGTGGTGCGCGCTCTTTGCAGGAATTGTCCAGGAGGGCGGCCGGGAGCGGGGGCGGCGGCGATGCGGAGGCGTGCGATGCGGCTCCGGCGGCCCAATTGGGAGGTGCGTCCCTGCCTCTTGGCGGCCTCGATCTGTGCTGCTCCCGTGCTTCTAGTCTGCTCTAGCGCGGCGCCAGCTGCAAACATAGCTTCGTTTCCGTCTCTGCGTTGCCGTCGTTCTCGAATCCTTAGCCAGCAGTCTTAAGTCACCAGTAGGACTAAAATTCGAGATGGCACAGTGTATGCAGTAAAGTGTCTCGCAACAGATCTAATCACTAGACACACTTCTTTTGTTCTACTCTGTTCAGGAACAAACAATTGGCAGCTAATTTTTGCGCCTGTGAACAGCAACCGTAGTCCTTCAATTAATTATTGATAGAACAGAGATTTGAGATGGTGCACTACTGTTTGGCAGAGGATTTATGTATGTGGCTACAATGGAACATCTGGCACTTGTAGTTGTAGGGTTGTGGCTCATCATATTCTTTAGTACCTTGCTTCTGTTGAGGAATAATGAGGCAGAATGAAATTAGCACCTTTCTGTGGCAACATATGCACATCGCTTCTATCATGTCAATTTAGAGAGCATTTGTGTTCACGATTGATTTGCTCATGCTTATTGCATCTATCATGCAGATCTGAGGGTGGGGATTTTGGAATCTTCAGATCAAGCACAGGGACGTGTACATCCATGTAATAAGAAGGACATGCCTCAATTTTCTGCTGAAGGCGGCGCCACAAAATGTGAATATAGGGCCCCTTCATTGCCTCGGACTGGTGCACTTCTGCAGTTAGAACCTGCTTGCCTGACCTTGGGCCGTGCTTCGGATGCAGTGTTGGCTGAAAGTTTGCATGATGCCAATCCTTTGGCACGTGGCAAAGAGAACATCCGGGCAGACTTGCAACTTAAGGCTGATGCAAAACACAGTGAAAATAGGGTGAGTGATGCACCCCTTGGGTTGGATCTTAATAAAGTGGGTTCTTCTGATGCGGCAGAGGTAAATCCGTTCTTTCCTTACAAGAAGCTGGGTCAGTCGAAAGTTAGTGATCCATCAGAATGTGGTAGTACAACTGGTGCTACAGGAGAAAGTGAGTCACATAGAAAGTGGAGAGAAATGAAGCAGAATGGGTTCCTTTCTTCAACCCATGGAACTGCAGTGGCACCTAAGCCACGCGGTCGACCCCCCAAGCGGAAAAGGGATGACGAGCTCAAGAGAAGCACTTCTAACCAGAATGAACAGACAAAGTTCACGAAGGTTGCTGCTCCCAGTGGCCTATTATCTGGGCTGAATCCAGGAATAATAAATCATGTGAGAAATAGCAAGCAAGTATACTCCATAATAAAGGCAATGGTACGTTCTGAGGAGCTTGAGAACGCAAGCCAGCCTGGTCTTTCTGACCAAATAGGTGAAAGAGGTAAAGAAGTTATAGAGAGAATTCAGGACCACAAGTATGGGGATAGTTTGATGAAGTGCCATCTCATGATGGAAGGTAATAATGCAATGTTTCACCATCAGCTGCCTAGCTCATCAAAATTCCTTGGAGAGGATGGTGACAATCTGAAATTGCAACTCTCATCAACAATCACTATGGCTTCGGATAGGACATGTAGTACATTAGATCATGAATCTCAACATGATTACATGACTGTGCTATCAGTTAAGGGTATGCTCGATTGCTTAGATTACTAACCATACATTCTGCAAGCACTACACTAGCTTTTTATAGAAATATCCACATCTGACAGTTTTCTTGCCTCTTAATGACCAGCTGCCAGTGTTGCTTCTCAATGGCTGGAGCTTCTACAGCAGGACATAAGAGGGCGGCTTGCTGGTATGTTTCTGTAGTTAACAACTTTATATAATTTATTAAAGTTGTAACCTGTGCATTCCACTTAATTATGCTTTCTTCATCCTTGAAGCTTTGAAGCGCAGTAGGAAGAGAGTGAGGAATGCTCTTCAAACTGAACTGCCGCACCTGATATCAACAGAATTCTCATCTAGTCAAGAGAACGAACCATCCATTGCACATTCTTCTGAAGCTGGACCCACTGGAAAAACAGCTTCAGAAGAACATGTTGCACGGTGGAGATCTCTATTCCTTCAGATGGAAAGAACACTGCAGGAGGAGGGAAGGCACTTGGTGAGTATTTTGATGAAAGTTGTGGCATTGAATCACTTTTATTCTTGTTTGTTGATGCCTAACACATAAGAGTCTAGGTTCTTTCTCACTGATTTTGATCAGGCATCAAAATTAATTTATGATCTTGAGACTTAGGCTCTATTTCATTTTGGTGATATCAGTCGCACGACAGTTCGCATGTCGCATTATGATCTTCAAGCTGCTGTGTCCCTGATCATGTCAATTACTTGTTGCAGGAAATTCGGTTGAAGGAAGTGCAAGGAATGTTGCAGAATTGTGATAAAGGCCTAAAACAAGTGACCTGTGAGGCTCCACTGCTAGGCCCAATGGCTGAATTATGGTTAGTGCATCACCGCATATTGACCGTACATGGGTTTTGTGTTTGCGAATTGAATGTATTGCTAAACAACTCCCAATGTGCCTGCGCAGGAAGCTGAAGAACCCGGAGATTTCCGAGAGCGAGTGGGCAGTGCAAGCTGCGGCGGCGTCCATCTACTCGACGTGCAACCTGGTCATGAAGACCGAGAACGTCTCGTGCTTCTGATCTTCTCGAACATGTGGATCTTGTTCCTTACACACTTTTCTCTCTTCATTTTTTTACTGATCGGTTAGATTCTGCTTCTTACACATATAGCCTAGACAGTCATTGTTGTGGTTTGTGCTGCTCCTTTGTAACGTGATGAAACAAGCACCTGTAGTGTCTGAGTGAGAGTGAGTTTCTGTCTGTTGCCAACTTACAATTTTGTTTTTCACAGGCGCGTGAAATAACGAGCTTGTTCGCCTGATTTTTTCAGTCTCCTCTTTTTTTTTTGCTTCTGGGGTTTTCATAATGCTGTTTGGTAACTCTGGTGGTCGCTGTGCAGTCAGAAACTGGTGCTCCTGCTTAACTGAATTTTTTCTCTTGCAAAGGGGAAAAAAGAGCTGAGCATTTCTCCTGCTGAAGTCTGAAGTAGTAGCTGCTGGTGTGTAGTCATCAGCTGGAGCTGTCCATTTCATCAGAAGTCAGATATAGCCCAGACTGCTTCGGAACAGAATGACAAATTTCTCTTCGTTTATCTGCCGTCGATTATTTGGCTGTTGAGCACATGTATGTTAGGGAAACTCAAACCCATGGACGCATTTTGTCAGTTTGGGTCGGTGTGTTGAGTTGTCTGTTTGGGTCCGCGTGCGGAGAAGTGACAGCCCAATGTGCAGAGGCTAATCCATTTTGAGTCGGTTTGTTATTGTTTGTGTCGATGTAAATTCGCCCTAAATTTGGGCGGGGTTTGTGTCCGCATGGACAACAGATGGATGCGCCGCTCGGTGTCCGCCTCGGCCCCACTTGCTAGCAACCCAACTACCTCGTGCGGTCCTTTTGTGCAGGGGTTGGCCATGAGCATCTCCAACAGGCGCGGCAAAAGGGGCGCGCGCTAAAGTTTGGTTTTAGCGCGTGTCGACTGCTTTCGCGCGCTTCAGCGGTGGCGGGAAATTACCGAGCGCGGGAAGCGTCTGCGCGCGCGCGGGAGAGAGCGGCACGCGGCGCGGTAGATTTGGCGCGCCGCTTCGTGCGCGCCTATAAAATCCCGTGCTCGCCACGCGCACAGCACACATCCACGCGCCCTCTCCTTGCTTCGCCACCTCGCCGCTTTCCGCGTCACCACCGCGCCACCATGCCGCCGCGCTACCGGGGTTCTTCGGGCTACCGCGGCGTCCGCGAGCGCCGCAACGGCTGGTACTCCGCCAAGATCCGGTCCGGCGACGTCCGGCTCGCCCTCGGGTCGTTCCGGAGCGCGCACGAGGCGGCCCGCGCGTACGACGCAGCGGCGTGGCGCTTGGAGAGGCCCCGGTCGCAGCTGAACTTCCGAGATGTCTCCACGCGCGAGCAGGCGCAGCGCCTCGCCCCTCCGCCGCGGCTCATCACCGACATGGACCATGCCGAGCACACTTGGCGGCAGCGCCGCCTCCTCATCGCCGAGGAGGACGAGCGAGCCATGGCGGAGTGGCGCCGTCGCTACCCGGAGGATGTCACCGACGAGCGTGCCTACTGGGCGGAGAGGACGGCAAGGCGCCGCGCGGAGCGGGCGGATCGGCATCGGCGGAAGGCATTGGCGAATGCGCAGTGCGATATCGTTGCAGCGGGTGGGAGGTCGATCTTCACGCCAGACGATGAACGTTGGGACGACATGTGGCTCGATACCTCGGACAACACCGACGAGGAAGAAGATGATGATGATGATAGCGACTTGGAGTAATTTCTATCTATGTATGTCGTAGTAGTTTCTATCTAGTTGCATCGTAGTTCTATCTATCTATGCTTTCGAACTATCTATCTAGTTGCACCGATGTAAAATACCTTTGTACCGTTTTTTATTTATATCTATGCAATTTTAAAAAAATGTTGTGGAATTGCAGCGCGCTGCATTTTGGTGCGCTGCCGGAGCTGCGCGCGCGCTGCATTTTAGCGCGGCAGCTGGAGCCAGCGTTGCGCGCCGCGCCAAACCGGGCGATGCGCGCGCGGCATATCTGTTTTTTGCGCGCGGCGCGACCGGCGCCTGTTGGAGATGCTCTAACACCCACTCTTTCTCCCTCTCTCTGCCTCCCAAACGCCTGACAGTCATAGTCAACCCTAGCACACCATGTTGTGGGAGTACATGCCTAGAGCGCATGACCACAAGACGGGCTCCTCCTCTGGGCGACGCCGAACTTCATCGGGATGCCGTCGGCGTGCGAACACATCTACGTGCTCGTCCACCGGTGCCGACACTACTGGGAGAACATCATCCCCGTGCCTTGCCCGGACGTGAACCTGCCGCATGCCTCGCATTTAAACTAGTGCTACACGTGTCCACCGAAAGTCGCACGTGGGAGGCGAGGATCGACCTTCTACTGCCCAGCGGACACAGACAAACTTTAGTGTCTGCCTAACCGACCCAAACGGACAAAAAACAGACTATTATGTGTTTGTTTTAGTCGGCTCGTTGGAGTTGCCCTTGGCGATTGTTCAACAGCTACGGTAGATCGGTGTTCTTGACAGTTTCACATTTCTCGGCCTTAGATATTTTGCCAACAAAAAAATCCTTAGATTCGTTGTCATTCTTTAAAAAAATGCGGTCATTAAGTATGTGGGAGGTCATTTCCTTTGTACTCCCTCCGTTTCTTTTTAGTCTGCATATAAGATTTGGTCAAAGTCAAACTTTGTAAAGTTTGACTAACTTTATAGAAAAACATATTAATACCTACAATAAAAAAGTTATATGTTATGAAAGTTAATTTCAACACACATCCAATACTGTTGATTTCATGGTGTGAATGTTGATGTCTTTTCCTATAAAGCTAGTCAAACTTTACAATGTTTGACTTTGACCAAACCTTATATGCGAACTAAAAAGAAACGGAGGGAGTACTACTTTCTTAGTACAAAGTTGAGTCATTTATTTTGAGATGGAGGGAGTAATTTGGAAGAATTCATTTGTTATGAGCATGAGCTAAGAACGTGAGCGTGTGGCAACTGTAGATGGGTTTGGCCCCACAGAGCAGTTTTCTAGTGAGCTCACGATCTAGGATGATTTGGCCCCACAGAGCAGTGACAGTAGGATGGTTTGGCTCCACAGAGCAGCGAGAGAGGACAGGACCGTTGACCTAACAGTGTACCCCACCGGCCAGCCAGCGGGGGCACGTTTAAACCCTTTCCGCCGCCGCCCTCGCCGCGGCCGCGAGCCTCCCATGTCCACCTCCCCCTCCGCCGCCACCGCCCTCCTCGCGCTCCTCCGCCGCAACGCCGCCAACCCCGCCGCCGCGCTCCGCCTCTTCCTCGACCTCTCCTCCCCTCCGCCGCCGCACTCCACCTCGTTCCTCTCCCGCCTCCTCGCCGCCGATCCCTCCGGCCACCCGCTCCTCCCGCGCCTCCTCGCCCACATCCTCTCCCTCCCGGACCCCGCCCCGCACCTCCTCGCGCTCCTCTCCGCCGCCTCCGCCTCCCCGCGCGTCCCGCTCGACTTCTCCCTCTCCGCCCTCCGCTCCCTCCGCGCGCTCCCCGGCCCCGCGCTCCGCCCGCCGCCCACCCCCGTCTACAACCGCCTCCTCCTCGCCGCGCTCGCCGAGTCCCGCCTCGACCTCGTCGAGTCGCTCTACAAGGATCTCCTCCTCTCCGGCGCCGCCCCCGACGTCTTCACCCGCAACATCCTGCTGCAGGCGCTCTGCGCCGCCGGCCGCATGGACCTCGCACGCAGGGTGTTCGACGCGATGCCCGCCAGGAACGACTTCAGCTTCGGGATCCTGGTAAGAGGGTACTGTCACGCGGGCAGGAGCGCCGACGCGCTCGGGGTGCTCGACGAAATGCCGAGGATGAACCTGGTGGTCTGCAACACGGTGGTGGCGGGGTTCTGCCGGGAGGGCCAGGCGGACCAGGCCGAGAGGCTGGTGGAACGGATGCGGGCGCAGGGGCTCGCGCCCAATGTGGTCACGTTCAATGGCAGGATCTCCGCGCTCTGCAAGGCTGGCCGGGTGCTGGAGGCATACAGGATATTCAATGATATGCAGGAGGCCCGGGAGCCGGGTCTGCCGAGGCCTGACCAGGTGACGTTCGACGTGATGCTCAGCGGGTTCTGTGATGCCGGGATGGTGGATGAGGCAAGGGTGCTGGTGGACATTATGAGATGTGGTGGGTTCCTGAGGAAGGTCGAGAGTTACAACCGCTGGTTGTCAGGATTGGTGAGGAATGGTAAGATCGGAGAGGCGCAAGAGTTTCTGAGCGAGATGGCTCATGAGGGTGTCCAGCCTAATAGCTATACATACAACATCATTGTCGATGGATTGTGTAAGGAGGGCAAGTCGTTCGATGTAAGGAGAGTGGAGGATTTTGTGAGGAGTGGTGTGATGACACCAGATGTTGTGACTTATACTAGTTTGCTCCGTGCTTACTGCTCGAAGGGAAACACTGTCGCTGCCAACAGGATCCTTGATGAGATGGTGCAGAAGGGGTGTGCCCCAAATTTGTTCACCTACAATGTTTTGCTGGAGAGTTTGTGGAGAGCTGGTCGGACTACAGAGGTAGAAAGGTTGTTGGAGAGGATGGCTGAGAAAGGATATAGCTTGGATACAACAAGCTGCAATATCATTATTGATGGACTATGCAGAAGCAGTAAATTAGATATGGCTATGGAAATTGTCGATGAAATGTGGAATGAAGGAAGTTTGGCTCTTGGCAGATTGGGTAGTTCGTTTTCAAGTTTAGCGAGTGATTCTTTCCTCAGCAAAAAATGTCTACCTGACCGAATCACTTACACAACTTTGATGAATGCATTGTGCAAAGAAGGAAGGTTCGACGAAGCAAAGAAACGATTACTTGAGATGATAGCAAAAGATATTTCTCCGGATTCAGTTATATATGATACCTTTATTCATGGTTATTGCAAGCATGGCAAGACATCTTCAGCCATTAAGGTTCTGAGAGACATGGAAAAGAAAGGTTTCAACCCAAGCACAAGGTCATACAACTTGTTGATTTGGGGATTTCAAGAAAAACACATGTCGGATGAAATCCTTGAATTGATGAGTGAAATGAAGGAGAAGGGGATCTCTTCTAACGTCATGACCTACAATAGCTTGATAAAATCCTTTTGTGAACGAGGAATGGTGAACAAAGCAATGCCTTTGTTAGATGAAATGTTACAGAATGAAATAGTTCCTAATGTAACTTCTTTTGGCTTGTTGATCAAGGCCTTTTGTCAGATTGCAGATTTCTCTGCAGCTCAGAGGGTATTTGATGTTGCTTTGAGTACATGTGGTCAGAAGGAAGTGCTCTATTGCTTAATGTGCGCTGAATTCTCCACTTATGCTAGGTGGATAGAAGCCAAGAACATTCTTGAAACAGCACTTGAAATGAGAATCTCTATCCAAAGTTTCCCATATAAGCAGATCATCGCGGGGCTCTGTGATGTTGATGAGGCAGACCAAGCGCATAGTCTTCTCAAGTTGTTTATAGCTAAAGGATATTCATTTGATCCAGCCACATTCATGCCTGTCATAGACGCACTAAGTGAAACGGGAAAGAAGCAGGATGCTGATGTACTGTCGGAAAAGATGATGGAAATGGCAGATGGTAATGTTGGTCATGCTGCTGTTTCTGGTGTGGTTCCCACTGGAAGCCGGAAGCATGAGCATGACAAGTTTGCTGAAAGTGATTGGCATTCCCTTCTGCACAGGTATTATCACGATCAAGTTTTTCGTTATGTGTTTACTTCAATCTTCTTCTGTTTTTTGGATGCAAGGATTCTGTAGTGCTTAGACTATGAAATATTGTTTAAATCTGGTACAATAACCAAGGCATATCGTTTAAACAGAGTTTATTTGGATGCAAGGTTTCATCTTACAAGAAACACAAACTAACTCGTAAAGTTCACTTTCTCTGTTGAGCTGCAATGACTCTGACTTCATTTTTGAAATGCAGAGATGACAGTGCTCACACCATTATGAAAATTACCAATAGAGTGAGAACAGGATGGGGCCAAAGAGGCAATATATACGAGCATAAAAGGCAGCAGGATGATGACATTTATGTACTGGAGAACAGTGGCTGAGTAAGTCTCTCATCACCCTAGAGCCCCTAAGTAATGACATATATGGAAAGCCTGAGAAGTTGTTTGTGACCACAAACTCATATGTTTAGAAAGCTTTAATAGGTCGTGTTGATTTCTCACCAGTCAACTCTGTTTGACCGTTCTACCATCGTTCACGCGCTTTCTGACCATCGGTGAAACTGAAATTCTTAATTTAGAAGAAAATAAATAGCCACGGTGTATATAGAGAGACCCATTTGCATCGGCCGCACACGCCTTGCCTGCCATCACCTCTGTCTCAGCTAGGTCTGTCTCTGCTGCGGCACAGCGGCCTCTCTCTCGCCTCTCTGTGGTGGTCAGCTGTCGGACGGCTGCAACGGAGGCTTGCTGTTGCTGGGTGTGCCGCCTCTGGTGAGTGCCGATATCTCTCTCTTCTCTTTGTATCACCCCCCCCGCGCGGGGGGGCATTGTTAGGCTGTAATGTGTATTTATCCAAGTTTTAAATGCCAGAATATGGGTTTTCAGACTGAGATGCCAATGTCTTCTTCTCTTCTCCTTCCGCCCTCACTCACTCCTTTGACAACAGTGACCTGCAACCGTGCTGGCCATCGACGTCCTCCACTCCCGCCCCCTCAGCAAGCGTCTCAGGCCTGCCGCTGGTGCCGTCCTCGTGTTGTCCATCTTCCTCTGCCCCTTGCACCTACCATCTTGCCTCCATGGATGGGTCCCCTCCTAAGCTTCGATTCCCCAGGCTGTCTGCAACTCTTCGCAGCATCCCCTGCCCTCCCATGACTGCCATGGAATCCATTGGTTAGCTCCATTTTGAAGACTGCCTCAAATTCCTGCTGTCTTATCTAGAGGGGATGGGGTCCATGGCCGTTTTGCTGAATCCAGCAGCAAGCTCCATCTCAATATTCCCCTCAACCTCTCGCTGCCGGCTCACTGTCAGATTTAGAGGAGATGGAAGCCACAGAGCAACCACAGATGTGGGTGAGATGTGGATCGCAGAATGAGTTCGGATGGCCTTGGATGGTAGTTCTGATCTCTGGGAAGAAATTGTGATGGGGATCCCATGCTCAGGCTGTGGCATGGAGGTCGAATCCATGTGGCAATGAAGAGAGGTGATAGAGGGAGGAAGAGACTGTGCTGCCATGGTTGAGGAATATGAGATCAGTAGAGGGAGGAGAAGAGCAAGGAAGAAGGGATGGGCATTTTGGTCTGAAATTTTGCATAATGGCATCTCCAGGAGTATTGCAACTTTGTAGTGTCATTTTTCCAAAGAGCAAAATAGTGATGGCATTTCTCTGAATCGCCAAAGTTGCAATGCCATATATCTAAGTTTCCCAATTTGCCCGCTTTATGACAGAGTGCTGCTGATCAGGAACCAATGTTCCACACTGTTCTGAGATGTGAACTAGTGTGCATGCAGGACTATATAAAGAACAGTTTGATTCGTGCATCCTAAATAAAATTGTTCTGAACAATCCTTTTTTTGCTTGCTGCTGTATAGAGAGAAGATTCACTGGTGATTTGGAATAGTTGCTGTCACGAATGTTGTGCACAGCGACATGCCCTGATGCTGTTCCGGATTGCATACCGGTGAGTACCACTCACCCAATTTGACTACCAAATTTTGTTTTTATGCATGTTTTTCTTTCTCAAACTTAGATATTTACTAGTACATGAGATGCTAGATAAACGTCTTAGATGCTACATAGCATATAAAATCACAGCTACATCATGACAAAATTTCATTTCCTAACCTCTGCTTATGGAAACAAAGAAAGAGACATTTGTGCTTGCCTTTTTAGCACAAGCATATTATTAGTGTATAAATCAGATCCTTTTTTCACCAATACAACATTCTTTCTTAATAAAGACATTTCAAGGTTACATGTTTTTAGCGTACAATCTTTTCATATATAGAATAAAATAGGTGGTCTTGTTCACTTCCTCATTCTTCAGCAACTAGTACTAGAATGCATCAACTGTTCCCTAGTACTGCGTCAGCAAATTTGCAGCCGTGCAGTGAACCAACCAATGGAAACGAGAGCTGGCTGGCTTTGACATCTGAGGTAGCTTAGCTAGACGTCCATCCAGCTATAATAAACTAGTAGTATTTCCTCTTGGTACTTGCGTGATGGATTGGTTTATGCCCCCCACCGCTTCTCTGTGACCACAAACAACCTCCTTTCTGCCAACCGCCATTGCCAGTTGCTATAATTGGCTGTACTTACACGTGCTTCTGGTCTGGTCATCATCTACCTTAACAAGGCAAAAGGGGACGAGGAGGAGGATTGGGGTGAGGAGACGGAGGAGGGGCTCGCGGGGCAAGGAGGAGGAGGAGGAGGAGGAGGAGGAGGAGCTGATCCGTCTGCCATGGGCATCGCCGGCCTTCCTTCTGACATCCTCGTGGAGGTGACTGCCAGAATCGCCGGGGAGTCGACGACGCCCCTCGACGACATCGTCAGCCTCAGGCGATCGTAAGTGACCAATTAATTGTTCCTTTCATTTCTATTGTTCGCCTGTGATTGTGAAATGATCCAAGGTGCTATATCATGAACATGTGTCTCTTCAGATGCAAGGTGTTCCGCGACGCGACGGCGGCGAGGGAGGTGGGCCGGTGCATGGCGGTGGACAGGGAGTGGCGTCTGCACTGGTGGGACAAGGAGAGGTTCCTCTCGGTGCTCGGGGAGTGCGCGGCCACCGGCAACCCCGAAGCGTCCTACATCCTCGGCCTGGTAACGTCTGAAGCAACGATACCATCTTGCAGAACCGCGCCATGTTCAGTTTGTTCAGGCGCTTACCAACCCAGCTGCTGCGATTCTGACATCTTCTTCCTTTGCCAGGAGGAGATCTGCAACCGGAGGGGAAAGGAGAGCGGGCTCCAGCACCTCCACCGCGCCATGAAGCACGGCCATGTCGTCGCGGCCTACACCATCGGCATGATAATGCTGCGTGACGCGTACAATCTAGAAGGAATCGAGGAGGCGATGGGATATCTGGAGGGATGCTCTGCAGCAAGGACAAAGAGCAAGATCAAGATTATTTCGGTACGCGGAGAGGCCGCGTCGGTCGTGAGGAGGCTGACGATGCGCCGCTGGAGGACGGCCGTGCCCGCCGCTCCCTGCGCAGACCCGCGGTGCGGGGAGATGGAGACGGCGGAGGCCTGGGACGAGGACGACGAACAGAGGAGGTTCTGCAGCCGGCTGTGCAGATGGAAACATGAATACCGCAAATTTGTGCAGAGGATTTAACGACTCGATTCATTGGTAGGCTGTCGGCCACTCTGCCGGCAGTAAAAGTTGCGAGACACAATTTTAGATTTATCACTTTATGCTTCTCCAATTCTAGATCTGCATCCCAATTTTTCTCGTTCCTAATGGAAAGCTCGCTTAGCACTTTGCCATCCCCGGTGGTTAGGTAGTGATATTTTCCTTGCGGGTCACTGGCTTGCGTGTATCTTTTTGGGCAGCAATATGCTTGCATTTTGTGACATCAGTACTTTTATTTCGGTCATTTTTGTGAATACTGACAAATTCCTGCCCCAACTCATTGTAGTGTCTCGAAGAGTACTTTTAGGTCAGTTTCTCAAAAAATTTAAGCGGTTTGTGTCAATGAAAATGGGGTGGGGGTTAGGCCAACTCCAACGCACGAGGTGCCACCGTCCTTACCATCGTCGTTCTTGGTCACGTCGATGTAGAGGCGGCGTCCAGACATGGGGCGGTGCCCCCCAAAATGGCATGACATCCTGTGCAGGTTGCGGTGGTGGAGGGTGACCACGCCGCCCGCGGTGCTGGTGGGGCGATGATGACGGGCTGCATGGCACCATGTTCGTCCACAACCACGACTTCCCATACATCGCCTCGTTCCACATCGGAGTGAGTGGACGGCCAAGGAGTTGCGGTGGTGGAGGGTGACCACGCCGCCTGCAGTGCTGGTGGGGAAATGATGACGGGCTGCATGGCACCATGGTCGTCCACGACCACGACTTCCCATACATCGCCTCGTTCCACATCGGAGTGAGCGGACGGCCCTCCATGGCCTCCTCCATCACCTCCTCCTTTACTTCCTTCTTGACGTCCAGCTCCGGCACGTAGATGTCCCCGGCGGCTGAGAGTGCCAGCATCTCCTCCAGACTCACCCACTGCGCCTCCTGGCTCCGCTTGTACCCCCTCTTGGAGTCCTCAGTGACGGCCCGCACCAGCCGCTCCTCGGCCGTCATGGTGGAAGCTGGCGGTGGCGGCGACGACGTGGAGGGAGAGGGCGTCGGCGTGAGGCCGCGCACACGAGTTCGACCGTGCACTCTGGGTGGGCTCGGCGCGCGCACACGTGACGCGCTGGGCGTGCTACAAGCACGACCGACAAAGTAGGTTTGCCGACACATGTCGTGCTCGTCCTGGAACCAACTGTCTTAGAGCGGTGAGTTGATGTCGTAGCGCCGGTCGGCGAGTACTGGCGTGGGATGTGGTCGCGCCGACGGGTGATCTCCTCCAGGCGGGCGTGGCCGCTCGCCGACACGAGGGGATAGGCACCCGATCCGGGCTCAGATGCCACCCATTGGGGAGGTGGGCATCGGACCACGGCGACGGGGTGCCAGTCTGCCAGTACCGGCGACAGACGTCCACCTTGACGTATAGCCGGAAGCGCACCAGAGCCGATAGAGGGGAGATCGAGAATGCCGCCAGCGAGGTGGAGTGGGTGGTCGCACTTCGCGACAAGGCGGACAACAAGCCCGCCTTGTGGTCTTGCTTGGCCTTCATGCCCGACACCCACTTCAAGAAGCCCATCGCGACGGTCGGCGGTGAGCGAGGTGGGGCGACGCGGCTAGGGTCTGGTGTCAGGCACGGAGGGAGCAATGTAGTGGGGACGGTGTGGGGAAGTGGAAGTGGATTGCCTAGTCCACGGCTTCGCCATAAAGAAGGACACGGCCGGGGCGGTTAGGTGGCTGACTGAAGGGCATGTGCACTCGTATGGATTAATGGGGTTAGTGGGAGGTAGTGTTGGGAATTGCTGCAGAAATTCAAAAAAATTATACGCATCACCAAGATCAATCTATGGAGTGACTAGCAACGAGAGAGGGGAGTGCATCTTCATACTTTGAAGATCGCGATGCGGAAGCGTTGCAAGAACGCGGTTGGTGGAGTCGTACATGAAGCGATTCAGATCGCGGCCGGATCCGATCCAAGCGCCGAACAACGGCGCCTCCGCGTTCAACACACATGCAGCCCGATGACGTCTCCCGCACCTTGATCCAGCAAGGAGAGAGGGAGAGGTTGGGGAAGACTACGTCCAGCGGCAACACGACGGCGTGGTGGTGGTGGAGGAGCGTGGTACTCCGGCAGGGCTTCGCCAAGCGCTACGAGAGACGAGGAGGAGGAGAGGTAGGGCTGCGCCGAGAGAGAGGGGGTTTCTCCTGTATGGCAGCCCCCAAAACCCCCACTATTTATAGGAGGGAGGTGGTTGCGCCTCCATCTAGGGTTCCCACCCGAGGGGGTGCGGCAGCCCTAGATGGGTTTGGGGGGCGGCCAAGAGGGGGAGAGAGGGGGCGCGCCTAGGGTTTACCCCCTCTCCTCTTGGCTGCGCCTTGGGCCTTGGTGGGAGGCGCACTAGCCCACTCAGGGGCTGGTCCCTTCTGAAAGGATCGATATGGTTGACTAGAGGGGGGGGGGTGAATAGGCAACTAACAATTTTTAGCTTTTCTTTACCAAATTAAACTTAGCAACAAAGTAGGTTGTGTAGATATGCAACTAGATGGACAACATATATGATGCAACAATAACAAGCACACAAGCAAGCAAGCTATGATACACAACGAAAGCTTGCACAAGTAAAGGTAAGAAATAACCACAAGTGGAGCCGGTGAAGACGAGGATGTGTTATCGAAGTTCCTTCCCTTTGAGAGGAAGTACGTCTCCGTTGGAGCGGTGTGGAGGCACAATGCTCCCCAAGAAGCCACTAGGGCCATTGTATTCTCCTCACGCCCTCACGCAATACGAGGTGTCGTGATTCCACTAGTGGTGCCCTTGAAGGCGGCGACCGAACCTTTACAAACAAGGTTGGGGCTATCTCCACAACCGAATTGGAGGCTCCCAACGACACCACGAAGCTTCACCATAATGGACTATGGCTCCGCGGTGACCTCAACCGTCTAGGGTGCTCAAACACCCAAGAGTAACAAGATCCGCAAGGGATTAGTGGGGGGATCAAATTTCTCTTGGTGGAAGTGTAGATCGATGCCTTCTCAAGCAATCCCTAGGAAATCAACAAGTTTGATTGTCTAGGGAAAGAGATAGGGCGAAAATGGAGCTTTGAGCAGCAATTGAGCTTGGGGAGGAAGAGGTAAGTCTTCTTGAGGAAGAAGACTCCCCTTATATAGTGGAAGAACAAATCCAACTGCTGTCCACCAACTCTGCCCGCAACATGCGGTACTACCGCACGGTCTTGCGGTACTACCGCACGAGGTGCGGTACTACTGCTGGCGCGACATGAGCCAGATCTAGCCCCTGTTGTGTATAGCAATGGGCGGTAGTACTGCCGGAGCGGTACTACCACACGCCCTTGTGGTACTACCGCAAGGCAGGGTTCAGACTAGTCGGGGAAGAGCGTGGACTAATAAAATTACATCCGCGGCTACTTCCGTAGAGTTTCGATCGATGCAAAAACCCGGCATGGTACTACCGCTTGCTCGCAGCGGTACTACCGCGTAGGACGTGAAAGTATAAAAAATTACTTCCGCTCCTACTTCCGTACTAGTTACAACGCAGGGGCAGGGCTCACGGTACTACCGCGCCCTTGGTACGGTACTACCGCGATGTGCGGTAATACCGCAACCGAGGAGCGGTACTACCATGAGACCCTGCGGTACTACCGCTACTTTGAGCGATACTACCGCATGCCTCCGAGTAGTAGTAGTAGAACGCCACTGTTTTTGCAAAGACAAGGAAAACAGCCGGAGCTCCAATGAAGCGAAGGAAAGGTGGTGCGAATGAATGGATGTATACGTGTTGATTCCACCCTAACCTTTCCAAAGCGGACCCCCTCTTAATAGTACGGCTTTCCTAAGACTCAATTCCACCGAAAAGAAACAAAAGGAAACACCGTCTTCAATAGGTTCCGAGGGGCACTTAATCGTCTTGTGCCTAGACATGAGATATCTGAAATGCTCAATGTACACGATTAGTCCGCAAAAGCATTGTCATCAATCACCAAAACTACTTAGGGAGAAATATGCCCTTACAATCTCCCCCTTTTTGGTGACAATACGGGATTTGCACATAGATATGAAAACAAGATAATAAGCAAACCCAACATGTATATAAAATATAGGCAAGCTCCCCCTAGATGTGTGCATTCTTAGGAAGATGTTTTGGACTGCACAACGCACATACTAGGATCAACACTCCCCCTATATTTTATAAACAACACACTCCTTGCAACTAATAATATGACGCTACGCATGGATGCAAGGAGGATATCGTGAGCATAGAGTAACAAGGCAAGTAAAGCATAGGCTCACAACCTACTAGATAGCATAGACATATTGAAGATATAAAGGAGAAGTGTGCATATGTCTCACACCATATGATAGTAGTCGATAGGTCTCACACATACGACGCAAACCAAACACGAAGCAAACAAGGTTCAACAGAACGAAAGCCAAAGCACACAAAGCAAATAGCACGGCACAAGACACGCAAATCCCTACACTCTCTCCCCCTTTGGCATCGAGACACCAAAAGGGCAGAGAGGACACCTACGACATAAGTGGCAGCTCAGGCGGAAGTGATCAGTCGTCATGTGCCTCGTCAGTCTCCTCCTGCTCCTCCTCGGAATCAGACCACTTGTACCCCTGCTTGGCAATCCACTTAGCCTCTGTAGTAATGACCTTCTCAGAGCCACTAGACACGTCCTCGCCGAATGTCCTCAAGATCTTCTTGTCGCGCCGGCGAACCTCCTTCTGAGCGACATGAGACTTGTATTGCCCCTTGGCCTGCATACAGAACAAATCCTTCATCTTGCTCTTCAGCTTTTTAGCCCACTAGGGCTCAGACGAGGAGGGAGTATATCCTCCAGAACTGTCCTCATCAGCTGCCTCCTCCTCAATCTCATCCTCATCCACATCCATCTAAGCCGCTGCAGCCTCAGCACGGGTAGTGGTGTTAGCCCACTGGCTCTTGATGCGGAGCTTGATAGGCTCATGACAAACCCAGTGGGGATCCTCAAACTCTTCATCAGGACAGAGCTTCTCCCAAGTCTTGGTGATCAGCAGAAACAGGTACGGACCATAGATAGGCACTTTACAGGTGAACACCGCAAAACGTAACTCACACCACATGATATGTGAGATATCAACTGGTTGAGTCCGAGCACGACGTGCCTCCTCACAAATGAGAATCATGTCCACAAGAAATGCATGTACCTTGTCCTTGTCCCCAATTAATGCGGGGAAACAGAGAGTTGCGAAAGATCCGATGCATAATATCCAGAAAAGGGTTCAGAACGTCTTCTTGCCACTTGCGAGTGTCTTCTCAACATAATAGGGCTGCAGCTTGTTCTGGTTGGCAGACTCTTGATTGGCATGAGGGTGAACTCCAAGAGGCGTGTGGAGCCCCTCATCAGCAACCTGAAGCAGATCCATGAAGTCCTTGCAAGTAGCAGTCATCTTTTGGCCATTGGTCATCCAGTCATGTTGCGTTCCTCCTTAGGATGGAAGTGGACCGAAGCAAAGAACTAGGCCACAATCTCAGGGTCAAAGTCCATATGAAAGGACATGACGTGCTCAATGCCAAACTGCTGCACGAGGTCCAGAGCCTCGGCAAAATAGGCCCGGTGCTCCTCCTTCCTCATATGATTCATGTCAATCCAGTGTGCATCCACATATAAGTTGTGCTTGATCTTGAGCACCTCCGTGAAGATAAGGTACTGCTGCTTGGTCTAGAACAAATCATCTCCTCTGAACTATGCATTGGGATTCACATAGGGATTGATCTTCCTCCTAGAGACAAACTCAGCCAACGGAATCTCGTCCATACCCATTGTTGGTTCCTTGTTCTTGGTGGCTGTGGACTTAGTTCTGCGTTGGGGGGCATTGGAGCCATCAGGAACATCATCTTGGTTGCGCACACGCTTCGACCCTATGTCACGGCTGGGATTCGAGTGACGGACATTTGAACCGGAGCCACCACCTATGACACAAACACAAGAACATGCAAGAGAAGCAAAGAGGATCAATACAAAAGCCATGGCGAAGCACGAGAAACACATAGGAATGGTAATAAGTGTTGGGGAACGTAGTATTTTAAAATTTTCCTACGATCACGCAAGATCTATCTACCAGATGCATAGCAACGAGAGGGAAGAGTGTGTCTACGTACCCTCGTAGACCGGAAGCGGAAGCGTCAAGTGACGCGGTTGATGTAGTCGAACTTCTTCGCGATTCAACCGATCAAGCACCGAACGTACGGCACCTCCGCGTTCAGCACACGTTCAGCTTGATGACGTCCCACGAGCTCTTGATCCAGTTGACCTTCACGGGAGAGTTTCGTCAGCACGACGGCGTGGTGATGGATATGATGTATTTACCGGCGTAGGGCTTCGCCTAAGCACTGCAACGGTATGACCGAGGTGTGTTTCTGTGGAGGGGGGCACCGCACACGGCTGGAACAATTCAACTTGTGTGTTTTTGGGTGCCCCCTGCCCCCGTATATAAAGGATCAAGAGGGGAGGGCCGGCCGGCCTCCTATGGTGCGGCTAGGGCAATCCTACTAGGAATAGGATTGCAATCCTATTCCTAGTAGGAGTCCACCAAGAAGGAAGAGAGGGAAAGGAAAAGAGGGAGAGGTGGCGCCCCCCCTATCCTAGTCCAACTAGGATCCCTAGGTGGGGCGCCGGCCAGCCTCTATGGGCTGCCTCTCTCCTTTCCTCAAGGCCCACTATGGACCATCCCCCTTCGTAGGGGGTTCCGGTAACCCCCTCCGGCAATCCAGTTAAATCCGAAACTTTTCCGGAACACTTCCGGTGTCCGAATATAGTCGCCCAATATATCAATCTTTATGTCTCGGACATTCCGAGACTCCTCGTCATGTCCGTGATCTCATCCGGGACTCCGAACTACCTTCGGTACATCAAAACTCATAAACTCATAATACCGATCGTCATCAAACATTAAGCGTGCGGACCCTACGGGTTCGAGAACTATGTAGACATGACCGAGACTCATCTCCGGTCAATAACCAATAGCGGAACCTGGATGTTCATATTGGCTCCTACATATTCTACGAAGATCTTTATCGGTCAAACCGCATAACAACATATGTTGTTCCTTTTGTCATTGGTATGTTACTTGCCCGAGATTCGATCGTCGGTATCTCCATACCTAGTTCAATCTCGTTACCGGCAAGTCTCTTTACTCGTTCCGTAGCACATCATCTCGTGACTAACTTATTAGTCTTTTGCTTGCAAGGCTTATTGTGATGTGTGTTACCGAGAGGGCCCAGAGATACCTCTCCGACACTCGGAGTGACAAATCCTAATCTTGATCTATGCCAACACCACGAATACTTTCGGAGACACCTGCAGAGCATCTTTATGATCACCCAGTTACGTTGTGACGTTTGATAGCACACAAGGTGTTCCTACGGTATTCGGGAGTTGCATAATCTCATAGTCATAGGAACATGTATAAGTAGTCATGAAGAAAGCAATAGCAGTAAAACTAAACGATCATAGTGCTATGCTAACGGATGGGTCTTGTCCATCACATCATTCTCCTAATGATGTGATCCCGTTGATCAAATGACAACTCATGTCTATGGTTAGGAAACATAACCATCTTTGATCAATGAGCTAGTCTAGTAGAGGCATACTAGGGACACTCTGTTTTGTCTATGTATTCACACATGTACTAAGTTTCCGGTTAATACAATTCTAGCATGAATAATAAACATTTATCATGATATAAGGAAATATAAATAACAACTTTATTATTGGCTCTAGGGCATATTTCCTTCAGTCTCCCACTTGCACTAGAGTCAATAATCTAGCTCACATCGCCATGTGATTTAATACCGATAGTTCACATCGTTATGTGAATAACACCCATAGTTCACATCACCATGTGACCAACACCCAAAGGGTTTACTAGAGTCAATAATCTAGTTCACATCGCTATGTGATTAATACCCAAGAGTAATAAGGTGTGATCATGTTTTGCTTGTGAGAGAAGTTTAGTCAACGGGTCTGTCACATTCAGATCCGTATGTATTTCGCAAATTTCTATGTCTACAATGCTCTGCATGGAGCTACTCTAGCTAATTGCTCCCACTTTCAATACGCATCCAGATTGATACTTAGAGTCATCTGGATTTAGTGTCAAAGCTTGCATCGGCGAAACCCTTTACGACGAACTCTTTATCACCTCCATAATCGAGAAATATTTCCTTAGTCATCCAATTACTAAGGATAATTTTGACCGCTGTACAGTGATCTACTCCTGGATCACTATTGTACCTCCCTGTCAAACTCATGGCAAGGTACACAACGTGTTTTGTACACAGCATGGCATACTTTATAGAACCTATGGCTGAGGCATAGGGAATGACTTTCATTCTCTCTATATTTTTCTGCCGTGGTCTGGCTTTGAGTCTTACTCAACTTCACACCTTACAAGTCAGGCAAGAACTCCTTCTTTGACTGATCCATTTTGAACTACTTCAAAATCTTATCAAGGTATGTACTCATCGAAAGTCTTATCAAGCGTCTTGATCTATCTCTATAGATCTTGATGCCCAATATGTAAGCAGCTTCACCAAGGTCTTTCTTTGAAAAAACTCCTTTCAAACACTCCTTTATGCTTTCCAGAAAATTCTACATCATTTCCGATCGACAATATGTCATTCACATATACTTATCAGAAAGGTTGTAGTGCTCCCACTCACTTTCTTGTAAATACAGGCTTCACCGCAAGTCTGTATAAATCTATATGCTTTGATCAACTTATCAAAGCGTATATTCCAACTCCGAGATGCTTGCACCAGTCCATAGATGGATCGCTGGAGCTTGCACATTTTGTTAGAACCTTTAGGATTGACAAAACCTTCTTGTTGCATCATATACAACTCTTCTTTAATAAATCCATTAAAGAATGCAGTTTCATTATCCATTTGCCAGATTTCATAAAATGTGGCAATTGTTAACATGATTCGGACAGACCTAAGCATCGCTACGGGTGAGAAAATCTCATCGTAGTCAACACCTTGAACTTGTCGAAAACCTTTCGCAACAAGTCGAGCTTTGTAGATAGTAACATTACCATCGGCGTTAGTCTTCCTCTTAAAGATCCATTTATTTTCAATGGCTTGTCGACCATCGGGCAAGTCAACCAAAGTCCCTACTTTGTTCTCATACATGGATCCCATCTCAGATTTCATGGCCTCAAGCCAATTTGCGGAATCTGGGCTCATCATCGCTTCCTCATAGTTCGTAGGTTCATCATGGTCTAGTAACATGACTTCCAGAACTGGGTTGCCGTACCACTCTGGTGCGGAACGTACTCTGGTTGATCTACGATGTTCAGCAAAAACTTGATCTGAAGTTTCATGATCATCATCATTAACTTCCTCTCTAATTGGTGTAGGAATCACTAGAACTAGTTTCTGTGATGTACTACTATCCAATTCGGGAGAAGGTACAATTACCTCATCAAGTTCCACTTTCCTCCCACTCACTTCTTTCGAAAGAAACTCCTTCTCTAGAAAGGATCCATTCTTAGCAACGAATATCTTGCCTTCGGATCTGTGATAGAAGGTGTACCCAACAGTCTCCTTTGGGTATCCTATGAAGACACATTTCTCCGACTTGGGTTCGAGCTTATCAGGTTGAAGCTTTTTCACATAAGCATCGCAGTCCCAAACTTTAAGAAATGACAGCTTAGGTTTCTCGTCAAACCACAGTTCATGCGGTGTCATCTCCACGGATTTAGATGGTGCCCTATTTAACGTGAATGTAGCTGTCTCTAATGCATAACCCCAAAAGCGATAGTGGTAGATCGGTAAGAGACATCATCGATCGCACCATATCTAATAAAGTACGGTTATGACGTTCGGACACACCATTACACTGTGGTGTTCCAGGTGGCGTGAGTAGTGAAACTATTTCACATTGTTTTTACTGAAGGCCAAACTCGCTAACTCAAATATTTTACCTCTACGATCATATCGTAGAAACTCTTATTTTCTTGTTACGATGATTCTCCACTTCACTCTGAAATTCCTTGAACTTTTCAAATGTTTCAGACTTGTGCTTCATTAAGTAGATATACCCATATCTGCTCAAATCATCAGTGAAGGTTAGAAAATAATGATACCTGCCGCGAACTTCAACACTCATTGGTCCACATACATCAGTATGTATGATTTCCAACAACTCTGTTGCTCGCTCCACAGTTCCGGAGAACGGAGTTTTAGTCATCTTGCCCATGAGGCATGGTTCGCAAGCACCAAGTGATTCATAATCAAGTGATTCCAAAAGTCCATCACTATGGAGTTTCTTCATGCGCTTTACACCAATATGACCTAAACGGCAGTGCCATAAATAAGTTGCACTATCATTATTAACCTTGCATCTTTTGGCTTCAATATTATGAATATGTGTATCACACGATCGAGATCCAACAAACCATTTTCATTGGGTGTATGACCATAGAAGGTTTTATTCATGTAAACAGAACAACAATTATTCTCTAACTTACATGAATAACCGTATTGCAATAAACATGATCAAATCATATTCATGCTCAACACAAACACCAAATAACACTTATTTAGGTTCAATACTAATCCCGAAAGTATATGGAGTGTGCGATGATGATCATATCAATCTTGGAACTACTTCCAATACACATCGTCACTTCATCCTTTAACTAGTTTCTGTTCATTATGCAACTCCCATTTCGAGTTACTACTCTTTAGCAACTGAACCAATATCAAATACCGAGGGGTTGCTATGAACACTAGTAAAATACACATCAATAATCTGTATATCAAATATACCTTTGTTCACTTTGCCATCCTTCTTATCCGCCAAATATCTAGGGCAGTTCCACTTCTAGTGACCATTTCCTTTGCAGTAGAAGCACTTAGTTTCAGGCTTGAGTTTAGCTTTGGGTTTCTTCACGGGAGTGACAACTTGCTTGTCATTCTTCTTGAAGTTCCCCTTCTATCCCTTTGCCCTTTACTTGAAACAAGTGGTCTGGTTAACCATCAACACTTGATGCTCTTTCTTGATTTCTACCTTCGCCGATTTCAGCATCGTGAAGAGCTCGAGAATTACTTTCGTCATCCCTTGCATATTATAGTTCATCACGAAGTTCTACTAACTTGGTGATAGTGTCTAGAGAACTTTGTCAATTACTATCTTATCTGGAAGATTAACTCCCACTTGATTCAAGCAATTGTACTACCCAGACAATCTGAGCACATGCTCACTGGTTGAGCTATTCTCCTCCATCTTGTAGGCAAAGTACTGTCAGAGGTCTTATACCTCTCGACACGGGCATGAGTATGAAATACTAATTTCAACTCTTGGAACATCTCATATGCTCCGTGGCGTTTCAAAACATTTTTGAAGTCCCGGTTATAAGCCGTAAAGTATGGTGCACTAAACTATCAAGTAGTCATCATATCGAGCTTTTGTCAAAACGTTCATAACGTCTACATCTGCTCCTGCAATAGGTCTGTCACCTAGCGGTGCATCAAGGGCATAATTCTTCTGTGCAGCAATGAGGATAATCCTCATATCACGGAACAATTCCGCATCATTGCTACTAACATCTTTCAACTTGGTTTTTCTCTAGGAACATATAAAAATAAACGTGGAGCAACATCGCGAGCTATTGATCTACAACATAGATATGCTAATACTACCAGGACTAAGTTCATGATAAATTAAAGTTCAATTAATCATATTACTTAAGAACTCCCACTTAGATAGACATCCCTCCGGTCATCTAAATGATCACGTGATCCAAATCAACTAAACCATGTCCGATCATCACGTGAGATGGAGTAGTTTCAATGGTGAACATCTTATGTTGATCATATCTACTATATGATTCACGCTTGACCTTTCGGTCTCCAGTGTTCCGAGGCCATATCTGCATATGCTAGGCTCGTCAAGTTTAACCCGAGTATTCTGCGTGTGCAAAACTGGCTTACACCCGTTGTATTTGAACGTAGAGCTTATCACACCCGATCATCACGTGGTGTCTCGGCACGACGAACTTTCGCAACGGTGCATACTCAGGGAGAACACTTATACCTTGAAATTTAGTAAGGGATCATCTTATAATGCTACCGTGGTTCTAAGCAAAATAAGAAGCATAATAAGATAAACATCACATGCAATCAAAATATGTGACATGATATGGCCATCATCATCTTGTGCTTTTGATCTCCATCTCCAAAGCACCGTCATGATCACCTTCGTCACCGGCGCGACACCTTGATCTCCATCGTAGCATCGTTGTCGTCTCGCCAACTATTGCTTCTATGACTATCGCTACCGCTTAGTGATAAAGTAAAGCAATTACATGGCGATTGCATTTCATACAATAAAGCGACAACCATATGGCTCCTGCCAGTTGCCGATAACATTACAAAACATGATCATCTCATACAAAAACCGTATAACTCATCATGTCTTGACCATATCACATCACAACATGCCCTGCAAAAACAAGTTAGACGTCCTCTACTTTGTTGTTGCAAGTTTTACGTGGCTGCTACGGGCTTAGCAAGAACCGTTCTTACCTACGCATACAAAACCACAACGATGTTTCGTCAAGTATGTGCTGTTTTAACCTTCACAAGGACCGGGCGTAGCCACACTTGATTCAGCTAAAGTGAGAGAGACAGACACCCGCCAGTCATCTTTAAGCAACGAGTGCTCGTAACGGTGAAACCAGTCTCGCGTAAGCGTACGCGTAATATCGGTCCGGGCCGCTGCATCTCACAATACCGCCGAAGCAAAGTATGACATGCTGGTAAGCAGTATGACTAGTATCGCCCACAACTCATTGTGTTCTACTCGTGCATATCATCTACGCATAGACCTGGCTCATGATGCCACTGTTGGGGAACGTAGTATTTTAAAATTTTCCTACGATCACGCAAGATCTATCTACCAGATGCATAGCAACGAGAGGGAAGAGTGTGTCTACGTACCCTCGTAGACCGGAAGCGGAAGTGTCAAGTGACGCGGTTGATGTAGTCGAACTTCTTCGCGATTCAACCGATCAAGCACCGAACGTACGGCACCTCCGCGTTCAGCACATGTTCAGCTTGATGACGTCCCACGAGCTCTTGATCCAGTTGACCTTCACGGGAGAGTTTCGTCAGCACGACGGCGTGGTGACGGATATGATGTATTTACCGGCGTAGGGCTTCGCCTAAGCACTGCAACGGTATGACCGAGGTGTGTTTCTGTGGAGGGGGGCACCGCACACGGCTGGAACAATTCAACTTGTGTGTCTTTGGGTGCCCCCCTGCCCCCGTATATAAAGGATCAAGAGGGGAGGGCCGGCCGGCCTCCTATGGTGCGGCTAGGGCAATCCTACTAGGAATAGGATTGCAATCATATTCCTAGTAGGAGTCCACCAAGAAGGAAGAGAGGGAAAGGAAAAGAGGGAGAGGTGGCGCCCCCCCTATCCTAGTCCAACTAGGATCCCTAGGTGGGGCACCGGCCAGCCTCAATGGGCTGCCTCTCTCCTTTCCTCATGGCCCACTATGGACCATCCCCCTTCGTAGGGGGTTCCGGTAACCCCCTCCGGCAATCCAGTTAAATCCGAAACTTTTCCGGAACACTTCCGTTGTCCGAATATAGTCGTCCAATATATCAATCTTTATGTCTCGGACATTCCGAGACTCCTCGTCATGTCCGTGATCTCATCCGGGACTCCGAACTACCTTCGGTACATCAAAACTCATAAACTCATAATACCGATCGTCATCAAACGTTAAGCGTGCGGACCCTACGGGTTCGAGAACTATGTAGACATGACCGAGACTCATCTCCGGTCAATAACCAATAGCGGAACCTGGATGTTCATATTGGCTCCTACATATTCTACGAAGATCTTTATCGGTCAAACCGCATAACAACATACGTTGTTCCTTTTGTCATTGGTATGTTACTTGCCCGAGATTCGATCGTCGGTATCTCCATACCTAGTTCAATCTCGTTACCGGCAAGTCTCTTTACTCGTTCCGTAACACATCATCTCGTGACTAACTTATTAGTCTTTTGCTTGCAAGGCTTATTGTGATGTGTGTTACCGAGAGGGCCCAGAGATACCTCTCCGACACTCGGAGTGACAAATCCTAATCTTGATCTATGCCAACACCACGAATACTTTCGGAGACACCTGCAGAGCATCTTTATGATCACCCAGTTACGTTGTGACGTTTGATAGCACACAAGGTGTTCCTACGGTATTCGGGAGTTGCATAATCTCATAGTCATAGGAACATGTATAAGTCATGAAGAAAGCAATAGCAGTAAAACTAAACGATCATAGTGCTATGCTAACGGATGGGTCTTGTCCATCACATCATTCTCCTAATGATGTGATCCCGTTGATCAAATGACAACTCATGTCTATGGTTAGGAAACATAACCATCTTTGATCAATGAGCTAGTCTAGTAGAGGCATACTAGGGACACTCTGTTTTGTCTATGTATTCACACATGTACTAAGTTTCCGGTTAATACAATTCTAGCATGAATAATAAACATTTATCATGATATAAGGAAATATAAATAACAACTTTATTATTGCCTCTAGGGCATATTTCCTTCAATAAGTAGGGGCTACAAAGAAGTTGTGGAGTGAACGGTAGTACTGCTCTAAGATGCGGCAGTAAATTTTTAGTGCTGCTCTAGCTGTGGTAGTACTGCGCCGGAGTGGCATTGTAGTACCGCACATGGAGCGGTACTAAAAATTTACTTCCGCGCCGAGCATGGTAGTACCGCGCCAGAGGAGCGGTAGTACCGCTTGCGACAAACGCGTCAGAGCAGTAGTACCACGCGCGACCTGCGGTAGTACCGCTCGGGGTCAGATCCGAAGGCGGATCCGATCTATGAACGCGTGAGACAACAAGAGCGCTACTACGGTCGATCACAACTCCTTGGTAGCAACATACTAACTAGCATCTCTACTACACAACTACTCTCCTACACCCTAATCTTGCATGGATAGGGCCTAAAAGATCTCAAGAACAACATGCATCTCCCCAAAACCTAGAGACAAAACAAAGGGCAAAAGAAGAAAGGATTTGGGGAGAAACCTTGTTCCATGGCAAGAGGGCGAGGTGGGGAATGATCCCACCAGTCGGAATACGAGGAGAGTGGCCGGAGAAGGAGATCCGGCGAGGTCCTCTGGCGCCGTTCTTGGGCGTGAGAGAGAGAGAGAGAGAGACGCCGTCGGGAAAACGAGTTGAATGGGTATGGGGGAGTTAGAACTCCCCTGCCCGCTTATAACCCCCACCCGCTCATAAGGACGCGGTAGTACCATGTATCATCGCGGTAGCACCGCCCGGGCGGTAGTACCGCGCACAGGGCGGTAGTACCACTCTCCAGCGGCAGTAAAAGATTACTGCCGTGCTAGTTGCGGTAGTACCGTGAAGCTCTCTTGCGGTAGTACCGTGGCAAGCCACGATAGTACCGTTCCCCCAAGAAAGTGCAAGTTTCGAAAAAGAAGGCTTATGCAAAGCAACTACCGACCAAGAACACACAATCACGACAACATGAGTGATAGGCAACAGACAACTAGAACCACACATGAGACACCCCTCTCCAAAAGAGGTCGGTGGCTGGAGCCACCTATGTTTGAGTTACTTGGTATGGCACAACAAATAATTATCCTTGGGCCCATGACCAACACTTGTCTTGAAGCACTAGTACCATCTAAAATGGCAAACATGAAAGACTTGATCGATTTATGCATAATGGGGGGGGGGGGAGGAAGAGTTAATTGAGAGAACAATGCTCCCCCTATGTCCATGCCTACACCTAGACAAGATGATCATGATGAGTGGGAGGAGGTGTGCAAGATTTCAATCCACATTGCTCAAATTTATGATATTTAGCTCATGCCTTAACTCGTGAAATCTTGCTTCATCCAAAGGCTTCGTGAAGATATCTGCAAGGTTATCATGTGTGTTGACATAATGAATATCAATTTCTACTCGCCGAATATGCTCCCGGATGAAGTGATACCGAATCTCAATATGCTTCGTCTTGAAGTGTTGCACTGGGTTGAGAGAAATCTTGATGGCACTTTCATTGTCACACCAAAGAGGCACTTTGTCACAAGTGACACCGTAATCCTTTAAAGTTTGCCTCATCCATAGAAGTTGTGCACAACAACTGCCGGCTGCCACATACTCCGCTTCGGTGGACGAGAGAGACACACACCTTTGCTTCTTTGAAGACCAACTCACCAAAGAGCAACCAAGGAATTGGCACCCTCCGGAAGTGGACTTCCTATCCACTTTATCTCCCGCCCAATCCGAATCTGAGAAACCTACAAGGTTGAAGTTTGCTCCTCTTGGGTACCACAAGCCAAAGTTTGGGGTATGAGCCAAATATTGAAAGATTTGCTTGACTGCCACAAAGTGACTTTCCTTATGTGAGGCTTGAAACCGTGCACAAATTCCCACACTCAACATAATATCCGGTCTAGATGCACAAAGGTAAAGCAAGGATCCAATCATAGACCGATATACCTTTTGATCCACCGCTTTACCATTGGGATCAATGTCAAGTTGGCACTTGGTAGGCATTGGAGTAGTAGCCGGCTTGACATCACTTAGATTGAACCTCTTGAGCATGTCTTGAGTGTATTTGGCTTGTTTGATGAAGATTCCTTCTCTTCTTTGTTTGATCTCGAAACCAAGGAAGAACTTCAACTCTCCCATCATGGACATCTCAAATTGCGCGGTCATGAGTGCGGCAAACTCATCATTGAAAGCTTTGTTAGGTGAACCAAAGATAATATCATCAACATATAGTTGGCACACAAACAACTCCCCTTTGACCTTCTTAGTAAAAAGAGTGGGGTCGATTTTCCCAATTTCAAACCCACGATCTTGCAACAACTCGGTAAGATGCTCATACCACGCACGTGGGGCTTGTTTAAGGCCATAGAGCGCCTTATCGAGTTGATACGCGTGATTGGGGAACTTAGGATCCTCAAACCCTGGGGGTTGTTTGACATACACCAACTCATTAAGAGGACCATTTAGAAAAGCACTTTTCACATCCATTTGTTGCAATTTAAAGTTATGATGAGAAGCATAGGCAAGCAACAAACGAATAGATTCAAGGCGAGAAACGGGGGCAAAGGTTTCACCATAGTCGATACCCTCGACTTGGGAGTAGCCTTGAGCCACCAAACGAGCCTTATTGCGAATGACAATTCCGTGAGCCTCTTGCTTGTTCTTAAAGATCCACTTGGTTCCAATGACATTATGGTTCTCCTTCGGCCTTGGCACCAGACGCCACACTTTGTTGCTCGAAGTTATGGAGTTCTTCATGCATGGCATTGAGCTAATCGGGGTCTTCGAGCGCCTCATAGAACTTTTGAGGTTCAACACAAGAGACAAAAGCTTGATGAGCACAATAGTTTGCTAATTGTCTACGAGTGCTTACCCCTTTGTGATGCTTCCAAGAATATTCTCCATGTGATGCTCTCTAGAAGCGAGCCTGGAAGCAACTTTGGCAGCACGACGCTCCAATTGCTCTTCAAGAGATAATTGAGGAGCTATGAGTTGATCATCTCGAGCGTCGTCATGAGCTTGATCTTGATCTTGAGCTTGCTCTTGATCTTGAACATGCTCGGGAGAGGGAACTTGGCCTTGTGCATCACTTGGTGGCTCACCACCATCTTGTGGTTGATCTTGCACTTGGCCTTGTTCATCCGGTTGAGGGCCTTCACTTTGTTCTTCGGAAGCGTGTGGGTCTTGGGTTGGTGATGGTTCCACTTGAGTGGAACATTGTCCTTCTCCTTCGGCCGCAAGGGGTTCCTCAATGGGTAGGATATAACCAACACCCATTCTTCTTATGGCTTGGGGAGGAATTTCATCACCTACATCACAAGTACCACTTTGCTCCAGTTGGGAGCCGTTATTCTCATCAAACTCTACGTTACATGTCTCCTCAATGAGTCCATTGGACTTGTTGAGGACACGGTAAGCATGAGAGTTTGTAGGATAACCAACAAATATGACCTCATGAGCTCTAGCTTCAAATTTAGACAAACGAGCACCTTTCTTGAGTATGAAACACTTACAACCAAACACCCGGAAGTACTTGAGATTGGGCTTGTTACAGGTAAGTATCTCATATGGAGTCTTGTTCAAGCCTTTGCGAAGATAGAGCCGATTGGATGCATGACAAGCGGTGTTGATGGCTTCGGCCCAAAAGTTGTACGGAGACTTGAACTCCGCCATCATGGTCCTTGCCGCGTCCATCAATGTCCGGTTCTTTCTCTCCGCCACACCATTTTGTTGAGGGGTATAAGGTGCGGCATATTGATGCTTGATCCCCTCATCACTAAGAAACTCATCCAAGGTGTAGTTCTTGAACTCGATGCCGTTGTCACTTTGAATCATCAAGATCTTTGCATCATGTTGTCGCTGAGCTTCATTTGCAAAGTTGATGACAGTTTGTTGGGTCTCACTCTTCCTCTTGAAGAAGTATACCCAAGTGTATCTTGAATAATCATCTACAATCACCAAGCAATACTTTCTACCCCCAAGACTATCAAAGGATGGAGGTCCAAAGAGATCCATGTGAAGGAGCTCTAACGATCTTTTTGAGTAGATGATAGTCGTGGGAGGGTGAGCCTTCTCATGTAACTTTCCTTCAATACAAGCACTGCAAGCATGATCTTTGGCAAAACTAACATTTGTTAGTCCACGAACATGGTCCCCCTTGAGGAGACTTTGCAAAGATCTCATATTGACATGGGCTAACCAGCGATGCCAAAGCCAACCCACATCAACTTTAGCCATTAGGCAAGTCGCGGTCTTAGTGGGTTACTCCGAGAAGTTAACCACATAGAGACCGTTCTCGACATGCCCAACATAGGCTACTTTAAGAGTCTTGCTCCACAAGAGGGCCACGGTATCAATATCAAAGAATGTGGAAAAGCCCATGAGTGCAAGTTGACGAACAGAAAGTAAATTGTATGCAAGGGACTCAACAAGCATGACTTTCTCGATCGTGAGATCATGAGAAACAACAATCTTGCCAAGCCCCAATACCTTAGAAGATGAAGCATCACCCCATTCGACGTTGGTGGCCATAGATGAACCTTGGTGCACGTCCACTACCAAGTCTTTGCTTCCGGTCATATGATTTGTGGCTCCACTATCGAGCAACCATGATCCCCCATCGGAAGCAAACTCCTACAAGAGATCAATGCTTGGATTTAAGTACCCATTTTGTAATGGGTCCTTTGAGGTTAGTAACAAGGGTCTTAGGAACCCAAATATACCATTCAATGTACTCATAAGAAGAGCCAACAAATTTAGAAAAACATGTCCATCACTAGCATGGCATAGAACATAAGAAGGGTTAAAGTCGCCGGCTTTGTTGGATGGCGTGGTGGTGTTTTTCTTGACTCCACCACTCTTCACATTGTTCTTCTTCTTAGGAGCACCCTCTCCCTCTTTTACAAAGTTTTGCTTGATATGAGGAGGTTGCTTGGTCTTGCCATTCTTCTTCTTCTTGGGCTTGGGAGCAAACCCAATTCCTTCCTCTGCCACAACCTCCTTTGATTGCTCAAAAGATCGTTGAGGTTCTTCTCATCTTGCATACAAGACACAAGGCCTTTCTCAAGTTGTTTCTTCAACTTGGCATTCTCTTCAACAAGATGCACATGCTCGCAACATGGGTTAGTAGCATTTGCATTATCAATTAAAACCATGCGAGGAAAGGTAGCTTCCTCCTTGGTTAGCGAAACTTGAAGTTGATCATGAGACTCTTTGAGGCTAGTATGTACACTCTTCAAGACCTTGTGAGCCTTGTCAAGCGTAACAAACTCCTCATTGAGTCTAGCATGGTCAACCACAAGTTTTGCCTTCTCGGAATTGAGCACACGAGAGACAACTAAAGCATGATCAAGATCTTTCTTTAATTTAGCATGATCATCGTTGTGTGACTCCTCAAGAGCCAAAAGAAGACCACGCTCTTCCTCAAGAGCATTAGAGAGATCCGATATCTCATCGGCATAGTCTCGACTATGACCCTCCATTTTAGAAATGGTCTCCTCGTGAGCCTCGATCATGTCATTGGCTTCACCGAGTTGTTCGAAGAGAGCAATGAAGTGCTTCTTGGGTTTGCCCTTGAGTTTACTCATGAACAACTCAAATTCATTTTCCTCAACCTCCGCCCCCTCACTCTCATAAATACGATCCGTCAAAGAAGGAATAGAAGTGATGGTAGAATTGATGTTGGGGGTTACCTTGTTGGTGGCCTTAGCCATGAGGCACTTGGCGATGATGTTCTCATTTGGTGAGTCAAAGAGGGATGATCGTGGAGTTGTTGTAATAGCAATGGAGGCCATAGTGACCATCTCATCATCTTCATCATCATCATCATTCTCAACATATTCTTCTTGCACCACCAATCCTTTGGGAGGGGTCTTCTTGTTGAAGTTGTTCTTGTTGGAATAAGACTTGGCCTTGTCCTTTCGGATAAGCTTGCCTCCATTGTCTTCTCTTTTCTCATATGGGAAATCTACAACAAAGTGACTCACATTGCCACAATTGTAGCACGTCCTCACTCGTTGCTTGCCCTTGATGTCACTTGAATTGTTCTTGTTGAAATTGGGCCTTGAGTTCTTCTTGCCCCAAAATTGTCGTGAGGCAAGAGCCATGTGCTCATGATAGGCATATTTGGTGTCTCCGGGGCAAGATTCATCTTCATCCTCTTCTTCCACACAAGCCTTGGCCTTCAAAGCAAGGTTGGGCTTCTTTGATCGTTGAGCTTGCAATACCGCATTGTCGGCGGTCTTATCCAAGATCCTTATGGCAACGAACTCATCCAACACTTCACTTGATGACAAAGTGTGGAAGTCCGGTCTTTGGCGAATGACGGAGGACATGGCCTTGTGATAAGGCATCATGGCCTTGAGAAACTTCCGCTTGATCCAATTGTCATACGTATCCTTGCTCCCATGATATCGAAGTGATACCACAAGAGTGGTCAATCTTCGATAAAGTTCACAGGGATCTTCATCTTCGATCATGGCAAACTCATCGGCTTCATCTTGCACAACCTCATAGTTTGAGCGTTGAATGCTTGCGCTTCCCTTGTACAAGGAACCAACATGCTCCCATGCTTCCTTGGCCACGAAGAAGGGTCGAAGATGTGCAATGTCTTCAGGAGGGATAGCTTCTTGAGAATGCAAAGAACGGACTCGTTGAATTGATGATCCGCGGCTTCACTTGGAGTTAAGTTGTAAGGATCATGCGGGTAGAAACCTTGCTCAATGATTCTCCAAAGATTAGTAGAACAATGATTTAAATGACGTTTAAAGCAAAACGTCCAAGTAGCAAAATCAGATTTTTTTCACAAACTTAGGAGGAGGACCAACCAAATTTAAATGCGGAGTAGGAACGGGTCCTCCATAATTGATAGGAGGCGCGGAGTGAGCAAAAATCCCACTCCCATTCTTAGTCACGGGACTTGCTCGCTACTAGCTTCTCCCTTGTCGGGAATAGCATCCGACACGTTGGTAGCGAGACGAACCACTTCCAACGGTGCGGTGGTAATTTAAGTCCCTCAAGAAATTCTTTGCACATGCCTTTGACCTCGGTCGCCAGTGAGTCTTTCAATGTGTCCATAGCCACATTGAACTCCTCACGAGAGACCGAGGTTCCCCCATCAGACGTAGGCAAGGACAAAGGTGTCCCTCTGTCTTGACTACGTTGTCACCCATACTCTTTGGACGGTAAATTCCTTAATAAAGAGACGAGGCGCTGATACCAATTGAAAGGATCGATATGGTTGACTAGAAGTGGGGTGAATAGGCAACTAACAAATTTTAGCTTTTCTTTACCAAATTAAACTTAGCAACAAAGTAGGTTGTCTAGATATGCAACGAGATGGACAACCTATATGATGCAACAATAACAAGCACACAAGCAAGCAAGCAAGCTATGATACACAATGAAAGCTTGCACAAGTAAAGGTAAGAAATAACCACAAGTGGAGCCGGTGAAGATGAGGATGTGTTACCGAAGTTCCTTCCCTTTGAGAGGAAGTACGTCTCCGTTGGAGCGGTATGGAGGCACAATGCTCCCCAAGAAGCCACTAGGGCCACCGTATTCTCCTCGCGCCCTCACACAATGTGAGGTGCCGTGATTCCACTAGTGGTGCCCTCGAAGGCGGTGACCGAACCTTTACAAACAGGGTTGGGGCTATCTCCACAATCGAATTAGAGGCTCCCAACGACACCACGAAGCTTCACCACAATGGACTATGGCTCCGCGGTGACCTCAACCGTCTAGGGTGCTCAAACACCCAAGAGTAACAAGATCCGCAAGGGATTAGTGGGGGGAATCAAATTTCTCTTGGTGGAAGTGTTGATGCCTTCTCAAGCAATCCCTAGGAAATCAACAAGTTTGATTGGTTAGGGAGAGAGATAGGGCAGAAATGGAGCTTTGAGCAGCAATGGAGCTTGGGGAGGAAGAGGTAAGTCTTCTTGAGGAAGAAGACTCCCCTTATATAGTGGAAGAACAAATCCAACCATTATCCACCAACTCTGCCCGCAACATGCGATACTACTACACCTAACTTGCGGTACTACCGCACGAGGTGTGGTACTACCGCTGGCGTGGCATGAGCCAGATCTAGCCCCTGTTGCGTATAGCAACGGGCGGTAGTACTGCCAGAGCGGTACTACCGCAAGGCAGGGTTCAGACTGGTCGAGGAAGAGCACGGACCAATAAAATTACATCCGAGATGACATGAAGACTCCATAGGCAATTTTTTGATAGTGGGGGTACCGTGATTTACACGGTGTGAGAACCTCGGATACATAGTATACGAGCTTTTGAATGGGGAATTTATGTCCCTCTTCGGCTCGTTCGACGACGAGCACGGCACTCACCACCTGGTGAGTGGCTTATATGTACAACAACATTGGTTCGCCAACACCGGGGGTGGCTAGCACCACAAAAAAAATTACACTTCCGTGATGATACATGTTTGTCACAGTAGGTAACGTTTTCTCTCATGCATGTACATCCATGACAAATTTATGACAGAATGAAGATAGTCATACTTGTGCTGTCGTAGAAGTGTTCCATGACATTATGAAAATTATCATCACGGAAGTGTCCACTTCCATGACGATAAATCGCGCGTCACAGAAGTACTTTCGTCAAGGGTGACCGACCCGTGGCATCCACCGTAACGGAACGCCGTTAAGCTATCGGGTCCGGTTTTGGATCCGATAACCCGTTAACAGCCCTGACCAATGGTGATTTTCCACGTGTAAAATTCTCATTGGCCGATGGAAACACGTGTCAGCTCCGCGTTGGCACAGGTGTCACTCGTCCAATGGGCGAGATGCACCTGTGATATGTTGACACGTGGATAGGCCCAAAAGTGGTCCATAAAGTTTAAATGGGATGGCCCAACTAAAGGCCCACAAGATTTTGCGGTCCAAAATGGGCCAGCCCAGCAAAAGGCCCACGAGATTTTGCGGTCCATAATGGGCCGGCCCAGCAGAAGGCCCACGAGATTTTGCGTATCATAATGGGCCGACCCAGCTAAAGGCCCACGAGATTTGGCGGTCCATAATGGGCCGGCCCAGCAAAAGGCCCATGAGATTTTGCGTATCATAATGGGTCGGCCCAGCTAAAGGCCCACGAGATTTTGCGGGCCATAATGGGCCGGCCCATCTAAAGGCCCAACATTCTCAGTTAAGGCCCGTACGGCTAGTGTCAAATCGGCCCGTCAACGACCTGTCCTAAACTTGTCATCATCGCGGCCCATGGTCGCTTCTGGCCCGTTAACAGTTCGCTAAGTATATGTGGCGAATTACGGCCCGGTGTATTTTCGACATGTTAAAGGTCCTGCTTCATTTGGGCCCATTTACAGGCCATTGAAACTTTCGGCCCATAAACGACTGTGAAGGATTTGGGTCATATTCGGCCATGTGTGACATTCGGCATGTTAGAGGCCCACTACAGATTTGGTCCACTTTCGACCTATTGTGATTTTCGGCCTGTTAACGTCGGACAAAATCCAAGGGCCATATGTGGCCCAACGTCACATCGGGCCCATTAAAGGCCCATATAAAAATCACGATAATCTAGCCCGACCGAACTTCCGGCCTGTTAAAGGCCCGTGTATTAGGTCGGCGCATTTACGACCCGTCCGAATTTCGGCCTGTGAAAGATCTACATCGTAAATGGGCCCAATCTCAGTTTTGGTCTTTTAAAGGCCCATGTTTTTTATGGGCTCGAGATATTTACACCTGTAAATGTCCTATTGTTACCGAGGGCCCAAATTATGTTTCAGCCTGTTAAAGGCCCACTATGGGCACAGGCCTACCAGAAAAATATGAAAACTTATGCTGATTTAGGCCCAGATATTTTTAGTGGGCTACATGCAAATTTCGGCCCATAATGGTTTTTAGCCCAATTGGAATGGGCCTGACGAATGTTGGCATGTTGGGCTCCTACGAAGCTTTCGGCCGAATACATTACTAAGATAAACCTACACTATACAAAAATAGCATCGTAATTACTGTAGCCTTTGGCAGCATCATAAATGTTGTATCACAATAAAAGGCCTGTTGGCATAAAGTTTACAGTCCTTGCAGATAAAAGCACCATCATATGCATAGAAGCACAGATCATTTGACCTGAGTGCTAATGTTTCAGGCTGTAGAATCTGATGGAGCAGCACGATCTTCACCTTTTTTCTGCCATTGCTCTTGAACAACGAAGCAAATGTCTGATAGTCTGGTTTCAAAACCATTCATATCTTAACGACATTTGTCAAGCTCTAATCTTGTTTCCAAAATGACGTCCATTAGGGATTGGACTTGTGTCTGGAGCACAGATATATCACTCTGTCTAGCAGGAAGATTTTGTTCAGTAGGCGATTTGGATGAGGTTACCTTGACAACCAACCCAGAATTACGCAGGAAGGTGCTTTTTGCACTGTTAGTAGAGAGATACTGATGCACTGTAGCAAGAGGTGACATTGTGCCTGTGGTAGCCTCGTCACCTTCAGGTGGTTGTGGCTGTTCAATCATTTTTTTCATAGCTTCCTCAAAGTTTGAACTTGTAGATTAGTGTACCAGGTAAGCTACTAATGAGACAAAAACAAACAAAGTAGGTTACATGTTTGTACATAACTTATTTTGGTGAACTACTGTAATACATTAGCATTTATTGTAGTGCCAACTACATAATAAAATCAATTTCAGAACATATGTCCATGTAGCATGCCTACTGTATTGTCTATTTCCTCACATTCGTTGACATCTAAGGATAAAGAGACATGGTTTAAAGTAGGATGAACATAGTATGACATCATTCATATCATGGGCAAACAGATATAAAACAAAAGACTATTTTGTCATTGTGTGCGCACGTGAACATAACAACTATAATACAGATCAAGACCAAAAGAATATCCTTCATCTCTTTTAAATCATGTAAGGTGAAATGATGCGTTAAGACAACTATGTATAAAAGTGAACAGAGTAACTGACATTGGCTGCAAACCAAGTAGTTAAATGAACACATCACAGTACCAATCAATTCAAAGGCAGGAGGAGTAAGGACTTACAACAACGGCTTGAACTGGTGTGCTCATGCCCTTCATCTTGCTGGTGTGGCAATCCTTGAAGATTTGCACTCCATTCGGTTCAGGTTCTTTTTGGTCCGCACAGGCTTTCCTCTGTATTTGGAACAAGTCAATATAGATACGATAATATGGCACAGAAAAAAGAAGGAAGTAGAAGCTATTTACAAGAGCATGGCAGTGTGCAATATAGCTACGAGATCCTGTTATCTGTTGGAATTTCACTTTAGAACGGTTGGTCTTGTTCTTCAAACAGTTAGCCTAGAAGAAAATACACTTGTAAGGCACATACATAAATACAAGTTCAATATGTGGTCTGATCAAATACATATAGCCTACCTGATACTTTGGATCAGACCAGTGTTTAACGAGGGCTGTCCAGTCTTCATCTGTAATATATTCCACTGGAGATGTTTGGGCGATTTCATTGTTAGCCTTGCCTTCAAAGTGAGATTTTCTAAGGTGGTACCGATACTGTCGCAGAGCAGACTTAAAAACATGAGTGCATGCTTGTTTAGTTGCATCATCTTTCGGATCCAACTTGAACCTCATCTGTTGAAAAAAGAATGTGAGTCTTATTAGGAGGAAGCTAGAAAATATGGGACAGAGCAAGACAATATTACTATTTGCGATGAATAACATTACTTACGGATAAATGGTCAAGGAAGGTGTTAAACTAGGTAATGTCTTTCTCATTCCTGTACTGGATCCACATTGGGAGGATACCTGCATGACACCTAACGGCAACGGCTGCCTCTGATACTAACTTGGCTGACTCTGTAGCATCACGTGGCCTTTTTAAACCTGCCTCAGAATGAATCTCCATTCTTCCTCCTTTAGATTTTGTTAATCTGTCAAGCATTATCCCTGATGTCTGTTTCCGCTTGCGTCGTGGTGCTAGTTCAACAACGAATATGGAAAGTGTTAGTGTACATCAAACTGTGAGAGTACATATAAAGGAGCATGCAACTTCAACTTGACTCGGTCAGGTACCGTCTTGGTGTTGATGCTCATGAGGTTCATCTGATCTTGCCAAGTCCTGTTGTGTCAGCAGTGCTTCGGAAGTAGTGTTAGGTGTGAAGGCAGCTTGGGAACTAGCCAGTTCCGGAGCAAACGAACGAGTAACTCGTTGAGATGCTGGTACAGTTGAAGCGGATGCTGCAGCTGGTGGAGCAGGTGATACTGTGTTTGTAGATTTAGCCGGTGGACTTGGACCTTCTACTGCACTATAAGTACCAGCAGAATCTGGAAGGCAGATCCTTTTCCGTTTCACCCGACGAGTAACACCACTCCCTACTATATTATTTTCCTTGCTCTTTTTTGACTTTGCCATGTCAAGCCGTACCCACAACAGAAAAGAATAAAATCGCGCTTCAGAACTCATTGATGCATGATACAGACAAGCAATACTTTGATGTAAGACAACCGTATGAGGATGGAATATGGAAGAAAAACAGGACGACATGACATATTCACAGCTACGATGTGTAAACTAAGCAGAAGGATTTTCAAGAAAATAGAAGTAATGCAAGCTAGACACCATATGAAAGATGCAACCAATATTACTCTGCCAAGTTAAAAGTGTCTTGTCATAAGTGGCAATTCGAAAAATTAGAAGCAGTACAGCGTAGAAATCAATGCAAGATGCAACCACTATCAAACTGCCATGTTAAAAGTGTCCAATCATGAGTGACTGATGCGGGATACACAATAGGAGTACTTTGATGTAAGAACCTGGTATGATGGATAGATGCAGTGTATTCTAGACACAGAACGCCGTGTCATATGCACATGTATAACGTATGAACTCAGCAGATGCAATTTAATCAAAATAGAAGAAATACAGGCTAGACAACATATGCAACATGAAACCAATTATCACACTGTCAACTTAGAGCAAGAACCTGCGATGGTGGAGTACGGGAGATGAACTCACCATGTAGACTTGGGACTTCAACTTCATTAGCAGTAGAAGTGGCAAATCTAGAGAGTCTCTGTTTGCGTTGGTGCAGAGGACCATCAACATCCCCTAACTTACTCTTTTCCTTCCTATTTTTTGATATTGCCTTATGAAGTCAAAACCACAAGAAGATGAATAAAATTAGCTCTGCATAACTGGTTGTGCATGATATAGACGAACACTACTTTGATGTAAGGCAAGCGCAGGATAGGAGGATGGATTATATACAAAAAAGACAGTGTTTCATATTCACACGTACAGTAGGAGGATGGAATATGTATGAAAAAACAGTAAGCGGAAGGCATTTCAACAAAATTAGAAGAAATGAAAGCTAGGCACCATATGAACATGCAACCAATATCACTCTATCAGGTAAAAAGTGTCTCGTCGTAAGTGCCATTTCAAGAAATTAGAAGCAGTACAAGCTAGAAGACAAAGCAAGATGCAACCTACATCACAGTCCCAAGTTAAATGTGTCTTATGGGTAAGTGATCGTTGCAGGTATAAGTTGTAAGCTACGCAGATGCAAGTCAACATAATCAGAAGCAATACAAACTAGACATCATACAGAAAATGCAACCACATATAACAATTCCAAGTTAGAGCAAGCATGTGTGATGGTGGAGTAGGGGAGATGTGCTCATCATGTAAACGTATGTTCTAGAAACAGGAATACGTGTCATATTCACTAGCATTATGTGTAAAGTAAGCAGATGCAATTCAACAAAGTTAGAAGCAATACAAGCTAGACATCATACGCAACATGCAACCACATATAATAGTGCCAAGTTAGAGCAAGCACCCGTGATGGTGGAGTAGGGGAGATGTGCTCATCATGTACACGTATGTTCTAGAAACATGAACACGTGTCATATTCACAGGCATTATGTGTAAAGTAAGCAGATGCAATTCAACAAAGTTAGAAGCAATACAATCTAGACATCATACGCAACATGCAACCACATATAATAGTGCCAAGTTAGAGCAAGCACCTGTGATGGTGGAGTAGGGGAGATGTGCTCATCATCTACACAGCTACGTTAACTGTCTAGCCTTGCGTTGTCTTGCGAATCTTGTTGGGAGGATGGCGCAGTAGAATCTGTAGAGAACCTCCATTTCAGTTGCTCGGAAGGACCACCATCATCCAATGCCTTGCCAATTCCCTTCAGCTTTATTAATTTTGCATTGTGAGGTCAAACCGACAAGAAAAAGGAATATAATTTGCTCTTCAGAACTCATTCATGAATGATACTAACGAACACTACTCTGATGAAAGGCAAAGTCATGATACGAGGATGGAATATGTACGAAAAAATATACGGCTTGACATATTCACACCTATGATGTGGTAACTAAGAAGAAGGCACTTCAACAAATTAGAAGCACTGCAAGCTAGACACCATATGAAAGGTGCAATCAATATCACTCTGCCAAGTTAAAACTGTCTCGTCATAGGTGGCGTTCATCAAATTAGAAGCAATACATGCTAGAAATCATATTCAAGACGCAAACCAATATCACACTGCCAACTTCAAGGTGTTCCATCATAAGTGACTGATGCAGGATACACAAGAAGAGTAGTTTCATGTAAGAACATGGTGTGATAGACAGATATAGTATGTACCAAAAACAGGAAAGCGTGTCATATTCACATGTATCACGTGTAAGCTAAGCAGATGCAGTTTACACTAATTAGGAGCAATACAAGATAGACACCATATGTAACATGCAACCAGATATCACACTGCCAAGTTAGAGCAAGCACCTTGGATGGTGGAGTAGGGGAGCGGAGACTTGGACCTTATAATGCACTATCAGTACAAGGAGAATCGGTACAGATGCTCCGTTTACGTTGCTGCAGAGGACCACCATCATCGCCTTCCTTACTCTTTTCCTTCCTCTTTCTTGATTTTGCCTTGTCAAGTCAAACCCACAAGAAAAAGGAATAAAATTTGCTCTTCAGAACTCATTGATGCATGATACTGACGAACACTACTTTCATGTAAGGCAACCACATGATAGGAGGATGGAATATGTATGAAAAACAAGACGGCGTGACATATTGACATGTATGATGTATAAAGTGTAAACTAAGCACAAGGTGCTTGAACTTGTTAGAATCAATGCAAGCTAGAAACCATATGAAAGATGAAACCAATATCACTCTGCCAAATTAAAAGGGTGCCCTAACAAATGTATTTGACCAAATTAGAAGCAATACATGGCAACAGGCTAGAAATAATATGCAATATGCAACGAATAAAGGTGACTCATCGTAAGTGATTGATGCAGGATGCAGAAGAGAGGTAGTTTCATGTAAGAACAAGGTTAACACATAGATGTAGTGTGTACCAAAAATAGGAAGGCATGTCATATTCACAGGTAAAATGTGTAAACTAAGCAGATGCAATTTACCCTAATTAGAAGCATTACAAGCTAGACACCGTATGCAACATGCAACCACACATCACACTGCGAAGTTAGAGCAAGCACCTGTGATGGTGGTGTGGGGGAATTGCGATCATCAACTAGAGATCTACGTTGACTATCTTCATTTAGCCTTGCTGTTTCTTGAGAATCAAGTGGGGAGGATGACACTGCACTCTTTAAACGAGTATGGCGTCTCACACTAACCCACCCGGGTGACTGTCTCATCATATGTGATTGACGAGGGATACAAAAGAGCATTAATTTGATGTACGAACATGGTTAATAGACATATGTAGTATGTATCAAAAACATGAAGGCATGTCATTATCAAAGGTATAATGTGTAAAGTAAGCAGATGCAACTTAACCAAACTGGAAGCAATACAAGCTAGACACAATATGCAACATGCAACCACATTTGACAGCGCGAAGTTAAAGCAAGCACCTGGGATGGTTGTGTGTGGCAATTGAGATCATCAATTGCAGAGCTACGTTTACTGTCTCCAATTGCTGACACTACATCCTTTAGAGCGCTGAGACGCTTAGTGCTTATCTTTGAATTACACTGGAGCGACTTTTGTCTTTTCTTTTCAGCATTCATCAACACTGCGTCAGAGTCTGAAATACCCATGCATAAAAAACAATAGTGTGAGTATGGGTGAAGTGTGTGCACAATTAGTACAGTGTAAAGGTAGCAGATAGCAGGTCGGTGAGAAATAAATGACGGGAGACATATGAGCTCTACAACATGCATGGCACACTTTAATTACTACAGGATTCTATGGAAATAACATTCGACTGAAAACAAATAGGTCAGTCCATTTTTTCCGGCACCGTTCGATGTACAAAGAACGGGCAGATCGCCTTCATCTACCTCCAGCCAGTCAGTGTTGACGATCTTCCTCGAAACGGCAGCGACCATCGGCCCAGTCCCCTGCCTGCGCCCTCCCGTCGACCTGACCGCACCGCCGTGCTTGGCACCGCCACCCGACAATCCATTCAAGCCCCGCCGACCACCAGATCGGGTGCAAGCAGCTCATGCGCCCCACACCCCTATGATAGACACCGATGCGCCGCTTCCCCGGTGAACAGGCGGACTAGGTGCTCCGCACGCCTAAGCGGGTGCTGCTTCTTTTATTTGCGGTTCGACTGACCCTAAATTGAAATCCAGGCGCGCTACTGACCTCTAGCAAAGGTGAAATAGTAAAGGGAGGAAAGCTTGTGCGTTTAGTATCACGAAGAAGATGTAGTAAGAAGCGCTCAACTAGTTTCTTTCGTGGGATGAATAGGGTGTGAGAAGAGACGTAAGGTTTGCACGAATAAGGGAAGAGGCGTACCTCTTTCTGCTGGCAGTGTTGTGTCCTCCTTCTGTTTTTCCAACGATCTTCTTGTGGTTCGCTGGAAACGAGAAGTTGTGGAGGACGGTGCAGCCTTGGATGAACCCATGGCCAAGTTGTTGAGTGTGGTGCGGTGTCCGTCTGTCGGCGGCGGGGAAGCAGATCCGAGGCGGCGAACGACGGTGTAGCGGGAACAGCTCCGGTGCGGTGGACGGTTGCGACAGTGGAGCGCCAGCAGTGAGGCACATGACGGTGTGGTCGGAGTGGTTCTGGTACGGCGCACGTCGGCGTCGGCGTCGTGGAGGCAGCTCTACCTCGGCTTCAGCTGCTAAGTCCTTGAGGGCGTTGCGGTTGCGGTTGCATTGGATGACGATGTCGGGGTACCGGCTCCGGCGTGATGGAGTTGGGCGGCGGTGGATTGGGCGCTATGGGGTGGAGGACGAAGGAGGCTGGGGTTTCGCGGCTGGTGGAGAGGGCGTTTTGGCGCCCACGGAGTATGAATGGGGAAACGGAGGGAGGCAAGGAACTGAGGGGGAACAATGTTTCGGTTTGGGACGCGCTTGTTTGAAATTTGGGGAAAGTTACAAACTTTGCCCCCATCTAAAATTTTGGACATATTGCGGGTTGGGGGTAGGATAGTAATCTTAGGTGTCCCAAATGTGGGCGGGATAGATTTCGGCCGAGCGCGTGGGTGTTTAGGCGCCCACGGCGTATGAATGCTTCTCGGAGGCAGTTGAGACTGGCGTCTCGGTGAAGTTACAAACCTACCTCGGTTTAGACCTTTGGACATTGGGCCGATAGGCTACACGTGCCAGAGTCATGACAGAAATTTCCTACCGCCAAACATTAGTCTCGCACGGTTTCGGGTGACCAGAGGCCTATTTGGCGCTTCGTTCAATATTTGGGAGCAGAAGCATTAATGTTTTCGGTTCTCCTGAATTGAACATTCAGGATTTGTCAAACTTCACAAATCTTTACTCTTGAAAATCCTAAAGCTATGATTATTTTGGAATGGAGGTGGTACATTTGAATGTACATTGTACACGAGTATATATTAAAAAATATGCAACTTACCTCAGTTCATGCATGGTTCCAGATATAATCTCCCTGGTTGCAAAAAAGAGTTAGACATGTGTATGAATATATATAGCATGTTCAAACGCACAACAAAGATTGATGCCCCCTTTTACATCTGATTTACAAATGCCATTATCTCAGGTTCAAATAGATGAATGCACTTCCTATGAATTCGAATCTTCGAAACCCCCTTTATGTTGAATTCGACATGTATTCTATTTCGTAGCTAGAAATTTGGAATGTATCCATGCAAGTGACAAATGTATAAAGTGCTTCACACTAACAACATGGAGTGCACTAATTAATGTTTATATATGAATTGCAAAAGCATCCATTGCCTGTATTTCAAACCCCTCTCACTCTATGGACCGATAATATGAAATAAACGCATGCACATGCTAGAATTCAATAGAGTATGGGTGTCTGATAGACCAATTTTCGTCCATACGCAATTTGCAAAATTCATGATCTCATCCAAAAATAATAATGCCATTTATATTTTAATTTAATGAGTAGAACCGCCTTTTACACGTTGATGCACTATGCATCGGCCCGTTCTCACAAATGCGCTATATATATCTCTATCTACCGCATAAGTGCACACACTTTATATGCATCGGCATTTCTTTTTCACACATGCTCACAATCTCTCTCGGGGTGTCGGGGAGTCTCACGCACATGCTCTCTCTGTATCTCTCTCTCTCTCTCTCTCTTTCTGACTACTATGCACCACTCTTTTCACTAATCTCAGTTGGAAAATACTATTTCTCTCACATGCATATATACACACGCACGGTCTCTACTAGCCCTCTATACGCACATATATGTGCCTACGTGTCTCCCGCACGCACATTATCTTTAGGCCTCTCTCACATACATTGCCCCCCCCCAGACACACCTCTCTCTTAGTAGTTGGCAGATATGATTCCATCATATCATTCGATAGGATATCCTTGACTGTTAGGCTGGATGGTAATACGAGGCAAAGTTTTACCCTAGCTCGGACCCTTGCAGTTGAGGAAAAAGCCTACTCCTAGTACTGTATATTAGTGATAGGGGTGTGTAGAAAGTACACGTGAATACCAGCATTGTGCGTGTGTGTATACTATCGACGAACTAGCCCCCAAGCTTCTATAACATACTGGGGGCCTAGGGTTACAAATCATATATAGTCGGCTTATCACCAGTGGGGATAGAGTCCTCCGCGACTCTGGTAGCTAGGTTCGTGTTGTACGTCGAGTCCTCCACATGGGTCTTCGTATAACGCGTCTCGATCCAACCTATGTGGCGCAGGATGGAACCGACCCATGAGTCCTCATGTTGACCCACCACAACTAGAAATGATTTGCCCACCACACCACACACGCAATCGACCACTAAGAAAATAAGCATATACAATAGTACAATGTTATACATGAAAGTTAATTGCATGGTGCATCCAAAAATATTTGTTCTGCATTGTGAATGCTTATATATTCTCCTAAAATATTAGTCACGGGAAAGAGAAACGAAGGGCATATCTCTCCTTGTCTCCACCGGACATCCCCTCTTTCTACACCACTTTCACGTACGCATACAAATTATCTCTCGACCCTCTAAAATTATGCATGCCCACGACACATTCACGCATGACGGCCACTGTATTTCAAGCTAAAGCATTATACAGTCACTGGAGTTCAGAATATGCTCATTATGGTCACCGTATACATTCTCGTGGTGATCATACGGTATCTAGCTCACGATATGTCTCCATATTTTCTTGATGACACTGACGGACTTTGCATTTGATGCGTGCTCCGTATTTTGTTGACGACACTTACGGTCATTGTATTTGAAGCGAAAGCATGATATGGTCACTGGACTTCAGAATAAGCACATCACGGTCACCACATACATTTTGTCGTGCTAACCAACATGTGGTTGGATGGTTAGGAGGACAGTGGTTTCTCGAGCCCACCAGGGTTAAAGTCCCGGTGCTCGCACTTATCCCGGGTTAATTTCAGTATTTTCCGGCGATGTGCATTCAGTGGGAGGAGACGTTCCACTCAACTACGAGGCACCTATGGTGACTTCGTAAAATCTCAAGATTATATGCTGGCCCACTCTCTCGAAGGTGCTCATAGGGGTAGGATCTGTGTGTGTGCGCTTATAGCGGTGAGTGCTTGCGCGTATATACGAGCCCTTGCGTCTGTACCGTGTTAAAAAAATACATGTCATGATTATACGATCACTGGCTCACCCGTACAACTCCATTTTTGTTGATGACACAATCAATTGACCAGTCAAACGTTCCACATGGCGCAACTAGTGTTGCACCATCGGGGCGTGTAACCATGGGGCCCACCTGCCAGCCCGTATATGAAAGAAAGAAATGGTAGTTTGAGTCTGTACCATGTTAATAAAATAAGTACATTTTAGGGTGATCATACGGTCACTGGCTCACCATACAGCTCCGTAATTTGTTGATGACACAATCAATTGACCAGTCAAACGGTCCACATTCAGCAGCGCACATTACCATAGGGCCCACCCGTCAGCGTGTATATGAAGGACATAAATGGTAATAAATTAGTGGTCGGTGGGTACTCGAAGTCGTGAGACCTCTGATTAGCCGTCGCCGGCGGTGGGGGGGTGCGTTGATTGGGCGGTGGGGTGGGGATCGCTGGAGAAAAAGCTCGGCGTGGGGGGGCCTATAGGGATGGCCGGTGCGGTGGCGGACCGGCCATGAGGAGTGGTTTCGGGGCGGGCGGGGCGGCGTGGCGGCGGGGGCCGACGGTTCGGCCGGTGGTGGCTGGCGGCTCAGGGGGGTGGAGTTTCATGATAAACTGCAGGCCCTTGATTTCATATCCAACGGCTGGAAAATCTAATGACCAGAGATGAAAAAGTCAGTCGACTGACGTGTAGCCTCACCCCGCACGTACACATGCACGCACGCAAGACACGCACGCATGCAGGCATGTAACACTGACACGTACACATAACGAACACACGCACGCATGCAGGCGTGCAACACTGACGCGTACACATGCACTCACGAACACACGCACGTACGCACACATGCATGCAACACTGAAACGTACCCTTGCACGCAGGCAACACTCGCACGCCTGCATGCACACATCACACGACGCAAGACACACACTCAACCTATACGTGCATGCACCCTTTGTTAAGGACATGGATTGTTACGGGTATTAATCAATCTTATCTGTGATAAGCAGAATATTGATGTTTGTAGCGGTCTTTATGAATCACAACGTATCGAACGGGCTATCCACATGAAAAGGATGACGTCACACTCAATGAACAATCATCGGTTTATGAAATGCCCGCTTCTGACCGCCCTGGCCCACCAAAGGTTCCTCTACTGTGCGCTGCCTGCGTTGGGTCACTGACATGCAGGCCATGTACCCAAAGAGCCCACACGTCAGTGCAAGAATGGCGCGCTGTCCTACGTCAGAGTCGAGGGCGCCACTCGCTGCACGCCCGGCTGAACACGCCTCCTTGCCGCATTCAAACTCCTCCATGAAACCCGCCCGTGTGGAAGCCGAGAAACCCACTCTGGACACACGCCCGTTCATGACCGGGACGGCATTAAACACAACACCGGCCGAGCTCCTCCTGTCTGTCGTCTATTTAATCTCCTATTTAAATGAGGCCAAACGCCGGCCAAGAATCGCACACCTCCGCCGCTCCCCTATCTCCTCCTTTACCATTTTGTCCACTCTTACAATGGCTTACGAAGAGTAGTTATGCCGCATCCAAGCCGGCTGGGTGGCCCGCCGAGCCCGCCGGATACGAGCTATGCAGCTCGCTGATCCACCTCCCTCCCTTCCCCGACGGAGCCAGTTGCCGCCCCAAGACGACGCGCGGTTCAGCAACTCGCCGCTCCAGGCCAGCTCGTCGTGGAGCGGCGCATGGGCGTCGTTGCTGCCGTCAATGCCGTCGCCTCGTACCGCGTCTCCCATTTCTGTGGCCGAGACTCCCATGCCGGCGGCCACGCCATGCAAGCAGCGACAGAAGCCGGGTACGTGGAGAGCGACTAGTCGGTGGCTAGCGCCTCCGCGTCTGCCGCCATCATCGAGGAGAAGTAGAACACGGGAGGCCGCCGCCGCTTGGGTCCCCATGAAGGCCACCACGGAGACAACGCCGGCGTATACAACTGGTGTCTTGCCGGATCCTTTTGTTGCGAGGACCTTCGTCGACCCTACAAATCGATCGGCGGGCGACCATTTAGGCCAGGTATTATATACCTGTGCTGTCTAGAACTAGCACCGCGTAGTTCATTTGAATGTAATGAAATCCGTCATGTTTGTCTGAAAATCAGGTATCTTATATGATTTCCGTCATTGTTTATATGAAATTGTATCTCGAGAATTTTATCGGACTCCATTTTTGTATACAAGGCCACAAACCCATATTGTAGGTACCAAGGCAAAAATTAATGTCTTCTAACTCAATGTTGCAAGCCACCTTGTTTCCTTGTTTGCCGTGTAAATTAATGTGTATTCTTTTCTTTCATGCACATCAAGCCAATGCTCACACTCCCGCATGCATGCAAAGGATAATTAGTGTCCTCCTTTGCTAGTAGTCCTACAAGGCAAACACCATTAATATTGCATTGATTAGTGTTAGTGGCCTTGTATATCTGCAAATTGTAATTTTGATAGTGGCCTTGTATATGAAAATGGAGGGAAAAAGATGAGAGATAAGGTGAGGAGGAGTGGGGCGTGGTGGTGACTGGTGGTCGGACTGGGCGGAGGCATGGGGATGGACGGTGCATTATGTCTAGGTTTGTATCTCTATAGTCCCTCTCACACACACCCACGTAGGTGGGGGACGTGCACGAAGAGAAGAGGTGCACGCACGACGCACGTACTCCCGTCTCTTTCCCAACCACACCCGTGCGGGTACACAGTGGAGCTCATTTCTATACGAAAAGGCAGCCCACGTGGTAACTTGATACGTGTACTGGTTGTTCACTAGATGGAGGGAGGATCGTCTACCACGGGTGAACAAACAAATTGTGACTTGACGCGTTATGTTAAAAAAGAGGCAAACCATGTGGGGCCTACCTTAGAGGCAAGGCTCTATACACTGGAGTACTTTTGATGTGTCCCGTCAACTCGCAGAACGAGGAGAAGCTTGCTTAGTACGCCGTCTCCCCCGCCCACGGGCGCGGTGGCTCGCAGGATGAGGTGAAGCTTGCTTACTATGCCTTACGCCCGCTCCCTCGCCCACGCGCGCGATGGCTCGCAGGACGAGGAGAAAATTTTACTACTCCCTCCATTTACTCCTCGTCCCTACTACCTTGGTTAGAGAGATTATCATATTATTTGGAATATATATGTCCTTTAGTACTCCCTCCATTTACTTATACAAGGCCACTATAAAAAAATACATGTCAGTCTACCTTGGTTAGAGAGAAAATTTTACTACTCCCTCCGTTTACTCCTCGTCCCTACTACCTTGGTTAGAGAGTTTTCTCTTGACACTGCTTGCATCGGGTGATCTAACGCACCTCGAAATCCAACATGTGATGGTACTACTACTAGTAGTAGAATTGAGACTTATAAAATGGAAAAACAAATGTTTTTAGATGAGCCATATAAACCCTGGTGGGTACGTACTCCGTAAAATCAGATTTTCCCAAAACTAAGTCGCTCAACCTTTATTTGCTCGTTTCCCTTCCTGCCTCCTTGCCTCGAATAGATTATGCAAAACTCCCCTGCCTGCCGTGCGGGAAAAGACCCACCCTTGCCTTTTTTAGTCCGGGTTTGTATCGATGGATCGCGTGAAGCAGCAAAAACCCAAGCCGTGTCTTGTACTCGTCCGTCGACGCTCGCTTTCATGAATTATGTACTTCCTGTCGCCGACATGTGGGACATATAGCAACCGGGTCGACGTGTCAAGCACCAAATAACAGTACAGAATAGAAGGGGGACGCACCCCAGTCGTACCGCCCCAGTAGTAGTAATGAGCAATGAGACGTCAAATCACAATGTCGCACCTTCCCAGACGGACGAAAGCAACCATTATTTCACACTTCGGTTCGCCATCATCTCAAACCACGTAGTATTGCTTCTGCCTCAAGAAGGACACGCGCATCGCCTTGGTACATCATGACACGTGGGACTGCATGACATGCCATGCTCCCCCGCCGATCGCTCAGTAAAATCACCTCATTTTTACTACTATACTTCCTCCGTATCGGTTTACATGGCGTGCATGTCTTTCTAGGTTGAGAATTTAACTGGCTATATATGTGATGAGCAGTATATGTTTAGAAACTACATCCGCTTAATAATCCAATGATATACTTTTTGTGGCATAGTAACTCAGATTTAGTTAGTAAAATGGATGACCTAGAACTACATGCGCGCCCTATAAACCGAGACGTCTAAAAACGAGACGGAGAGGGTAGTTCAGTACGTATCTTTTTAGATCAATATAGTCGGGATTCACCAAGGAGCAAAACCAAGTGGTAGGCAGCACCGGCCTGTCGTGTTGGCGTAGCGACTCAAGCAGGGTCAGTCCGCACACGAAATGGCAACACACTTAACAGGACCCCTTTGGCCGACATGTGGCTCATCCATCGTCTTGTTTCACGTACAGTTCGGAGTAGCGGTTGAAATTGGAGGCACCCCGGTCGTAGCGCCGCAGTAGTAGAAAATGAGCGATGAGGGGTCAAATCACAAAGCCCTACCTTTCCTACATTAAGCTGGATGGACGAAGCAACCATCATTTCACTCTAGGGCGCAAGAGCATAAAAAAGAGAAAACCAATGATGTGTGCGGCAGCTACCTAGGGCACCCTAGGGTAGGGGTCTCCACTGTAGATTTTTTTCTTTTTTTGAAGGCGCCCCCACTACAAATCGGCTTCTCCCTCGTCCTCTTGAAGAAAACCGATGATGCGTGAGGCGGTAGGGTTTGTAGGAGTACTACTAGGGCGTGCGGGGCCACGTCGTAGTTGTAATGCCCAGGATGGGACTATACCTCCTACGTGTCGAGGCACGACTTAAAGGTATAAGCCCATTCTGGAATGATCTCAAGTTTGGTATCTTTGCACGACTCATGTAAAAATAGGGATGAAATTGCAAAAGGATAGTTGGCTTACACTCGCCACATCACACAATACATTACATAAGCAAAACATCATTCAAAACATCACAACCCGACTAGGGGCGAAGATACAAAAGAAAGATACCAAAAAAACATAAAGCCACAGGTCCGAAATCGCCCCTAGTAGAAACCACTACTGATCGTCGAAAACGTCACAAACATACGGCCATGCTCTTCATCGAGCTCCCAGTGAAGTACTTGAACCAGCTCCTGCATCATTCTCGGCTGAACCTGCATCTGGTGTTCTAGTATCTGTGAGCCACGAGGACTCAGCAATCCCATAACCATGGGTAACAAGACTAGCAAAGCTTTATGGGTAGGAAGAGGTAAAGTGGTGAGGTTGCAGCAGCGGCTAAGCATAATATGGTGGCTAACTTACGAGTACAAGAATAAGATGAGCATCTACGCAAACGGTCGCAAACTAATAGTGATCGCTAAAGATCCTGAAACTACCTACGAGTCAAACATAACCCCACCATGTTCTCTTCTCAAAGTGAAAAGAGACAGTCACGGTTACTCACACAGTTGTGTGTTTTACTTCGGATCCTCTGTCAAGTTTTCTACAACCGGACATTAACAAATTCCAATCTGCCACATAACCGCGGGCACGACTTTCGAAAGATCATAACCCTACAAGGGTGTCCCAACTTAGCCCATCACAAGCTCTCACGATTAGCTGAAGTGATAAATATAATATCATCACCCCTTATCTTAGGGAAATCCGATCAGGCTCGGTATCCCGGTGCACAAGACATTTCGACAATGGTAAAACAAGTCCAGCAAGACCTCCCGGCATGCCGACACCCTGATAGTAGCCGCGCGTATCTCGTCTCAGGCCACGTCTGGATGGGACAAGCTACGAGTAAAACCAGCCCTCGGGTTTCCCCAAGGTGGCCCCGCAGGTTGCCCGTTTGGGACAACCATCAGCACTGGCCCCCTGCTATGTAGAAAATAATCTCCAAGGAGCGTCCCCCTTATGCAATTTAATTAATTAATTGTTGTTATTATGAGCAAATTAAAACCAATGTTGGGCCTTGCTGGAGGAGTTTTATTCAAAGTCGAAGTGTCAAGGGGTCCCCATATACCCATCGTGTAAGGAACGCAAAATCAAGGAACATAATGCCAGTTTATCGGCACCTAGGGTGGCATGCGTGGAACAAAACACCGAGCAAAAGGCCAAGCCTTCCACCCATGCCCAATATATAGGTGTGTTAATAATAGTAATAGATATTGTGATATTCCAACAACAAGTTCCCTTCTGGAACGATCTTCATCTTCACCTGCAACTAACAACGCTATAAGAGGGGCTGAGCAAGCGGGTAACATAGCCAAACAATGGTTTTGCTAGGAAGGTTTCAAAGGTTAGAGGTTTCATGGCAACAAGGAGAGGCTGACATAAAAGATGGGTAGCGCGACATGTAACGATAGCATCGAGACAACTAAGCATGGCAATGGTAGTAAAGGTATCCAAGGGTATGGTCATCTTGCCTGAGATCCCGCAAGGAAGAAGAACGGATCCATGAAGTAGTCGAACAGAACCTCACACTTCCGGAACGAACCCGAAGCTAACGAGGGAAGCAAACCGGAAAGAAACAAGCAACACGGTAAACACACCACACGAGACATGACAATATGCTCAACCAAGTATGATGCAAAACAGTTCTACACAGGATGCACAACAAGTCTATACAGGAAGCAAAACATGGCAAGGTAGGAAGCACAGAAAACAACACAAGTCTATATGATGCAATACATGGCAAGGTATGATGCATGACAAGTCTATACAGGAAGCAAAACATGGCAAGGTAGGAAGCACGGAGAAACAACACAAGAAACATGACAATATGCTCAACCAAGTATGATGCATGTCCGGTTAAAATATGCATGGCATGGCAAAGTGCACAAACAAGTACTACAAGTTAAGTGGAGCTCAATATGCAACGAGTTGCATATTGATGAAACACCACATTTAAGTATTTAGTTCACTCTTGTACATATACACAACAATATTAAATGTTGATTACATGGCAAGGGGTGAAGCATAAGTAAACTAACTATTTAGGCAAGTTTAAATGAGGCCGGAACAACAAACAACAATTCCGGAAAATCCCCATGTGCATATTATGAATTTGGTACTGTTCTGCCTATTACCACATTTTAAAGTTGTTAAACAGCAAAACAAAGTGCATCATGTTATTCTACACATTTTCCACCCCATTTACATATAAAGTTTATTAAAAACCGAGCTACGGTTATTTAGTTATGACTTAAACCAATTTAGCAAGTTATTTACACAAATTAATGAAAACAGTAAGTTAAACATTTTTAACAAGGGTGAAAGTGGCATATTATGAATCTACACAAAATTCTAAGCATTTTACATGTTTACAACATTTTGATCCGATGCACGGTTATTTAGTTATTAAATGCATGAACTAGAGGGTCTAATCTGTAAAACAGCAGCCTCAGGAAATTAGATAAATCGCTGGCCTAAAAAAAACAACAAGGGTCGAAACTGGAGAGGCTGGGGGTTCTCACCATGGGCTATGGCCCAGTCGGTGAAGAGGGAAGCTCTGGCGCGCTGGGCCTGGCGCTGGAAGTGGCCCAGGGCGAATGGGGCCAACTGGCTAGGCCTTGCAGCCGCACAGCAGGAGAGGCCGGGCCGCAGGGATGCGCTGGGCCTGGCGCGGCTGGCGCCCATGAAGCTGGCCAGCGCGACTGGGCCGAGCGAGCGGTTAACGGGCGCTGGGGCTGGAGAGGCGTGCTGAACTGGCCACGGTCAACGGCCACGGACGAGCAGAACGACGGCGAGACTTGCAGCGATGGCTCCTGGCGGTGGACTCCGGCGAAGAGGCGAGAGGGAACGGGCAGATCCAGAGCCGGGCTTCACGGATCCGTCGGTGGCGCGGCACACGGAGGCCGGATCCGGCGATGCTCGCGACCAGCCGCGATGGGGCTTGGACGGCAGAGGCCATGGCGTCGGGGAAACTTGGCGCAGCGGAAGCCTGGTGGAGGAGCGGGGCGCAGGGTGGCCGACGCAGGCGAGAGAGTGGCGGTGTGCAGCTCCTGTTGGTGGACACGAGGGAATCCAGAGGAAAGCTCTGGTTGGGAGAGAGATCGGAAGGGATCCCGATGAACATATGGCTGGTTTGGGCAGGGTTTTTTTTTTGATCGAGGAGGGATCCCGAGGTGGGAGATGAGTGCGGCGGCAGAGGGACAAATCCCCTAGGGATTAGGGTTAGACCAGAAATGGACAAGTGGTGTCTATATATATAAGGAAAGGAGGGAGTTTTGGATCATCCGATCAAAATCCGACGGACGAGGAGAAAATAGGTAGGGAGTCCAAATAAGAAAACGGAGATATTTTAGGGATGTTTGGGGATGATGCGGACCCAACGGTAACAACAGCCCTGACCGGGTTCGGGGCAGTTTGGACGTGCAGTCGAGGGGTAAATGGGTTGTGTAGAATGTGAGGCTGAGAAGAGAGAGAGAGAGAGAGATGGCAGCCCGGCAACAGGTCTCAGAGCACTGAAACGTCCGGCGTTTAAACCGGCTATAGTGCCGCTATAAGTTTAACGGTTGGGCTATCAAACGAACTCCGAATGCGATGAAATTTGACAGGCGGTCTACCTATGCTATAATAAGACCGCACGCCAAGTTTCAACCCATTCCGAGAACATTTTCCGGCCACTTATAAAATAAATATTCGGAGGTGCCGCGGGCGCGTGCGAGTGTGTCTGGAGTCAGAACGGACAACGGAGAGAACTGGGGGAACCCGAACGAAAGCTAGTTTGAAAACATGCTGATGTAATGCACATGATGACAAGGCAAAGTGCAACACGCAAGCAAATGACATGGCAACGATGACGAATATCTGGCTGACACCTGGCGCATCGGTCTCGGGGCGTCACAACTCTCCCACACTAACAGAGGATCTCGACCCGAGATCCTGGAGATGGCACCGGATAAAATGGAAAAGGAAGAGGTAAAAACAAGTTGCTTCTTGGACAAATGAGTGACGAACCTTGAGAGGTTGACCAAATTGAAAGAAGAATACAACGGAGATGAACGAAGATGAAAACACTCCGTTAGCGAAGAGGAACAAGGAACATTATGAGAACCTTGTTGGTTGAAAGACATGAAACAAGAGCTTAAGAACGAAAAGAATATGAAACCGCAACGGTACAACCAAGGAATAAGAATGACATAATTTGGGCAGCACTCCGACTGTAAATGGAAGGAATTAACATGAACTTGCCAAGTTGGGATGATACTTGATGAAAACAACAACACATTGCCTCCGAAACAATTAAAAGAATGGCACAAGGTTAAGAAAGATTTCAGATAGCACTCCGGTTGAAAAGAGAGGCAAAACTTGATAAGATGAGAGAACTAAAATGGAGGTCACCACACTCATGTTAAATGGACTAGAAAAGAAAAGAACATGATCTTGATAAAACGAGATGATGGTTTGGAGAGAGCAACATCACAAAGCCTCCGGAATGAAAGAATAGATGCTAGATCGTTGGGAAGAAAGAACGAAGAAGAAAATGACAACTTCTCTCAAAATTGAATTTGGAAGAGCATCCTTACGAAGAAGGGATGAACGGAGTTGTTGGAAAATCAACAACGAAAAGAATAAGCTCGTTGTGGACTTATGGAAAACATCGCAAAATTAAGAGGTGATAACCAGCCACTGACGAAAAACATTTGATTGGATTGAGATCAACAAGGAGATGAAAAACTTATTTCACCGGAATGATAAATGAAGAACTTGGGTCATTTATAAGCACCATAATTAGCAACAATCCTTAGGGAAAGCTTTAGGTGAAATACAACCCAAGATAACTCTAACGAAGAAAATGACGGGATTAAATATCTCATTCCTGACAACTTGTGAATCATGAAACCTGACGGGAAAATTGTCAAGAATGACATACCACCATATCAAACCATAAGGTAGAAAGAATTGCACTTGGAAAGTGTGATGAAGAATGCTTGAGCTCCAACAAGAATCTTGATGAAGACTTTGAGGATGAATTAAATCATGATCAACCATCATGAGAGCTCCGGTAATGAAAGCATGAGAAGTGAAAGATGAAAAGAATAAGATTCAAGGCCTGTGATGAATTAGATGGAGCTTTGAAATGATATAATTGAAATAACTTGGAGCTCCGGAAAACAAGATGAAGAATTTATAACCGAGAATATGATACGATGAACAAGCTCTGAAAAAGAGATTAATCACTTCGAGGAAAATAAGAATAAGATTTACTGTATGCTTATCCTTCATCAAATTAAATTGATGACAATCAACGGATTTGGCCTACTACTTATTCTTGTTGGAAATAATTAAGAGAGATGTCGCACAAGCTTGGGTAAATCTTCAACAAACAACCGGTAGGATTATGAAAAGAACGAGTGAATTAATACGATAACAAGAAGAGTAAACTTGAACGAACCACCGGTAATGAATTGAGACCGGGTGAAGAAAGAGAATAATCCACCGGGAAGAATAAGCACTTGAGGAAATTTACAAGAGAACAAAGAGATCGCAAACCGATTAAAGAATACTTGAACAAAGCACCGGTAGAATATGGAGACGAACGAAGAGGCATCAATGAAGAATATTTGGAGGACGAAGTTGAAAACTGAGAACGAGGAAATCTTCTGAAATGATGGCCTTCGGAGGATCACAAAGAAAAGAATTCATGAAATGCTTCGGATGGGTATGAAAATAATTCCTCACAAACGGAACAATAATGAGGATGTCATGAAGCTAGAACCACGAATCTTTAGAAGACCGGGTAAGGATTCGAGAGGAACTCATCTTCGGGTCTTCAAAATCTGAGAAGACGATGAGATACACCACCATGAATTGTATAGGCACTCCGTTATGAAGAATTAAAAGGTTGAACCAATGATGAAAAAGAATTTGAAAGCGATCTTGGAGAAGGCATGTGACTGATGGGAATCATTCTTATGTTACGCTTTGGAAAGAATTTGATAATAACTCCGGAAAAATAAGAAGAGTCAGGTAAGATCCTGGAAAAAGACCTGTGTGTTAGGGCCCACTCAAAGAAATCATCGTTGAAAAAGATTGGTTAAGAGATATAGCACCGGTTGGATTAAATGGCTTGAATAAGATGATAATCCTCAAAATAGCTTGAACAAATTGAGAATGGAAATGTTAATCTTCTAAGATATCTTGAACACTCCGGATATGAACATAGAGAGAGTTGAATAAAATAAGAGAGCTTTGGATAAGAAATCTCAACATGGGAAAACATGTGAAACAAAAAGGAAGAGATATGATCATTGTAACACCCCCTGGTAATGATCACTGTGATCAACTGCTAATCATGCCATGTCATCTTCATTTACTATGCATAGTCACAGTGGTTAAGCTTACAAGTTCAAAAAACTCCCCTGAAAATTCAAATTCAAACTTCAAGTGCAAAATGAAGTTGTTCCAAAACTTTTGGAAAAATGCCCATGTTGTTGCAAATAATCCAAACATTTGTTTCTGGTGAAAACAACTTCACCATCTACTCAAATAATGGGCTAGGGCATTTAAACAGTGTTTAAAACAGCACTAATAAATGCTTTTTCATTTTTGTAAAATTCAAAAATGATTCAAAGATGCTCAAACCAATTTTTGGTGATGGGTAATATTGCAACCTCAATTTTGGGCCAGCTCACAAATTTTTCAAATATCATTTGATGGCCTTACTCTTTTATTTTCTCTCTGTTTTAAAAATTAAAAGGAAAACAGAAAAGAAATAAAAGAAAAGGGGGCCAAGCCTGACACTGTGCACTTGGGCCCAAGTGCACAGCACCAGGCCCAGCCCAACCTACCTGCTCCTCCCCCTCGTGTCGTCGTCTCCATGGCTGCGAGCTCGCCGCGCCGTCGCTGCACGCCACGCCGACGGGAGCAGGTGGCTCGGGGCGATAAGGATGAGCCCAACCGCCCCCCTGGTCCTCCTCGACCATTCCTCCCTCTCTCCCTCGCTCGCCTCGCCTCGTTCCTCCCTCCAGATCCGTCGCAGAACGCCACCGTCGCCGTGCGCCGCCGTTTGCCGCGGCCACCGTGGTCCTCCTGCTCCGCCTCGATGTCGTAGACACGCGCCGCCGACTGCCTCGTCGTCTGGAGCCAGCAGCCGGAGCTGCGAGGCACCACTGACGCCGCTCTC
>LR738714.1:9875196-9906799 GCA_902687465.1 Secale cereale | reverse complement strand
CTTAGCACGCTGTGTGTTGTTTATGCCTGTGTATTTATTTGTTTCTTCCCCCTCTTCTCTCTCGGTAGAGTCCGGCACTGACGCAGATCCCGAGACCGACGCTGTCCCGGTGATTGGTTCCCCCTCCGACGATCTTGCTTTTGCCACCGAGCAACCAGGCAAGCAACCCCCCCCCTTGAGCATTTCCGATATCGCCTATATCTATTCTCTCTTATTCTTGCATTAGAATTGCTGCTACTGCTACTGCTCCTATTACTGTTGCATAGCCTGTTTTTGCTAAACTGTTGATACCTGCCTTTATTCATAAACTGCATAGTATAGGTTGGGTAGCACTGCTCTGGACCCGCACTCTCGTAGTTGCCTCGCATAGTACCCTTGTCTCGATCAACCGATCGAGCCCCCCTTCCCCTGACCTTCTTCACAGCACCGCACATCCACCCCCTAATATGCTCGACTCCGCAGAGTTAACATCGGGTGACGAGGGTGATACCTCCGAACTCACTTCTGGTGTTGTCCCTGTATTATAGCTAGCTCGTCGTGGGTTACCGAGGGTGATTCCTCTTCCCACTTCCGACTTAGCTTTTGTCGTGCATCCGCTATGGTGAATACCGCCGAGGGTGATTCCTCCGGTACCACCTTATCGGGACTTGTCGTATAGGAGTCCAACGAGGGTGATTCCTCGGATTCCTCATCGGCATAAAAACCACACGGATGCTTTGGTTCACTGTACCGTGTTTAAAGACGTATCGATCCCCGAGGCCGGACGTCGCCAGGAACAAAGGCGTGCGGCCAGAGGTATCGTGCGTCTGATGACACTATATGGTGACTACTACACTTGTTGGTTAGAGACGGGTTGACCCTGAGGGGTACCCGCGAGTGCCTTTGAGGCGTGAGCTGTGGAGTCGGGTGACCAGTGAGGGTACCCGCGAGATAACTACGAGGCGTGGCCGGTCTTTTCCAGTCCTTGTCACAAGTCCTCGAGACGGGACGACGGGGCCAACAGTATCGTAGGCTCTGCTCGTCGCCGCGCGCTCCCAAATCACTAAGCGATTTGGATATTTGATCCGAGAGGCCTCCGGGCCGATAGCACTAACCACCACGTGGGTGTGAGTGGGTGCTCTGCGTCGTATACATCAGCCGGAGTCGTCACGACGTCAGCGATTGAGCGGACCGTTCGGATTGGACTTAGGATGCAACTGCGCTTGTATAAGGGGTTGCTAGGTCTGCTACCGAACGGCCACGTAACGTGCAGGAGTGTCCGGGGCGACGGCCATGACCCCCGGGGGCATAGGGTTTAGTCCGACGTGCTCGATCCTCTCTGGCGGTATCCGGTCGGGTTGCGGCGTATGGTTTAGCCGAGGGCGGGCACGACCTGATGGTGTGTCCGGCCGGAGTTAAGCGAGCGTGGTGGGTAACTTGGTGCACCCCTGCAGGGAAGAAACAATCTATCGATAGCCTGTCCTACGGTAACGGACACTCGGAGTTGTATCCACTTCGGTACAACTAGAACTGGTGACTTGAGTTATGTGATATGAGAATGATGTTGCTGCAAACACTATATATTATTATGATGAAACTATTCTGTTCCCTTCTTCTTGCTGCAAGACCCTGAAGATGCTAGTCTTCGTCAGGACTAGGCTTTTTCACCTCTCTACTCTGGCTTTCTGCAGTCTAGTCCACCCACATAAAGCCTCCTTTGAAAATAATGCATTGCTAGTATAGATCTGATGTAAGTCTTGCTGAGTACTTTGGATGAGTACTCACGGTTGCTTTCCTTCCTCTTTTGTCCTACCCGCATGATAAACCAGACGACGGAGCCATGGTGCCCGCAGCTCCTGTTGACGACTACTACTACCAGCCCGAGGCTGGCTACTTCTACTACCCGGCCGGCGAGTACTTCTACGAGGAGCCGGCGGACGACGACCAGGAGTAGGATCGGAGGTCCCAGGCAGGAGGCCTGCGCCTTTTCGATCGTAGTTTTTCTTTTGCCCCGCCTCGTATGAGGCCTATCTGAACTTGTGTTCTATGTCTGTACCCAGACATCTAATGCTTCCGCTGACTATGTGTATGACATCATGTTATGTATTCGAGCCCTCGAGGCCCTGGCTTGTAATATATGACTTGTATGTATTTGTTTATGTTTTAGAGTTGTGCTGTGATTTCCTTCACGTGAGTCCTTAGGCTTGATCGTGTGCATTTGCGTGTATGATTAGTGCACGATTAAGCCGGGGTCGTCACAGGTTGGTATCAGAGCCGACTGCCTGTAGGAACCCCCTTTCCAACTCCTTGGCCGAAGTCGAGTCTAGAGGTCCAAAAATGTTTTACTAACTTGGCTGTGTGGCTTATGGCCCCACGTCGCCATTTGGGTGGTGTAGTATCTTTTATTCCTCGTCTATACTCTGGGACTCTTATCTCTCGTCTATTCGGGTTAAATGCTACTAACTCCATTAGGTTCTCGTTTTCACATCTACCCGGAGAGCTGGATATCAGTGCGATTTCTTATCTTTGACCTGATTAAAGTTGATCATCAATCCTTTCCATTTGTTTGTTTAACCTTTCTTATCAAGTTCCGATGATAATTAACTTGACAAGTCTGATTCTTCTTCTTTCAGATGAATCCTCTGTTTCCACCTCGCCCGGAGACTCAGCTTGTGCTTCGCACCTGGGCTCGAGATGCCCCTGGGTTTCCGGCCATTCTAGTCGCTCTCATGACCAGACTGGGCTACCGCTGGTACCCCGAGTACATGGTCTACGAGGAGTATCGCGAGTTCAACCAGGAGCAGTATTATGCTGTTGTTCGTATCTACGACCGGCAGGATGACTCAGACACTGAGCTGTACCGCTTTCACGGTAGTGGCGTGACGGTTGCGATGGCAGTCCATGATGCTGCCTACGCTGCTGTCGCACGCCTCCGAGGATAGCACAGAGATAGCTTGGATGCCTCTGAGTTTCGGTACATTCCGTATGCACCTGCTGGAGATGAGACTGGATACTACTCAGCTATCTGTGCCCCGTACGAGAGTCGACGTTATGACCCGCAGGTTCTGATTCAGCACACTCAGGCGCTGGATCGAACTGCTTGGGCCCTGGCGGTTGAGTTGTCCATCACTCGGACAGTTCTCTACCAGACGTTGACGCAGTTGGTACCGGCTGTCCAAGCAGGGACACTTTCTCAGTCTATCCTTTGCCCGCGCAGGATCAACACACCTCCAGGTGTCGAGTGGCCTGCGGTTGGAGGTCACACGCCAGTTCGTGGACCGCTGATTCCCGATCGATACCGGGTTCTGCATCAGAGTGCACATGGAGCTCAGGAACCTTCTGCGGTTGAGATCCGCCGTCCGCACTTGCAGCTACCCCGTTTCAGTTCCCTTCTCCGACGTTGACGTAGCCTTTGCTATGTCTCGTTGTGTACTTCCTTACCGCGGTCTGCGCGCCGCCTACTATGTCTAGCTTTTGATTTTGCACCGTTGTGCTGTCCGTTTGTAACCGACGCTATGTACGAACCCGTATGTCATGATGTGTATGATGTTGTATTAATGCACTTCCCTTATGTCGTGCATATTTACTTCATTGTTGAATTCATGCAACGTGTATCCTTGTCTCTAAACTACCCCTGTTGGAATTATCAGGATGGCTGGTAACGGTGATCCACCTCCACCTCCGCCTCCGCCTCCGCCGCCAGAATATATGGCTGCCGTAATGCAGACCCTTGACATGCAGCGTCAGGTGCTGCAGGGTATGCTCAACCAGATGCCTCAGGCCAACGCCAATGCTCAGCATCAGCCAGCCGCCATCACTCTGCAAGAATTTCTGCGGCTCAATCCAACGGTATTTCGCAGTGCCGCCAACCCCTTGGATGCCGATGACTGGCTGCGTGATATCTTCTTTGAGCTGGATTCTGCCGCCGTGTCCCCTGACAACTATGTCAAGTTCGCGACTTATTTCCTGAAGGGTCCGGCGGCCCAGTGGTGGGACACTCACCGGAACACAGTGCCTACTGGAACTGTCATCACCTGGGCAGACTTCAAGACTGCTTTCCGCGCTCGGTACATCCCTGAGGGTGTTATCGACCGCAAGCGTACGGAGTTTCGTAACCTGATTCAGGGCAACAAGTCAGTGGATGCCTATCAGCGGGAGTTCCTGGAACTGTCCCGCTATGCTGAGGAGGATATCGCTACTGACGCAAGACGCCAAGAGAAGTTCAGGCGCGGACTTCACCATGATATTCTGCTTGCTCTAGTGGCACTGGACTTTCCAGATTTTGCCACTCTAGTGAACAAGGCCATTCAGGTTGAAACTGGACTCAAGCTACACAAGGATGCTCTTAAGCGCTCTCGCGAGTCGGGCTCATCTTCGGGCTCGTCTTCTCAGAAGCGCCGCATATGGATTCCTCAGAGCATGTATCGTCCAAACGCTCCAGTGTACAGGCCTTCATATGCTGCACCTCGTCTGCCTCCTCCACCGCCAATGCAGTACAGGCCTGCAGTCCCAGCACCTCGAGCACCTGCAATTCGTCCAGAAAGTGGACTCTGCTTCAAGTGTGGCCGTCCGGGTCACCGTGCCAGAGACTGTCCGCAAGCTCAGGGTCAGCTGGCTCTTCCATCTGCTAGTCGTGGTACTGGACGTGGAATTCCTCCGCAGCGCAATAATATTGTCAGGCCTTCAAATGCTCGTGGTGGTCAGCTTCACCACGTCAATCTGAGTGAAGACCCAGAACAGCCAGCCACTGTGATGGGTACACTTCTTGTCAACTCAGTATTTGCTAATGTTTTGTTCGATACTGGTGCTTCGGATTCTTTCATTTCTGAACCGTTTGCACTCAAGCATAAATTTGCATTTGACACACTGCACCAACCATTAAAAATACAAACCTCCGCGGGTCAGTGCTTATCTTCCTTATTCTGTCCGGAAGTGGTAGTGGATATAGAAGAAATGAAGTTTCAGGCACACCCCATTGTCCTGAAATCCTGCGGCATCGACCTTATCCTAGGAATGGATTGGTTGGAGGCTCACGAGGCCCTAATTGATTGTGCCACCAAGACTGTACGTCTTCGGCACCCCTCCAATCAACTCGTGAGTTGCCGCGCTCGTGTAGCTCGTGATGCCGAGGCTCTAATCTATGCCACAAATACATTGAATGATTCACCACTTGACGGGCTCGAGAACATACCAGTTGTATGTGACTTCCCGGATGTCTTCCCTGAAGAGCTTCCAGGAATACCCCCTGCTCGAGCCGTCGAATTTGTTATTGACCTGAAGCCGGGAACTACTCCTATTGCGAAGCGTCCTTACAAGATGCCACCGCATCATCTCCTCGAACTTAAGGAGGAAATCGACAAGTCTCTCAAGAAGGGCTTCATCCGTCCTAGTTCCTCTGCCTGGGGAGCACCGTCTCTTTTCGTCAAGAAGAAAGATGGTACGAATAGGCTGGTACAAGATTACCGACCTATCAACCAGGCAACCATCCAGAACAAATATCCACTTCCTCGGATCAACGACTTATATGATCAACTGGCTGGATCATCGGTGTTTTCTAAACTCGACTTGAGGTTGGGTTATCACCAGATCCGTGTTCGCGAGGAGGATATTCCAAAGACTGCATTCGTAACTCGCTATGGCTCTTATGAGTACACTGTCATGTCTTTTGGACTGACTAATGCTCCAGCTACCTTCTCCCGCCTGATGAATTATATATTCATGGATTACCTCGACAAGTTCGTCGTGGTATACCTGGATGATATTCTGGTATTCTCAAAGAACAAGGAAGAACACGCCGAACATCTTCGCCTTGTTCTGGAGAAGCTGCGAGAACATCAGCTCTATGCTAAGTTTTCCAAATGCGAGTTCTGGCTTTCTGAAGTGACCTACCTTGGACATGTGATTTCCAAGGATGGCATCGCTGTTAATCCGGAACGGGTTCAGGCTATTCTTGACTGGACTCCTCCGAAGAATGTCAAGCAAGTGAGAAGTTTTCTCGGCCTAGCAAGCTATTGTCGACGCTTCGTCGAGAACTTTTCCAAGATTGCCAAGCCCCTGACTAATCTGCTTCACAAAGGCGTTAAGTTTGAGTGGACAGATAAATGCCAGGAAAGCTTTCAAGCTCTTAAGGACAAGCTCGTTTCTGCTCCAGTGCTTGCTCCTCCAGATTCTCGCAAGGACTTCGTGATATATTGTGACGCCTCTCGTCAAGGCTTAGGCTGTGTCCTAATGCAAGAACGAAGAGTAGTTGCTTACGCATCACGTCAATTGCGTCCGCATGAAGAAAATTATCCAGTGCATGATCTTGAACTTACGGCAGTGATCTTTGCATTGAAGTTATGGCGACATTACCTTCTTGGTAACCGGTGTGAGATTTATACTGATCACCAAAGTTTGAAGTATCTATTCACTCAGCCGGATCTTAACCTCCGCCAACAGCGATGGTTGGAAACTATTTCTGAATATGACTGCGGTATTTCTTATACCCCTGGCAAGGCTAATGTGATGGCCGATGCTTTGAGTCGCAAGTCATACAGCACCAACCTCAAGGTTAAGCGAGCTCAACCTCGTCTTTATGAGGAGTTACGCAAGCTGAACCTGCATATCGTTCCATATGGTTCGCTTAATGACCTTGTGATACAGTCGGATCTTGAGAAAGCTGTCAAGGTAGCGCAATCCAAAGATGCTTTCGTTGACGTTATAAAACAGGAACTGCATCTTCCGAAATACAGGGATTTCTCAGTATCCGAAGATGGAACCTTGTATTTCCGAGGCCGCATGGTGGTAACTCGTTACGACCTAATGACCGACAAGGTTATGAAGGAGGCACATGATACACCGCTGTCTATTCATCCTGGTAGTACTAAGATGTATCGTGATCTCCGCCAGAGGTACTGGTGGCCTAATATGAAGCGGGATATTGCTCGTCATGTTGCTGAATGCGATGTCTGTCGTCGCGTGAAGGCAGAGCATCAGAAGCCTGCTGGACTTCTACAACCTCTTCCTATTCCGCTTTGGAAATGGGATAAGGTGCAGATGGATTTCATTACTGGATTTCCTAAGTCCCAGAAGGGTAACGATGCCATTCTCGTCGTCATCGACCAACTCTCGAAGGTTGCACACTTCCTGCCAGTCAAGGAGACTATCACTGCTAGCCAGTTAGCAGAATTGTATATCTCCAGAATCGTCTCACTACACGGAATTCCGAAGGAGATCAGTTCGGACCGTGGTTCCCTGTTCACTTCCAAGTTCTGGGAAAGTTTTCTAGAAGCTATGGGAACTCATATCCACTGGAGTTCAGCTTATCACCCCCAGTCCCAAGGTCAGGTTGAACGAGTCAATCAAGTGCTTGAAGATATGCTGCGAGCTTGTGTTATATCATTCGGTAAGAAATGGGAAGAATCCCTTCCATATGCCGAGTTCTCGTATAACAACAGCTATCAAGCAAGCTTGAAGATGGCTCCATTTGAAGTTCTGTACGGACGTAAGTGTCGAACCCCTCTGAACTGGTCAGAAACTGGGGAACGACAAGTTATTGGTCCGGACATTATTCAACACGCCGAAGAGCAAGTCCGTATCGTGCGTGAAAATCTCAAGGCGGCTCAAGACCGTCAGAAGAGCAACTATGATCGCAAGCGATGGGGTCTGACTTATCATCCCGGTGATCAAGTTTATCTTCGAGTCACCCCTATGAAGGGCACGCACCGTTTCGGTATCAAGGGCAAGTTAGCTCCACGCTACATTGGTCCCTTTCCCGTGGTTGCTAGACGTGGATTCGTGGCTTACAAATTGCAATTGCCTCCGCAATTCTCGCATATCCACGATGTGTTCCATGTGTCGCAACTTCGTCGATCCTTCAAGGAGTCCCCGCATCGTGCTGTGGATCACGAGATGCTCGAGCTTCAAGATGATCTGTCTTATAAGGAGCATCCGATCCGCATCCTCGATCAAACTGAACGTCGGACCCGTCAGAAGACAACCAAGTTCCTGAAAGTGCAGTGGTCAAATCACACCGAAGATGAAGCCACTTGGGAACGCGAGGAAAATCTTCGGGCGGAATACCCCGACCTCTTTGCTTCTACCTCCTAAATTCTCGGGACGAGAATTTCTTTTAGAGGAGGAGAATTTGTAACACCCCCTGGTAATGATCACTGTGATCAACTGCTAATCATGCCATGTCATCTTCATTTACTATGCATAGTCACAGTGGTTAAGCTTACAAGTTCAAAAAACTCCCCTGAAAATTCAAATTCAAACTTCAAGTGCAAAATGAAGTTGTTCCAAAACTTTTGGAAAAATGCCCATGTTGTTGCAAATAATCCAAACATTTGTTTCTGGTGAAAACAACTTCACCATCTACTCAAATAATGGGCTAGGGCATTTAAACAGTGTTTAAAACAACACTAATAAATGCTTTTTCATTTTTGTAAAATTCAAAAATGATTCAAAGATGCTCAAACCAATTTTTGGTGATGGGTAATATTGCAACCTCAATTTTGGGCCAGCTCACAAATTTTTCAAATATCATTTGATGGCCTTACTCTTTTATTTTCTCTCTGTTTTAAAAATTAAAAGGAAAACAGAAAAGAAATAAAAGAAAAGGGGGCCAAGCCTGACACTGTGCACTTGGGCCCAAGTGCACAGCACCAGGCCCAGCCCAACCTACCTGCTCCTCCCCCTCGTGTCGTCGTCTCCATGGCTGCGAGCTCGCCGCGCCGTCGCTGCACGCCACGCCGACGGGAGCAGGTGGCTCGGGGCGATAAGGATGAGCCCAACCGCCCCCCTGGTCCTCCTCGACCATTCCTCCCTCTCTCCCTCGCTCGCCTCGCCTCGTTCCTCCCTCCAGATCCGTCGCAGAACGCCACCGTCGCCGTGCGCCGCCGTTTGCCGCGGCCACCGTGGTCCTCCTGCTCCGCCTCGATGTCGTAGACACGCGCCGCCGACTGCCTCGTCGTCTGGAGCCAGCAGCCGGAGCTGCGAGGCACCACTGACGCCGCTCTCTTCCGCCCCCTTCCTCTCGGCCTCCGGCGAGCTCCGAAGAATTACGGCGCCCCCGAGCCTGCTTCGAGCAGGCGTTGAACGGCGCCCACCCCTGTGAGCTACCCTCCTTCCTCCCCGTCGTTTTGCGCTGCCGTCGTCGCCCGTAACTAGTTGCCACCGTAGCCGCAAGCTCGCCGCCGTTGATCGCTTCGCCGCCGTGGCCAACGTCGCCGTCGTGCGCAACTGAGGCCAGCTTCGAGCTCCTGGAGCTCGTGCGAGTCCAGCGAGGCCTCTAGCACCTCTCCCCGTGCCTCCTAACAGCGTTTCCGTCGAAGCCCGAACTCCGGCGTCCGCTCCGCCGCTCACCGTCGTCGTCTCCGGTCGTTTCCGGCCGGGCCACCACCGCGGCTCGACGCGCGGGTGAGTGCACGTTCGAACGCAGCTTACTGCACGCGAAATGGGCCACCGTAGCGGATTTCCGAGCCGCTCCGGCGAAGCTCCGCCGCGGAAATGGTCGCCGGAGCTTTCTCCGGTGGCCGGCCGGCGTGGTTGACCTGGGGCCATCCCCCCAGGGTCGCTGCCAGCGGGCCCCAGCGCCCAGTTGACCACGTTGACTGGTCAACTGGCTGACTGGGCGCTCCTGACCCACTGACACGCGGGCCCCACCGCCCTGTTAATTAACTAATACGATTTAAAAATAAAAATAAGTTAATTAAGTTAATTAGGTCACTGACAGGTGGGGTCCAGTAGATAAATAGGTTTAATTAGATTAAAAATAACCCTGTTTTAGTAATAGAGGCTGACATGTGGGTCCCACTGGACCCACATGTCAGGTTTGACTGGTCAGCCGACCTGCTGACTTGCTGATGCCAGCATGGCATCATGCTGATGTCATATTTCCTTTTTCTGTTAATTTAAATAAAATCCAGAAAATCTTTAAAACTTTAGAAAATCATATCTTTTAATCAGTAACTCCGATGAAAATAATTTATATATGAAAATTGATCAGAATTTCGATACGAATCTAGATATGCCCTCCGTATTTCCATCAGATGCCCCTAGCTAGATGAACATGCAACTTTTTAGCCTGTTTTTAATAAATGAATAGTGCTCAACTTTAATAAAATAAATCCAAACAATTTCTTAAAAATACCTAACTTAACCTAGACTTGTTTTTAGGCAACCTTGCACTGCACGTTAGCTTAGCACGCTGTGTGTTGTTTATGCCTGTGTATTTATTTGTTTCTTCCCCCTCTTCTCTCTCGGTAGAGTCCGGCACTGACGCAGATCCCGAGACCGACGCTGTCCCGGTGATTGGTTCCCCCTCCGACGATCTTGCTTTTGCCACCGAGCAACCAGGCAAGCAACCCCCCCCCTTGAGCATTTCCGATATCGCCTATATCTATTCTCTCTTATTCTTGCATTAGAATTGCTGCTACTGCTACTGCTCCTATTACTGTTGCATAGCCTGTTTTTGCTAAACTGTTGATACCTGCCTTTATTCATAAACTGCATAGTATAGGTTGGGTAGCACTGCTCTGGACCCGCACTCTCGTAGTTGCCTCGCATAGTACCCTTGTCTCGATCAACCGATCGAGCCCCCCTTCCCCTGACCTTCTTCACAGCACCGCACATCCACCCCCTAATATGCTCGACTCCGCAGAGTTAACATCGGGTGACGAGGGTGATACCTCCGAACTCACTTCTGGTGTTGTCCCTGTATTATAGCTAGCTCGTCGTGGGTTACCGAGGGTGATTCCTCTTCCCACTTCCGACTTAGCTTTTGTCGTGCATCCGCTATGGTGAATACCGCCGAGGGTGATTCCTCCGGTACCACCTTATCGGGACTTGTCGTATAGGAGTCCAACGAGGGTGATTCCTCGGATTCCTCATCGGCATAAAAACCACACGGATGCTTTGGTTCACTGTACCGTGTTTAAAGACGTATCGATCCCCGAGGCCGGACGTCGCCAGGAACAAAGGCGTGCGGCCAGAGGTATCGTGCGTCTGATGACACTATATGGTGACTACTACACTTGTTGGTTAGAGACGGGTTGACCCTGAGGGGTACCCGCGAGTGCCTTTGAGGCGTGAGCTGTGGAGTCGGGTGACCAGTGAGGGTACCCGCGAGATAACTACGAGGCGTGGCCGGTCTTTTCCAGTCCTTGTCACAAGTCCTCGAGACGGGACGACGGGGCCAACAGTATCGTAGGCTCTGCTCGTCGCCGCGCGCTCCCAAATCACTAAGCGATTTGGATATTTGATCCGAGAGGCCTCCGGGCCGATAGCACTAACCACCACGTGGGTGTGAGTGGGTGCTCTGCGTCGTATACATCAGCCGGAGTCGTCACGACGTCAGCGATTGAGCGGACCGTTCGGATTGGACTTAGGATGCAACTGCGCTTGTATAAGGGGTTGCTAGGTCTGCTACCGAACGGCCACGTAACGTGCAGGAGTGTCCGGGGCGACGGCCATGACCCCCGGGGGCATAGGGTTTAGTCCGACGTGCTCGATCCTCTCTGGCGGTATCCGGTCGGGTTGCGGCGTATGGTTTAGCCGAGGGCGGGCACGACCTGATGGTGTGTCCGGCCGGAGTTAAGCGAGCGTGGTGGGTAACTTGGTGCACCCCTGCAGGGAAGAAACAATCTATCGATAGCCTGTCCTACGGTAACGGACACTCGGAGTTGTATCCACTTCGGTACAACTAGAACTGGTGACTTGAGTTATGTGATATGAGAATGATGTTGCTGCAAACACTATATATTATTATGATGAAACTATTCTGTTCCCTTCTTCTTGCTGCAAGACCCTGAAGATGCTAGTCTTCGTCAGGACTAGGCTTTTTCACCTCTCTACTCTGGCTTTCTGCAGTCTAGTCCACCCACATAAAGCCTCCTTTGAAAATAATGCATTGCTAGTATAGATCTGATGTAAGTCTTGCTGAGTACTTTGGATGAGTACTCACGGTTGCTTTGCTTCCTCTTTTGTCCTACCCGCATGATAAACCAGACGACGGAGCCATGGTGCCCGCAGCTCCTGTTGACGACTACTACTACCAGCCCGAGGCTGGCTACTTCTACTACCCGGCCGGCGAGTACTTCTACGAGGAGCCGGCGGACGACGACCAGGAGTAGGATCGGAGGTCCCAGGCAGGAGGCCTGCGCCTTTTCGATCGTAGTTTTTCTTTTGCCCCGCCTCGTATGAGGCCTATCTGAACTTGTGTTCTATGTCTGTACCCAGACATCTAATGCTTCCGCTGACTATGTGTATGACATCATGTTATGTATTCGAGCCCTCGAGGCCCTGGCTTGTAATATATGACTTGTATGTATTTGTTTATGTTTTAGAGTTGTGCTGTGATTTCCTTCACGTGAGTCCTTAGGCTTGATCGTGTGCATTTGCGTGTATGATTAGTGCACGATTAAGCCGGGGTCGTCACAATCATGACCGAAGCTTGAATTTAGTCCATCGGAGAAGAATATTAGGCTTAAGAATGATGAACTTGAAACTCTTGAGCATCTTCACGATAAATCACCGGATAAGAACATTGAAGGAAAATAATGAAGAAACATCACATGAATAATTGGGTATTTCATTTGAGAATTTCTGACTCCATAAAGAAAAGGGGTGGGAGGGCGGGGAAAAACATAGACAACTTGAGACGAACAAAATGGACACCGGTTGAAAAGGATTAAACATGACCATCTTGCTGATTAAGAAGGACTAGCACTCCCATAGAAATATGAGAATACCGATTAGGAAAGGTATGGAATTAACACTTGACATCGAAGCAACTCGAATACCAGAATCAAAACAAAAACAAAGGATAGATATGTTGCAGCATAATCTTCACAATATCATCCGAACGGAGAATTTAATGAATGAATTCCGTAGGTACATCAACTTGTCGAGAAGCCACTTGGGAGAACAAAAGGTAAATAAAAGCAACAAGGAGCAGATAGAAAAAATACAAGATAGAAGCTTCGTCCCACATATTCATGCTGAAAGCTTATGGAACGTGTTACAAAAGGGTTTTGCAATCCCCGGATCAGCATAGCCAAGGACCCTTTAAGATGCAACTCCCGATCGGAACAATGCCCATAAAACCACTTCACTCAATGTAGAACCCCGAACTCCATATCATGCATTCGTTGGAAAAATGCCTACGAGCTACTGGATGAACCCACCTATTAATTTCCGAAAGTTTCCAGTTATGCAATCAGGTGTTGGGGATACAGGGGAAGCATTGCGCACTCAACTCTAATCCTACATCCAGCTGTATCCATCCTTCAACACATAACCAGTTATTTCCGGAAACCGTTTACCTCGGACCTTCGAAACGCATCTGCTATACAAGCTATGGCAATACTCCCGAACTACCTCCCTAGTACTGGGTGATGTCGGGGTTATCTTGCCACTAACCGCATAGGAGAGTTTTCGATGTCGGCCGTCTTAAGTATTCCAGAACTGCTGCGATATATTTGTGACGACAACACCTCGGAGCTCAACTCCCCGGGACACTGCCACAACACCTAAATGACAGGAGGCATCGAGAACAATGTTCTCGTCACAAAGACATCGGAACAATACAAACAATACTCGCGTGATCCTAAAAAAATTGGTGAATTTTTGAGAGTAGAAGAGATAAAAGTAATCATCAAGAGTCCTCACCAGAGTGAAAAGAGATGAGGAGAAAAATAAATCCTACTCTCCGATATATATATAGGACTCAAAACATTTTCAAGTGTGTGCCTAGACTCAACCGTCAACGATTCGATCAATCAGTGGGGGCTCCTAGGTCGGAGAAGGCTCTGAATACCAACTTGTAATGCCCAGGATGGGACTATACCTCCTACGTGTCGAGGCACGACTTAAAGGTATAAGCCCATTCTGGAATGATCTCAAGTTTGGTATCTTTGCACGACTCATGTAAAAATAGGGATGAAATTGCAAAAGGATAGTTGGCTTACACTCGCCACGTCACACAATACATTACATAAGCAAAACGTCATTCAAAACATCACAACCCGACTACGGGCGAAGATACAAAAGAAAGATACCAAAAAAACATAAAGCCACAGGTCCGAAATCGCCCCTAGTAGAAACCACTACTGATCGTCGAAAACGTCACAAACATACGGCCACGCTCTTCATCGAGCTCCCAGTGAAGTACTTGAACCAGCTCCTGCATCATTGTCGGCTGAACCTGCATCTGGTGTTCTAGTATCTGTGAGCCACGAGGACTCAGCAATCCCATAACCATGGGTAACAAGACTAGCAAAGCTTTATGGGTAGGAAGAGGTAAAGTGGTGAGGTTGCAGCAGCGGCTAAGCATAATATGGTGGCTAACTTACGAGTACAAGAATAAGATGAGCATCTACGCAAACGGTCGCAAACTAATAGTGACCGCTAAAGATCCTGAAACTACCTACGAGTCAAACATAACCCCACCATGTTCTCTTCTCAAAGTGAAAAGAGACAGCCACGGTTACTCACACAGTTGTGTGTTTTACTTCGGATCCTCTGTCAAGTTTTCTACAACCAGACATTAACAAATTCCAATCTGCCACATAACCGCGGGCACGGCTTTCGAAAGATCATAACCCTGCAGGGGTGTCCCAACTTAGCCCATCACAAGCTCTCACGATTAGCTGAAGTGATAAATATAATATCATCACCCCTTATCTTAGGGAAATCCGATCAGGCTCGGTATCCCGGTGCACAAGACATTTCGACAATGGTAAAACAAGTCCAGCAAGACCTCCCGGCGTGCCGACACCCTGATAGTAGCCGCGCGTATCTCGTCTCAGGCCACGTCCGGATGTGACAAGCTACGAGTAAAACCAGCCCTCGGGTTTCCCCAAGGTGGCCCCGCAGGTTGCCCGTTTTGGACAACCATCAGCACTGGCCCCCCTGCTATGTAGAAAATAATCTCCAAGGAGCGTCCCCCTTATGCAATTTAATTAATTAATTGTTGTTATTATGAGCAAATTAAAACCAATGTTGGGCCTTGCTGGAGGAGTTTTATTCAAAGTCGAAGTGTCAAGGGGTCCCCATATACCCATCGTGTAAGGAACGCAAAATCAAGGAACATAATGCCGGTTTATCGGCACCTAGGGTGGCATGCGTGGAACAAAACACCGAGCAAAAGGCCAAGCCTTCCACCCATGCCCAGTATATAGGTGTGTTAATAATAGTAATAGATATTGTGATATTCCAACAACAAGTTCCCTTCTGGAACGATCTTCATCTGCACCTGCAACTAACAACGCTATAAGAGGGGCTGAGCAAGCGGGTAACATAGCCAAACAACGGATTTGCTAGGAAGGTTTCAAAGGTTAGAGGTTTCATGGCAACAAGGAGAGGCTGACATAAAAGATGGGTAGCGCGACATGTAACGATAGCATCGAGACAACTAAGCATGGCAATGGTAGTAAAGGTATCCAAGGGTATGGTCATCTTGCCTGAGATCCCGCAAGGAAGAAGAACGGATCCATGAAGTAGTCGAACAGAACCTCACACTTCCGGAACGAACCCGAAGCTAACGAGGGAAGCAAACCGGAAAGAAACAAGCAACACGGTAAACACACCACACGAGACATGACAATATGCTCAACCAAGTATGATGCAAAACAGTTCTACACAGGATGCACAACAAGTCTATACAGGAAGCAAAACATGCCAAGGTAGGAAGCACAGAAAACAACACAAGTCTATATGATGCAATACATGGCAAGGTATGATGCATGACAAGTCTATACAGGAAGCAAAACATGGCAAGGTAGGAAGCACGGAGAAACAACACAAGAAACATGACAATATGCTCAACCAAGTATGATGCATGTCCGGTTAAAATATGCATGGCATGGCAAAGTGCACAAACAAGTACTACAAGTTAAGTGGAGCTCAATATGCAACGAGTTGCATATTGATGAAACACCACATTTAAGTATTTAGTTCACTCTTGTACATATACACAACAATATTAAATGTTGATTACATGGCAAGGGGTGAAGCATAAGTAAACTAACTATTTAGGCAAGTTTAAATGAGGCCGGAACAACAAACAACAATTCCGGAAAATCCCCATGTGCATATTATGAATTTGGTACTGTTCTGCCTATTACCACATTTTAAAGTTGTTAAACAGCAAAACAAAGTGCATCATGTTTTTCTACACATTTTTCCACCCCATTTACATATAAAGTTTATTAAAAACCGAGCTACGGTTATTTAGTTATGACTTAAACCAATTTAGCAAGTTATTTACACAAATTAATGAAAACAGTAAGTTAAACATTTTTAACAAGGGTGAAAGTGGCATATTATGAATCTACACAAAATTTTAAGCATTTTACATGTTTACAACATTTTGATCCGATGCACGGTTATTTAGTTATTAAATGCATGAACTAGAGGGTCTAATCTGTAAAACAGCAGCCTCAGGAAATTAGATAAATCGTTGGCCTAAAAAAAACAACAAGGGCCGAAACTGGAGAGGCTGGGGGTTCTCACCATGGGCTATGGCCCAGTCGGTGAAGAGGGAAGCTCTGGCGCGCTGGGCCTGGCGCTGGAAGTGGCCCAGGGCGAACGGGGCCAACTGGCTGGGCCTTGCAGCCGCACAGCAGGAGAGGTCGGGCCGCAGGGACGCGCTGGGCCTGGCGCGGCTGGCGCCCACGAAGCTGGCCAGCGCGACTGGGCCGAGCGAGCGGTTAACGGGCGCTGGGGCTGGAGAGGCACGCTGAACTGGCCACGGTCAACGGACACGGACGAGCAGAACGACGGCGAGACTTGCAGCGACGGCTCCTGGCGGTGGACTCCGGCGAAGAGGCGAGAGGGAACGGGCAGATCCAGAGCCGGGCTTCACGGATCCGTCGGTGGCGCGGCACACGGAGGCCGGATCCGGCGATGCTCGCGACCAGCCGCGACGGGGCTTGGACGGCAGAGGCCATGGCGTCGGGGAAACTTGGCGCAGCGGAAGCCTGGTGGATGAGCGGGGCGCAGGGTGGCCGACGCAGGCGAGAGAGTGGCGGTGTGCAGCTCCTGTTGGTGGACACGAGGGAATCCAGAGGAAAGCTCTGGTTGAGAGAGAGATCGGAAGGGATCCCGATGAACATATGGCTGGTTTGGGCAGGGGTTTTTTTTTATCGAGGAGGGATCCCGAGGTGGGAGATGAGTGCGTCGGCAGAGGGACAAATCCCCTAGGGATTAGGTTAGACTAGAAATGGACAAGTGGTGTCTATATATATAAGGAAAGGAGGGAGTTTTGGATCATCCGATCAAAATCCGACGGACGAGGAGAAAATAGGTAGGGAGTCCAAATAAGAAAACGGAGATATTTTAGGGATGTTTGGGGATGATCCGGACCCAACGGTAACAACAGCCCGGACCGGGTTCGGGGCAGTTCGGACGTGCAGTCGAGGGGTAAATGGGCTGTGTAGAATGTGAGGCTGAGAAGAGAGAGAGATATGGCAGCCCGGCAACAGGTCTGAGAGCACTGAAACGTCCGACGTTTAAACCGGCTATAGTGCCGCTATAAGTTTAACGGTTGGGCTATCAAACGAACTCCGAATGCGATGAAATTTGACAGGCGGTCTACCTATGCTATAATAAGACCGCACACCAAGTTTCAACCCATTCCGAGAACATTTTACGGCCACTTATAAAATAAATATTTGGAGGTGTCGCGGGCGCGTACGAGTGTGTCTGGAGTCAGAACGGACAACGGAGAGAACTGGGGGAACCCGAACGAAAGCTAGTTTGAAAACATGCTGACGTAATGCACATGATGACAAGGCAAAGTGCAACATGCAAGCAAATGACATGGCAACGATGACGAATATCTGGCTGACACCTGACGCATCGGTCTCGGGGCGTCACAGTAGTAAACGGGGGAGGGATTGAGTTCTAGTCGGCACCTTAAATATGTGTGGGCCGCTTGGTTTTAGGGGAACGAGGCGGCATTTTGGGTTCGGGGTCGAGTGGAGATATAGTACGTACAAAAAATTATGGACGTAGGTTCGACTGAAAGACAATGATGCATGGGCCCTGCATTTTGATATACCGGGGCCACGTGAAATTTTCTACTCTACTCAAAACTAGTAAGGTACACATGCATTGAGCGCATGAGATTTCGAAACCAAATTATGAATAAATACACACTATAGCATGTAAAGCTTTGAGTCATATATGCATGATGTAGATGTTCGTTTAGTTCTTATAGTTCATCTCATTCAAAATCAATTAGTTTTATAAAAATGTTAAGATTCATGGGGTTGTGCATTGTAAAGCATAAAGTAAAAAACAAATAATGGCAATTCATTGAGAAAAAATCAATTATGATACGGAAGATTCTAGAACAAAGGAGAAGTGCTTGTGTTTTGAGGTTTGTGCATTATGCTTAAGTTCAACCATGGAGTCTTCTAAATTGTACATGTGGCGGATCTGGTGGAATGTTGATGATATCCAACGGCCAGTAGTGCTTGGATTTGGCATCTCTGCACTGTGGGATTAGCTTCATCCAGCGACCATCTTTCAAGTTATTCGCACACTATATAGTTCTTGTGTCGTAGTTGCATGTCTTGGAAAAAAGCTACTAGTGGGTTGTACTAGCTATTTAAGAATAGAAGATGTATACATGGAAGTTATAGGGAAAGAGATGACATGGAGTATCTTAATTCCTATGAGTAGGGATTGGAAAAGAGATGTCATTTGGTTGACATCATAGGAACTTTTCTATTGAATCTAGAGATGACATGCATCTCAATTCCTATGAGGAGGGATTAGAAAAGAGATGTAATTTGGTTCATATCATAGGAACTTTTCTATTGAATATACGCTAATGTTTATTTTCTTTTGAAATTATGGGAGTATAGGAATCCATTCATATGAACCAAGTGGCTCTAAAGCTATATAAATGATATCTTGTTTAGGGCCTCTTTGATTCGTAGGATTTTCGAAACGCAGGAATAGAAAAAACATGGGATTGGGGTGGCATGTCATCTTGAATCCTATATGATTCTATGAGTGTTTGATTGAGCACAGAAAAAACATAGGATTCTTTCAAAGAGGTTAGAGTGGATTGAAAATTTCCTATGAAATCTAGCGCAAATGAATCCTATGAAAAAGTTCCTATGGTTTACAATCTTATGAATCAAACACCCCACATAGGAAAAAATCCTAAGGAATTGAATCCTTAAAAATTCCTTTGAGAATCCTTTGAATCAAAGAAGCCCTTATTTCCTTTGTAATGTGGAGTATATGAATCTATTCCTATGAACCAATTGGCTCTAAAGGAAAAATCCTATAAAAATCATATCATATAGAGTTCCTATGACATTCCTCCACACCAAAGGATGGTTGAAATTGCTGCATGTGATACGACGGCCTTTCTTTGTAGACTCCTCCCCCATCTTCATAGTTACCTCTCGAAGATCAATGAATATTCTACATGTGCAATTTGGTACACGAAAACTCGGTAAAAGTTTCCGAGGTTCGAATTTTCAATAAAGATATATGCACTGCATTTTGGAACGGAGGGAGCATACGGAAGTTTCTTACACTCACGTGGAAGATTTGTGTGTAGGAGGAGTGGCTGTTCTATTAAATGCATGGCAAAACTGACACTGTCGGATGCGGATCTAATGGTTCTTACGACGTTCGTCAGGAAAAGGCTTGTGGCGAACGTTTGTCGGATAATGATTTACGGACACATGCATTGCATTGGTACGTGCCCCCTCTCTCTCACGCACATGCACCCTCCCGAGTCCTCTCGCACCCACCATTTATCTGCAGGTAGACGTCACACACATATGTGCTCTTCACACCCTACCCTCAGAACTTCTAAAAAACAAAAGATGTCGCGCACATTTTATTTTAGCTCACACGTCACACACTTATACTATTACTCTTGTGGCGAACGTTCTTTGGGCATAGTATATTGTACTCTCACGAAGAGAAGCGGTGCACGCACGCACTGGTTCTCTCACACCCACTCGCGGGTACACGTAGGAGCACATTTTTTAAAGCTGGTACAACAAAATCACTCCACTATATATATAAGCAGGAGCCTTAGCGCTTGCTTTACTAGGGTTCCTCTTGTTCACTCTCTCATGCTCTCCAGATCTAAGCAAGACATAGGTGGCTACACTCTCTCTCAGCTCACGGCTGGTCACAAATCCGGCCGGACAACCTTGCTACTTCACGAGCTTGCGTTGTATTCCCTCGAAGAGGAAAGGGTGATGCAGCACAGTAGCGTAAGTATTTCCCTCAGTTTTTGAGAACCAAGGTATAAATCCAGTAGGAGACCACGCGCGAGTCCCTCACACCTGCACAAACAAATAAGAACTTTGCAGCCAATGCGATAAGGGGTTGTCAATCCCTTTACGGTCACTTACGAAAGTGAGATCTGATAGAGATGATAGTTTGATATTTTTGGTATTTTTGGATATAAGAACAGAAAGTAAAAGCAGAAAAGTAAAGTAGATTGTAGATTGATATGTTGAGAATAGACCCGGGGGCCATAGTGTTCTCTAGTGGCTTCTCTCATGATAGCGATATTCTACGGCGGGTAAACAAATTACTGTCGAGCAATTGATAGAAAAGAAAATAATTATGAGACTATCTAGGCATGATCATTATATATAGGCATCACGTCCGAGACAAGTAGACCGAAACGATTCTGCATCTACTACTATTACTCCACACATCGACCGCTATCCAGCATGCATCTAGAGTATTAAGTTCATAAGAACGGAGTAACGCCTTAAGCAAGATGACATGATGTAGAGGGATAAACTCAAACATAGTGATATAAACCCCATATTTTATCCTCGATAGCAACAATACAATACGTGCCTTGCTGCCCCTACTGTCACTGAGAAAGGACACCGCAAGATTGAACCCAAAGCCAAGCACTTCTCCCATTGCAAGAGCTATAGATCTAGTAGGCCAAACCAAACCAGTAATTCGAAGAGACTTGCAAGGATATTATAATCATACATAAAGAGTTCAGAAAAGATCCAAATATTTCTCATAGATAATCTTGATCATAAACCCACAATTCATCAGATCTCGACAAACACACCACAGAAAGAGATTACATCGAATAGATCTCCTCGAAGACCGAGGAGAACTTGGTATTGAGATCCAAAGAGAGAGAAGAAGCCATCTAGATACTAGCTATGGACCCGAAGGTCTGTGGTAAACTACTCACAACTCATGGTGAGGCGATGATGATGATGTAGAAGCACTCCATGGTAGATCCCCCCTCCGACAAAGCTTCAGAATAGGCCCCAAGATGGGATCTCACGGGAACAGAAGGTTGCGGCAGTGGAACTACGGTTTTCTCTGTTGTTATGATAGTTTCAGGGTACGTAGGTATATATAGGAGGAAGGAGGGCACCGGGGGCCAAACGGGGTGCCCACGAGGCAGGGGGCGCCCCCACCCTCGTGAACAACACGTCAGCCCTACTCCATGGTTCTCAAGTCTCCCGTGCGTATTTTGCTCCAAAAATATCTCTCCCGAAGGTTTCATTCTGTTTGGACTCTGTTTGATATTCCTTTTCTGTAAAACCCTAAAACATGCAAAAACAGCAATCTGGACTGGGCCTTTCGGTTAGTAGGTTAGTCCCAAAAATAATATGAAAGTCTATAACAAAGCCCATTAAACATCCAAAACATCATAAATAATAGCATGGAACAATCAAAAATTATAGATACGTTGGAGACGTATCAAGCATCCCCAAGCTTAATTCCTGCTCATCCTCGAGTAGGTAATGATAAAAACATAATTTTTGATGTGGAATGCTAACCAACATAGTTTTTCAATGTAATTCTCTTAATTGTGGCAAGAATGTTCAGATCTGAAAGATTCAAGACAAAAGTCTATATTGACATAAGAAATAATAATACTTCAAGCATACTAACAAAGCAAGCCCTACAAAATCATATAGTCTAGCTATGCTCCCTCTTCATCACACAAAATATTCATATCATGCACAACCCCGATTTCAGCCAAGCACTTGTTTTCATACTCTATTCTTTCAAACCTTTCAACTTTCACGCAATACATGAGCGCGAGCCATGGACATAGCACTATGTGAAAAAGAGAGGTGGTTGTGGAGAAGACAAAAAGGAGGGAGATAGTCTCACATCAACTAGGCGTATCAATGGGCTATGGAGATGCCCATCAATAGATATCGATGTGAGTGAGTAGGGATTGCCATGCAACAGATGCACTAGAGCTAAATATGTATGAAAGCTCAACAAAAGAAACTAGTGGGTGTGCATCCAACTTGCTTGCTCACGAAGACCTAGGGCATTTGAGGAAGCCCATCGTTGGAATATACAAGCCAAGTTCTATAATGAAAATTCCCACTAGTATATGAAAGTGACTAAATGTGAGACTCTCTATCATGAAGAACATGGTGCTACTTTGAAGAACAAGTGTGGAAAAAGATAGTAGCAATTGTCCCTTCTCTCTTTTCTCTCTTTTTTATTTGGAGGGGCTTTCCCTTTTTTTAGCCCCTCTCTATATTTTTTTGGGCCATCTCATTTTTTATTGGCCTTTCCTCACATGGGACAATGCTCTAATAATGATGATCATCGCACTTATATTGAATTACAACTCGATACTAGAACAAGTATGACTCTATATGAATGCCTCCGGCGGTGTACGGGGATATGCAATGAAACAAGAGTGACATGTATGAAAAATTATGCATAGTGGCTTTGCCATAAATACGATGTCAACTACATGATCATGCATGGCAATATGACAATATGAAGCGTGTCATATGAATGGAACGGTGGAAAGTTGCATGTCAATATATCTCGGAATGGCTATGGAAACGCCATGATAGGTAGGTATGGTGGCTGTTTTGAGAAAGGTATATGGTGGCTGTTTTGAGGAAGGATATATAGTGGGTGTATGGTACCGGCGAAAGTTGCGCGGTACAAGAGAGGCTAGCAATGGTGGAAGGGTGAGAGTGCGTAATATCCATGGACTCAACATTGGTCATAAGAACTCATATACTTATTGCAAAAATTTACGAGTCATCAAAACAAAGCAATCAACGCATGCTCCTAGGGGGGAGGTTGGTAGGAGTTAACCATCGCGCGCCCCCGACCTCCACACAAAGGTTGACACTTTACAAATACCTCATGCTCTAACTTCGTCACATAGCGGTTCACCATACGTGCATGCTATGAGAATCACTAACCTTAACACAAGCATTTCTCAATTTCATAATAACTCCACTAGCATGACTCTAATATCACTATCCTCATATCTCAAAACAATTATCAAGCATCCAACTTCTCATCATATTCAATGCACTTAGTGTGAAAGTTTTTACTACATTGATATTGGATGTCTATCATGTGAAGACTAGTTTTATAGCCAAAGCACATTACCATGTTGTTTTAATAGACTCTCAAAAGGATATAAGTGAAGCATGAGAGATCAACAATTTCTACAAAATATAATCACCACCATGCTCTAAAAGATATAAGTGAAGCACTAGAGCAAAAACTATTCAACTCAAAAGATATAAGTGAAGCACATAGAGTATTCTATCAATTCCTAGGCCATATTTAACTCTCTCAAATAGGTGTGTCCAGCAAGGATGATTGTGGCAAACTAACAAGCAATGACTCAAATTATACAAGACGCTCCAAGTAAAACACATATCATGTGGTGAATAAAAATATAGCTCTGAGTATAGTTACCGATGGATGAAGACGAAAGAGGGGATGCCTTCCCGGGGCATCCCCAAGCTTAGGCTTTTGGTTGTCCTTGAATTTTACCTTGGGGTGCCTTGGGCATCCCCAATCTTAGGCTCTTGCCACTCTTTGTTCCATAGTCCATCAAAGCAATACTCAAAACTTGAAAACTTCACAACACAAAACTTAGGCAAAAATCTTGTGAGCTCCGTTAGTATAAGAAAACAAACCACTACTCAAAGGTACTGCAATGAATTCATTCTTTGTTTATATTGGTGTTAAACCTACTGTATTCCAACTTCTCTATGATTCATACTTCCCAATACTACTCATAGATGCATTGAAATAAGCAAACAACACACAAAAAATAGAATCTGTCAAAAACAGAACAGTCTGTAGTAATCTGCAGTTTTCGCATACTTCTGTAACTCCAAAAAAATTGATTTAAATTGTTAAACGTGAGGAATTTGTCTATTAATCATCTGCAAAAAGAATCAACTAAATATCACGCTCCGGTAAAATCTGGTGACCATTCTAGCGAGCGTTAACGATTCTGTTTTTCACAGCCAGATCATATAAACTTCACACAAGTCTTCCCAAAGGTTCTACTTGGCACAAACTCTAATTAAAAAACCAAACCACATCTAAACATAAGCTAGATGCAATATTTATTCCTAAACAGAAGCAAAAACAAAAAATATAAAATTGGGTTGCCTCCCAACAAGCGCTATAGTTTTACGCCCTTAGCTAGGCACGATACATGGATAGATCTAGGTATTGCCATCTTTGATTTTTACCTTTTTGGTGCTATCAAGTTCGAATCCGGGAGGTTCTTTACGTTTCCCTTCATATTCTGAAATCTTTAGATCTAACGAATCCAACCGCTTATTGCAAAGGGTAATCAACATATTCATGCGGTGGAGTTTCCACTAACATTCTTAAGAGGTTCAAGAGACTTTTGTAACATTTTTGTTACTTCGCTAATTTTCTCAAAAACTTGAGTCTCTTCCAAAGAAGAAGGTTGCCCGAATAACTCTATCAAGGCATTATAAGAATCAAGAGTATGAGTCCCCAAGAAATTTCCTCAGGTAACGGTGTCAAGAACAAGCCTATTCCAAGGAGTAATGCCAATATAAAAATTGCGAAGAAGCACGGAAGTGGAAAGCTTCCTATTAGATCTGTTTTGAGCATTGCAAATTCTATACCAGGCATCTTTTAAGTTTTGTTCCTCCCTTTGTTTAAAGTTGAGAACCTCACTCTAGGGAGTGTTGATAATGATAGGTGTGCTAGACATGATGACAAGCAAGCAAGCAACACACAAGCAAACAAGAAGCAAGCGAATGATAAACACGCGGCAGAAGAAGGGCAAATAAAATGGCAAGGGTGAAGTGGGGGAGAGGAAAATGAGAGGCAAATAAATGTAATGCGAAGGATAAGGGTTTGTGGTAGGTACTTGGTATATGACTTTTGCATAAGCCTCCCCGGCAACGGCGCCAGAAATTCTTCTTGCTACTTCTCGAGCTTGCGTTGTATTCCCTCGAAGAGGAAAGGGTGACGCAGCACAGTAGCGTAAGTATTTCTCTCAGTTTTTGAGAACCAACGTATCAATCCAGTAGGAGACCACACACGAGTCCCTCGCACCTGCACAAACAAATAAGAACTTCGCAGTCAACGCGATAAGGGGTTGTCAATCCCTTTACGGTCACTTACGAAATTGAGATCTCATAGAGATGATAGTTTGATATTTTTGGATATAAGAACAGAAAGTAAAAGCGGAAAAGTAAAGTAGATTGTAGATTGATATGTTGAGAATACACCCGGGGCCATAGTGTTCTCTAGTGGCTTCTCTCATGACAGCGATATTCTATTGCGGGTAAACAAATTACTGTCGAGCAATTGATAGAAAAGCGAATAATTATTAGACTATCTAGGCATGATCATTATATATAGGCATCACATATGAGACAAGTAGACCGAAACAATTCTGCATCTACTACTATTACTCCACACATCGACCGCTATCCAGCATGCATCTAGAGTATTAAGTTCATAAGAACGGAGTAACGCCTTAAGCAAGATGACATGATGTAGAGGGATAAACTCAAACATAGTGATATAAACCCCATCTTTTTATCCTCAACGGCAACAATACAATACATGCCTTGCTACCCCTACTGTTACTGGGAAAGGACACCGCAAGATTGAACCCAAAACCAAGCACTTCTCCCATTGCAAGTACTATAGATCTAGTAGGCCAAACCAAACCAGTAATTCGAAGAGACTTGCAAGGATATTATAATCATACATAAAGAGTTCAGAAAAGAACCAAATATTTCTCATAGATAATCTTGATCATAAACCCACAATTCATCGGATCTCAACAAACACACCGCAAAAAGAGATTACATCGAATAGATCTCCTCGAAGACCAAGGAGAACTTGGTATTGAGATCCAAAGAGAGAGAAGAAGCCATCTAGATACTAGCTATGGACCCGAAGGTCTGTGGTAAACTACTCACAACTCATGGTGAGGCGATGATGATGATGTAGAAGCACTCCGTGGTAGGTCCCCCCGCCGGCGGAGCTCCGGAACAGGCCCCAAGATGGGATCTCACGGGAACAGAAGGTTGCGGCGGTGGAACTAGGGTTTTCTCTGTTGTTCTTATAGTTTCGGGGTACGTAGGTATATATAGGAGGAAGGAGGGCACCGGGGGCCAGATGGGGTGCCCACGAGGCAGGGGCGCACCCTGTAGGGGGGGGCACCCTCGTGGACACCACGTCATCCCTACTCCATGGTTCTCAAGTCTCCCGTGCGTATTTTGCTCCAAAAATATCTCTCCCAAAGGTTTCATTCCGTTTGGACTCTGTTTGATATTCCTTTTCTGTAAAACCCTAAAACAGGCAAAAAAACAGCAATCTGGGCTGGGCCTTTGGGTTAGTAGGTTAGTCCCAAAAATAATATGAAAGTGTATAACAAAGCCCATTAAACATCCAAAACATCATAAATAATAGCATGGAACAGTAAAAAATTATAGAAACGTTGGAGACGTATCAAACCTCGACCGGGGCTAGGGTGTAGGTGTGTCGTTCACGCTGTTGTCGGCGGCGAGGGATGAGACCAACGGCTGCTCGCGCGTCCCGATCGGCGGCTGTGTCGTTCTCTCCGATAGACCGCCGGCTCCGGAGGGCCTCCGACCCCTTCTTCCTCCCTGCGGTATTGTGGCCAAGATGCGCCTCCCGACGCCGTCTTTGCCACATGCCGACGACCCTCAGGTATATATTCCTTCGAAACCTGCCTTGCTCTACTGCCCCAGCTCCCCACTTGGCTTTGTGTGGATGTTTTTCTACTTCCGTCCGCTGTTCCAAAGCCACCTAGACTTTTACTATTATTAGAGGTAAAGCTAGTTCATACGGTCGACTCTAAGAGTTGGTTCAAACAGGGAAGAAAGTGGGAAAGCTGTAGCATGAATCTAGGACTTGGTTCTAAGAGGAAATGGGGGAAATTGGTGGATACTGGCTACCCAACCGGTCTCTTGGTTGAAAAGAAGCATGGTGGATGGCGAAGGGTGGGGGAAGTGGACCTATCTCTTGGTTGAAAAAGGTAAGAAAGTGAAGGGTGTTGGGGGACAACGCAAATGAGAATGAGCAGGTCTAGATTTCCTGTGCTCACATAGGAAAATGTCACCGAGAAGATAAAAATTGGGACAAATGCAGACATGCTGCCTGAGTGTTTGCCGCTCTCAGCAACCACATCTGCCTCACCACTTTATGCCTCTGTTGTCCCTACGCCCATATCACTACTGTTAATGTAAAATCACATGAAGCATTAAGCAATGCTACCTAATGTCACTATAAGTAATGGTCTAGTGCCGTTGATAAATTGAAGCAATGCCACCACCATTTTATGAAGTGCTTCCATCTTGCTTTATTTCCCATGAATTGTGTTTTTGCAGTTACACTTAAATCTCACACCGCTAACATTGCTTCATCCCAGTGGAACTGCACAAATTTGATTGCACATTTACTGACCATGTGCTACTCTCATGACAGTAATACTAATGCTATTGTTCTGCATGTTAATCTAGTGGCAGTGTTGATGTGATGTGATGCTACTTACTTAAGGACACTTTCATACTGTCAATCTAGTGCCAATTACAACACAATAGATGCTGCTGTTAATCATACGCCACTGCAAATATCTGTCACTGTTTAAATAACCATATTTCGTATTTGCGCAAACAGGGATGTCTGTCTCCATATCGTTTCAGGATGTCTGTCTCCATATCGTTTCTATCCACGCAATCAAAAGCACACACCTCAGTTTTAGTAGAACTGCGCAAAATGAGATGGCTATCGCTCGTTGCCGTCCTCTAACCACCCGTCTTCCAGGTACTGCTACATTGGTAGTTACTAGGTAGAATGGCCAACGCAATATAAAAGAACTTGATTCATAGTTTTTACTTCCTGATTGCAGTGTAGGGACGAGCGAAAACAACTGCATCCTAGTGCGGAATGCACTTTCTACCAATTCATACATGGACCGAGGACTAGCTGGCACGGCTGCACAACGGTTTTTTGGATAGGTGCGCGGACAAGAGGCATTGTGGTCTGCTTATTTCTGCAAATAGCGGTGCTTAAATTTAGTGGAATGCACAGGAATTTCAGCTGGTCAGTACACTACATGGTTCAGTTCAGCATTTCAGCTGAGAACACAATTATAATTGGTTATTCTGGAATGAGAGAACCTAACCCTGGATGGTGGCAACAAGAAAAAACCAGAGTGGACTCCGGGAAATTTAAGCCTGCCGGGAGGCCCTTTGCTCAGAGAAGCCTTGCTTGTTTTTTCCTGATTTGTAAACCTTCTCACAACTGTGAACTAGTATATGTTTGTTATGTTCTATGAATCATTGAGATGTATAAAATTGCTTAACTTATGCTTTCCAAGTTTTTATGAAGCCGAGTTTAATGTGAGTGTTCCACATGAGCGCTGGACTAGCGTGTGAACGTTTGGAATTTACATTGTGGCCTTAGTTAACTGCATGAACCACTGTAAAAAGATACATAGTTGCTTATATGTCAGACAGCAGATTGTTGATTGTTAGCTAGTCGATAGCCTAGTGTTGAAGCGAGCTGAGCCAATGTGCCGTGTTTTGCACAACTCCTTACAAGTGGGGTAGCACCAACAGTGTTTACAAGTACTTATGTATACGTCGGCGCACAGTTCTCAAACGAGTACTCTATTTCATCAAAACTCACACTACTCGTATGATAAAACTAGTGAGGAGGCATCTGTTTCGGCAACAATTACGATGACTCACGGGCACACAAAAGTAGCAGCAGTTCCCATAGATGGATTCAAACAGAGTACTAGCCCCAGAGGGCTCGATAACAGGCAAGGTTCGGATAATTAGACAGAATCCAAACTACTATTGAACACTAGCTGGGGCAAGTATTTCATGCCTCGATCTAATTTGGGCTGGACACAAGACGGACCTTGCCATGAACATCATCGAGGACGTCCGGCAGCAGCTCAATCCTATGAACCTTCATGAAGACAACCTTGTGGCCTTGCCACTCATAAACTTTTTTGTGGAGGCATGCCACGTCATGTTCCTGCGTAAGCTTGACAAGAACAGTATGCCTCACAAACGAAGGAGTAGCTTTGAACTTCTTGTGCTTCAGTACACCCTAGACAACACGCCTGACAATAGTGAGGCTGAATACAACTCTTCATTGGTATAAGCGCAAATGGCTTCCAGGATCCAACAGCCTAAAAACTATGTTTTCCAAGTGCGTATATTCAGGTCATCCGCCTCATAGCGAGTGACATGTACAACCACACAATCCTTGTGTGCATAAGGGCTCTAATTGAAACAGAAACAAATTCTAAATTACTTTCCAGTATAAGAAACACAAGTTATTTAAACCACTATGTATAGCATGGCATCGAAGCTAATAAAATTTTGCATTATTTATCACCACATACTTAGATGAAAAACCACAATCGAGATCGGCAAAGAAGAAAATCACCTTGGGAAGCTCATCGGGGGGGGGGGGCACATCCTCGAAGGAAGAAAACTGCTCCTGCAGTGCCACGGGGGCTGTAACCTCAAACGGGGCGTTGACCATCTCAGTAGTGGCCGTGAGCGTATCTGGGGTCGGCTCGGTGGCTGCCTCCATCTTCTTGGAGCTCTCTGTCTCGTGGGGATCAGCCTCCCGCATCTGCTCCAATATCGGAAGATCTTTGCCTGGTTCTACTTGGTCCATCATGAAACTGATGAATACTAGGAGACCACTGAAAGGAAAACACAATCACAATGACAATGAAACAAAAAAGAGAGTGAGGATCGGTTACTATTTGCAAAAGTTTTTTTTTCTCTGAACGAAAATATTCCAACATCACGGATCCGCTTACCTTCCCTTCGTTGGGGGAGAAGAACAGTGGCAGATGCGAGTGTTGCCTTTCTTGAAGACGGTGAGGGAGAAGGGGATTCATTGAAGAGTGAAATGATGGTTGCTTCGTCCGTCAAACTTAGACTGCGGGGAGGTGGGGTTTTGTGATACGACGACTCGTTATTGCCGCGCTACAACCGGGATGACTCTCCGCCTGGATACTGCCTTCTAATTTGGTGGATGGCATTTGGGCCCGCGCGCTGCATGGCCCGCATGTCGGTGAACAAAAGTATAACGGCATTCAGTAGAGGGAGACGTTTCGATGACCTAGGAGGAGCCAGAAGCGGTATTGTATCCACTGTACTAGTAGTAATTGTTTTTCTGGGTAGCTGTGGAGTGTCTCCACTGTACTAGTGGTAATTGTTTCTCTGGGCCCAAGACAAAACAGCCCATCCACCCTAGTAAATAGTAACATCGGGGCTGTGCGGGGGCTGTGGCCCGTCTAGCCAGGGTTTTATTTATGTTTACCACATCATTAGCCCAGTTGTGTTTTTTCTTGCTGAAAATGGCTAACCCAGTTCTATTTTTTTAAAGAAATACCCAAACGAGGCCTACTTGCTTTATCATCCCTGCTGGGCTGCAAATCTTTCAAGATGAGGAGAGTTTCATTCGGTTGGCCCAGAAATGAGCTGTACATTTTTAAAACACGTCAAACCGGGAATTAGTTTCAATTTTTTTTCATTACAAGATTTTAAATTCCATTGATTTTTATGCGTGGACAATTATTTGGATTTTATATTTATATAAATTATTTTTCAAAATAGTTTGAATGTGAATCAATATTTCGGGATTAAAAACAGTTGACTGCACCGAAATATGCAAAAAAATTATATACTTTTTAACCGTGGCCACAATATGGGTTGTAATGCTAACAAAAAGAAGATGGGCTCCAATTTTTTTTTAAGAATTAGCAAATGGGTTGTACATTATTAGAAATAATGCACACAAGAGCAGTGACTGTTGGATGTCCATCCAACGGCTGTCGTGCTTCTTCAATCTCTGCTTTTCCTGCTCCAGCCGCTCAAACAAGAGCCGGCGGGACTGCCAGCTCCCTGCTCCCGCGGCCGGCTATGCTTCCGCGCAGGCCTCACCGCCCAACCGTGCTCCCATCGCTGGCCTAGCCATCCCTCTACTCACCCACACCTGTTGTTTTCTCCGGGGATGGTAGACGAACCAGTAAACCCTTGTACTCCTCCGCGTGGGAAACAACTGCCGAGTCTTCCCTGCCTCCGTGTCGTTCCCTTCCTAGGCCTCGCCGTCGTCCACCACCCTGGTGCTCTCGGCGCGGCCTGGTCAACATGGTCAATGAACGACATCCATCGAAAGTGGACTGTACGTGGAGAGGCTGATAGCTGGGTCCATGGCCGCACGCAAGGAAATGCCTCCTTATTACGCGCAAAATAATGATTCCTCCACTTGACAGCTAGGACCCATGGGAAGGGCCTCTGTAATTCGCGAAAAAATGTCC
>LR738714.1:9811185-9875100 GCA_902687465.1 Secale cereale | reverse complement strand
CCCCCCCGCTGACAGGTCAGACCCACCAGCTATATCTTCGCACGCAAGGAAGTGCCTCCTTATGACGCACAAAAAAATGAATACCCCTTGGAAGCTGTGACCCACCATAGTGGGTGGCTTACTTGTGGGCCTACTAAGTTGACGGGGACAGAGGGCTTTGTCAAGTTAGTCAATATGAACTATTCTAGCTCCAGTGACCGTACGATGTCCATCCAACGGCCATAGTGCTTCTTCAACCTCTGGTCTTCTAGCTCCAACAGCTCAAAGCAGCGCCGGTCGTGCCGCCTGCTCCTGCCTCCCGTGGCCGGCTGTGCTGCCGCGGAGGCCTCACCGCCCACATACTACTCCCACCGCTGGCCAGGCCATCCCTCCACTCACCCACACCCCCTGTTATTCTGTGGCGACGGCAGCCTCACACCGCAGCCGAACCAGTGAACCCGCGTACTCCTCTTCGCGTGGGCATCCACTGCCGCGTCTTCCCCGGCTCCACGTCGTCCCCTTCCTAGGCCTCGTCGTCGTCCATCGCCTTGGTGCTCTCGGCGCGGCATGGTCAATGTGGTCAATGACCGACTTGCATCGGATGAGTACTGTACGTGGAGAGGCTGACAGCTGGGTCCACGGCCGCAGCTGGGTCCACGGCCATAGCCCAATTTTTTTTCTGATTTGGCAAGTAAGTCACTTTATCAGGCATGTTGGGTTGCAAATCCTTCAAGACGAGGAGAGCTTCATTCGGCTGGCCGAGAAAATGGCCTATCAGTAATGAGAAATGGGTTGTACATTTTAAAACACATCAAACCGGCAATTAGTTTCAAAATCCTTTTTTTCGTTTCGAGATTTTAAATTGCATTGATTTTTATGCGTGGACAATTTGTTGGATTTTATATTGATATACATTTATTTTTAAAATCAGTTTGAATGTGACTCAAAGTTTCGGGATTAAAAATAGTTCGGACCACACCGAAATATGCAAAATTTCGTATATTTTTTAACCGTGGCCACAATATGGGTTGTAATGCTAACAAAAAGAATATGGGCTCCAAAAAACCCTTAAAAATTAGCAAATGGGATGTAAATTATTAGAAATAATGGCAGATGGGCTGTATGATGTTTTCCATAGATTTGAGGCTTTCCTAAAAAAAGGTTGACGCACAAGCAGTGACTGTTGGATGTCCATCCAACAACCGTTGTGCTTCTTCAATCTCTGCTCTTCCTGCTCCAGCCGCTCAAACCATCGCCGGCGGGACTGCCTTCTCTCTCCTCCCCACGGCCGGATGTGCTGCCGCGCAGGCCTCACCGCCCCACCGTACTCCCATCGCTGGCCTAGCCATCCCTCTACTCACCCACACCTGTTGTTTTCTCCGGGGACGGCAGACGAACCAGTAAACCCTCGTACTCCTCCGCGTGGGAAACAACTGCCGAGTCTTCCCTGGCTCCGTGTCATTCCCTTCCTAGGCCTCGCCGTCGTCCACCGCCCTAGTGCTCTCGGCGCGGCCTGGTCAACATGGTCAATGAGTGACATCCAACGGAAGTGGACTGTACGTGGAGAGGCTGACAGCTGGGTCCACGGCCGCACACAAGGAAATGCCTCCTTAATACGCGCAAAATAATGATTCCTCCAGCTCACAGCTAGGACCCACGGGAAGGGCTTGTGTATTTCGCGAAAAAACGTCCCCCCGCTGACAGGTCAGACCCGCCAGCTATATCTTCGCACGCAAGGAAGTGCCTATTTATGACGCACAAAAAAAATGAATACCCCCTGCTAGCTGGGACCCACCATTGTGGGTGGCTGACTTGTGGGCCTACTAAGTTGACGGGGACAGAGGGCTTTGTCAAGTTAGTCAATATGAACGATTCTAGCTCCAGTGACCGTACGATGTCCATCCAACGGCCATAGTGCTTCTTCAACCTATGGTATTCTCGCTCCAGCCGCCCAAAGCAGCGCCGGTCGTGCCGCCTGCTCCTGCCTCCCGTGGCCGGTTGTGCTGCCGCGGAGGCCTCACCGCCCCCATACTACTCCCACTGCTGGCCAAGCCATCCCTCCACTCACCCACACCCCCTGTTATTCTGTGATGATGGCAGCCTCACACCGCAGCCGAACCAGTGAACCCTCATACTCCTCTCCGCGTGGGCATCCACTGCCGCGTCTTCCCCGGCTCTGCGTCATCCCCTTCCTAGGCCTCGCCGTCGTCCACCGCCTTGGTGCTCTCGGCGCGGCGTGGTCAATGTGGTCAATGACCGACTTCCATCGGAAGAGGCTGACAGCTGGGTCCATGGCCACAACCCAGTTTTTTTGTGATTTGGCAAGTTGCTTTGTCACGCCTGTTGGGCTGCAAATCTTTCAAGACGAGGAGAGCTTCATTCGGCTGGCCGAGAAAATGGCCTATCGGTAATGAGAAATGGGTTGTACATTTTCAAAACACATCAAACTGGCAATTAGTTTCAAAATTCTTTTTTTCATTTCGAGATTTTAAATTGCATTGATTTTTATGTGTGGACAATTTGTTGGATTTTATAGTGATAAACATTTATTTTTAAAATTAGTTTATATGTGACTCAAAATTTCGGGATTAACAACAGTTCGGACCGCACCGAAATATGCAAAATTTCGTATAATTTTTTTAACCGTGGTCACAATATGGCTGTAATGCTAACAAAAAGAATATGGGCTCCAAAAAAAACCTTAAGAATTAGCAAATGGGCTGTAAATTATTAATTATGGCAGATGGGTTGTATGATGTTTTCCACGGATTTGAGGCTTTCCTAAAAAAGGTTGACGCACAAGCAGTGACTGTTGGATGTCCATCCAACGGCCGTCGTGCTTCTTCAATCTCTGCTCTTCCTGCTCCAGCCGCTCAAACAAGCGCCGGCGGGACTGCTTGCTCTCTCCTCCCCGTGGCCGGCTGTGCTGCCGCGCAGGCCTCACCGCCCCATCATACTCCCATCGCTGGCCTAGCCATCCCTCTACTCACCCACACCTATTGTTTTCTTCGGGGACGGCAGACGAACTAGTAAACCCTCCTACTCCTCCGCGTGGGAAACAACTGCCGAGTCTTCCCTGGCTTCATGTCGTTCCCTTCCTAGGCCTCGCCGTCGTCCACCGCCCTGGTGCTCTCGGCGCGACCTGGTCAACGTGGTCAACAATCGACATGCATCTAAAGTGGATTGTACATGGAGAGGCTGACAGCTGGGTCCACGACCGCACGCAAGGAAATGCCTCCTTATTACGTGCAAAATAATGATTCCTCCACCTAACATCTGGGACCCACCGAAAGGGCCTCTGTATTTCGCGAAAAAATGTTACCGCCGCTGACAACTCGGACCCACCAGCTATATCTTCGCACGCATGGAAGTGCCTCCTTATTACGCACAAAAAAATGAATACTCCCCCTGTTAGCTGGGACCCAGTATACTGGCAGGCTGACTTGTGGGCCTACTAAGTTGAAGGGGACGGAGGGCTTTGTCAACTTAGTCAATATGCGCGATTCTAGCTCCAGTGACCGTACGATGTCCATCCAAAGGCTTAGTGCTTCTTCAACCTCTGGTCTTCTTGCTCCATCCGCCCAAACCAGCTAGCAAACCAGCGCCAGTCGTGCCTCGTGCTCCTGCCTCCCGTGGCCGGCTGTGCTGCCGCGGAGGCCTCACCGCCCCCTACTACTCCCACCGTTGGCCAGGCCATCCCTCCACTCACCCACACCCCTAGTTATTCTTCGGCGACGGCAGCCTCACACCGCAGCCGAACCAGTGAACCCTCATACTCCTCTATGCGTGGGCATCCACTGTTGCGTCTTACCCGGCTCTGCGTCGTCCCCTTCCTAGGCCTCGCCGTCGTCCACCGCCCTGTTGCTCTCGGCACGGCATGGTCAACTTGGTCAAGGAACGGCTTCCATCGGACGTGGACTGCACGTGGAGAGGCTGACAGCTGGGTCCACGACGGCAGCATGGAAGTGCCTCCTTATTACGCGGAAAATAATTATTCCTGCACCTGACAGCAGGGACCCACCGGACAGGCCACCGTACTTTGCGAAAAAACATTTCCCCCAGACTGCTGGGACCCAACGGACGAGCCACCGTATTGCGCAAAAAAAATGTTCCCCCCGCAGTCAGCTCGGACCCACCGGAAGCACCTCCTTATTACGCACAAAAAAATGAATACTCCCCCTGTTGGTTGGGACCCACCTTGGTGGGAGGCTGACTTGTGGGCCTACTAAGTTGACGGGGAGGGAGTGCTTTGTCAACTTAGTCAATATGAACGATTCTAGCTCCAGTGACCGTACGATGTCCATCCAACGGCTTTAGTGCTTCTTCAACCTCTGGTCTTGTTGCTCCAGCCGCCCAAAGCAACGCCGGTCGTGTCGCATGCTCCTGCCTCCCATGGTCGACTGTGCTGCCGCGGAGGCCTCACCGCCCCTTACTATTTCAACCGCTGGCCTGGCCATCCCTCTACTCACCACACCCCCTGTTATTCTGTGGTGACGGCAGCCTCACATCGCAGCGAAACAGTGAACCCTCGTACTCCTCTACGCATGGGCATCCACTGCCGTGTCTTCCCCGGCTCCGCGTCGCCCCCTTCCTAGGCCTCACCGTCGTCCACCGCCCTGGTGCTCTCGGCGCGGCGTGGTCAACATGGTCAAGGAACGGCTTCCATCGGACGTGGACTGTACGTGGAGAGGTTGACAGCTGGGTCCACGGCCGCAGCAAGGAAGTGCCTCCTTATTATGCGCAAAACAATTATTCCTCCACCTGACAACGAGGACCCACCGGACGGGCCTCCGTATTTCGGGAAAAAAACATTGCCCCCTGACTGCTGGAACCCACCAGCTACATCTTCGCACGCAAGGAAGTCCGTTCGGGAAAAAAACGATTCGCCCCCCTGACTGCTGGGACCCACCAGCTACATCTTCGCACGCAAGGAAGTGCCTGACAGTCGGGACCCACATGGTCGAAGCGTACGTAGCGTTGTCATTCTGGTAGCGAACGTGTACGTACATACTGGTCGATGTAGAGGCGTGCACGTGTCGTAGCATAGGCGCGCACGTAGCATGTACACGTACGTACAACGTCCAGGGTGCAAGAAAGTAAATACGGCCACGTACGTACATACGGGCGGGGCCTCGAACGCCTACTCGCGCGTACGTACGGCCAGGGCTCGTGTACATGGTTAGGTCGAAACGGAGAAACAACATCGTCGTCGTTTTCATGGGGAGCCAACCGGCTGGGTCGGAACGGAATGCGTCGTCGTGTTCATCAGGAGGGCTTGGACGGAACAGCTGATGGAAATGAGGCCTGGCGTACCACAGAACGGAGGAAACGGCCTTGTTTTCGATCGGCCACGTTCGAAACGGGATCCTGTTCATCGGAAGGGTCTGGCATACTGCAAAACGGAGGAAACGGAACTCCTATGGTCGAAACGGGGGTCCTGTTGATCGGGAGGGGTGTGGTGTACCGCAAAACGGAGGAAACGGACTTGTGTTGGAGCGCTACGGTCGAAACGGGGGTCCTGTTCATCGGGAGGGGTGTGGTGTACCGTAAAATGGAGGAAACAGACTTGTGTTGGAGCGCTACGGTCGAAAGGGGGGTCATGTTCATTGGAAGGGGTGTGGCGTACCGCAAAACGGGACTCCACGGGATACTGTTCATCACCACCGTCAACCCCTCCAGCCTCCACGGGCTACTGTTCATCCACCGTCGACCTCCTCCAGCCTCCACCTGCGACTGTTCAGCCTCCACCGCGCGCTACTCCACCGGCTACTGTTCAACCAGCCCTCTCCACGGGCTCCTGTTCAACCACCCCTCCATGGGCTACTGTTCATCCAACCCTCCACCATCTACTGTTCATGCAGCCCTCCACAGGGTGGTCCTATTCATGCAGCCCTCCACGGGGTCCTGTTCATGCATCCCCAACTGGCTCGATCAAACGGGGTCCTGTTCATGCAGAGGCAACACCACGGGGTCCTGTTCAGCCACCCCCATCGGGAACTGTTCATCCAAACCCCCCCAGCAACGCTCACTGTTAATGCAGAGGCAGCATCGATCGGCTTCAGTTAGCAGCAGTAGCGAAGGAATCGCTCGATCGGGTTCAGTTAACAGCCATCGATCGATCGCTCGGGTTTAGTAACGCGTAGCCTGCAGTGCAATCGCTCGGGTTCAGTTAGAGCCCAATGCCTCACTCGGGTTCAGTTAGAGCCCAACGCCTCGCACCCACGCGCGTGCGTGTACGAGGGAAACGCGCATCGCTCGGCCCCGACCACCCATCGTAACCGGGAACACCCCGATATTTTCCTCGCCCTCGTTTCTACCACGGTTTTTTCCGTCATGGACGACTCAAAGAATGTCATGTAGCTGCGTCTCCGACCCACCCAGGATGAAAAGCCCATTTTCTGTCATGATTTTTTGTCATAGAAGTAGGACCCCACCACATCTACGATGATATCGTGTTTTGTCACAATTATTGTCATAGAAGTGTCATAAGTATGACAGAAAAAAGTTTCGTTCGGACCAAAATGTCACGGATGTGTCTTTTTTTGTAGTGTAGGATTGGGTTGCTTGCTAGTAAAGCTTTTAATTCTTCCAATCCGGATGTGGCCGCATTTGTCCATTCGAAATTGTCAGTGCGTCATAGCAATCTGTAAAGTGGCAATGTTTTTTCTCCTAACCTGGAGATGAAGCGGCTTAAAGCCGCTACGCAGCCTGCTAGTTTTTGCACTTGCTTCAGATCGGTTGGTATTTTGAGTTCTGACAGGGCCCGGATTTTGGCTGGGTTAGCTTCGATTCCTCTATGGGATACGATGAACCCTAATAACTTTCCGGCTGGAACACCAAAGATACATTTTTCCGAATTGAGCCTTATGTTGTATTCTCGGAGGTTGGCAAACGTAAGCACCAAGGTTTCGACGTGTTTGGTCTTTACGACTACGTCGTCGACATATGCCTCCACTGTTTTGCCAATTTGTTTTTCTAAGCATGTTTGAATCATGCGTTGATATGTGGCGCCAGCGTTTTTGAGTCCGAAAGGCATAGTGTTGAAACAAAAAGGGACGTACGGGGTAATGAATGCCGTTGCGGCCTGATCAGATTCTTTCATCTTTATCTGATGGTATCAGGAGTAAGCATCAGGGAAGCACAGTGAGTCATGTCCGGCCATTGCATCGATAATTTGGGCAATGCAGGGCAAGGGAAAGGGATCCTTTGGGCAAGTCTTATTTAGGTCTGTGAAGTCGACACAGAGGCGCCAGGATTTATCCTTCTTCGGTACCATGACTAGGTTGGCTAGCCAGTCCGAATGTTTGATTTCTCTGATGAATCCGGCTTCCAATAGTTTGGCTAACTCTTCTCCCATTGCTTGTCTTTTGGGTTCAAAAAATCGTCGCAGTAACTGCTTGACTGGTTTGAACCCTTTTATAATATTGAGGCTTTGTTCGGCCAACCTACGTGGGATTCCCGGCATGTCTGAAGGGTGCCAGGTGAATATATCCCAATTTTCTCGAAGGAAGGTGCATAACGCGTTGTCTACCGCCGGATCCAGCTATTCCCCGATGGATGTTGTTTTATTAGGGTCCGTTGGGTGCACTTGGAATTTGATGATTTCGTCAGCGGGCTTGAAGGAGGTAGACTTCGATCTTTTGGCGAGGATGACGTCGTCGGCATCCACCTTTGATCGTAGGGTAGTTAGTTCTTCAGCCATGAGAGCTTCGGACAATGCCTTTAAGGCTAGGGATGTCGTTTTATTTTCTGCGTGGAGTGCTCTATCCGGATCAATTATTATCGTGATCATCCCATTGGGCCGTGGCATTTTAAGCTTCATCTACCCGTAATGGGGTATAGCTTGAAAGCGTGAGAAAGCGTCCCGTCCTAGAAGGGCGTGGTATCCGCTGTGAAAGGGCACAATGTGAAAGAATAGTTCCTCCGACCTGTAGTTGTCGGGTGAGCCGAACACTACATCGAGCTTAATGCTTCCCGAACACTTGGCCTCGCGGCTTGGTATAATTTCCCTAAAGGTTGTGTTGGTGTGCTCAATGCGAGATTTTTTGACCTGCATTTTTGCAAGCATCTCCTCATATATGAGGTTTAGTCCGCTTCCTCCGTCCATAAGTACTTTAGTGAGGCGAAAGCCATCTACTATTGGGTCCAGTACAAGAGTTGTTGATGCTCGGATTGGACGGACTCGAGGTGCGTCTTCGGTAGAAAAATTGATTGCCGTGTCGCTCCATGGGCTTGCAGAGCAAATTTGGTAAACCTCGGCAAGTTCGCGATTTGCTCTCTTGCGACGGTTATTTGAGGAGAACGTCTCGAAGACAGTGAAGACATTGGTGTCATTCTCCCTTGGTGTGGTAGTGGCAAGAAGTGTCGTACCACTTTTTGCTACCTGCTGGAGTACCCATCATGCTCTAAGGCGATGGTTTAGGACATTATCTGGGGTTGCGTGTATTTGGCAAGGTGTATCGAGTAGTTTGTCCAGTACGGACATGTGCCTTGAAATAGGCTTGTTCTTCTTGCCAATAGGAGTGCTATTGGATGACAAACTAGGGTAAGTCCGTTTAGCTTTGGTAACGTATTGTCCGGAGGTGGACCGTTCTAAAGGTGTATTCTGGGCTTTTCCAAGTATTTTCCATTGCGCAGTACTTCCGTACTAACTGCGATAATTTTGTGAAACTCAAAACACGGCATCAGTTGAGGGCGTTCAAGACTCCCTCGTCCGTGCAATTGCGGTGAAATATAGAGACCGCTTTGCCGTCGCAACAGTCCCTGATCTTGTTTTTAACAAGTAGGAATCTGGCCCAGAAGTGGTTGATCGTTTCCCCCGGCTGCTGTTGTATGTTCGTGAGGTCATCTATGTCCAGGATTCCAGATTTACTTGAAGAGTTTTTCCCAGGGTGGGTGGGTGTTGGTAATTTTAAATCCCGACCCAGAGTGATGCTCGGGGTTTTAACAACCTCCGTTGGTGACAATCCGGACTCGATGGGGTCTGATTGCCCTTCGGGTCCGGCGTCGGTCCCAGAGCTCAAGGAACATAGTGCGTCTCCTAACAAGGAGGTGTTCGGCTTGATGGGTTCGGAGATCCGGACTGTGGCGGTCTCCTCCTGGAGAGGAGAAATCTCTATGGCTTCGTCCTCGACTTCTGCTACCAGATGAGTAATCGAAGAAGGGTCGATCTCATCCTTGCCGGATATAAGTCTGATCCGATCTCTTCGCGATGAGAGCCCCAGGGCGGCGATGCGATCCAGCAGCTTGTTTAAGGGCGAGAGTTCTACCAAAGTCGTGTCATCGGAATAGCTGGAATCGGCGTAAAGGTGATGCTCGATGGCCGCATGGAGTGCGGCCGGCCCCAAGGCCATGCGGGTGCATATGGTGAACCCGCCGAGCTGGAGAACATGGACGATAGCCAAGTTGTTTCCGAGGGTGACCTCGTCGTTGATGACGAGGCGTGCCATCGATCGCTCATTGCGAGCGCACAACGGAGCTCTCAATGGAACCACCATTGTCGGTGTCAAAACCGGCAGATCTCGGGTAGGGGGGCCCAAGATGTGCGTGTGAAGATCAATGGTTACAGGAGGCTGGGGACACGATGTTTACCCAGGTTCAGGCCCTCTCGATCGAGGTAAAACCCTACTTCCTGCTATATTAGTATGGATGAATATGTGTACAAGAGTTGATCTACCACGAGATCGTAATGGCTAAACCCTAAGTCTAGCCAATGGGGATATTGTAATGACGATGATCCCTCTACAGACTAAACCCCTCAGCTTATATACACGCTTGAGGAGACCTAGGATTACAACGGTGACTTGGGGAGGAAGTAATTGACACATCCGGACTCATAACCTGCCTTTCTACGTACATAGGAGTCGTGACCGAATACGGGGGAAGGTCTTCTGCTTCTTCTTTATGCGGCCCACCAGTGCGGCCCAACTTCATTGACCTAGATGCGTGAGGACCCCTGAACACGGGACTCCCTCAGGAAGAGGTAAGTCTTCTTGAGGAAGAAGATGATAACCCACAAGTTTAGGGGATAAGTTGTAGCCTCTTTCGATAAGTAAGAGTGTCGAACCCAACGAGGAGCTAAAGGCAGAACAAATATTCCCTCAGGTTCTATCGACCACCGATACAACTCTACGCACGCTTGATGTTTACTTTACCTAGAGCAAGTATGAAACTAGAAGTACTTTGTGGTTTTTGTGGGATAGGTTTGCAAGATAATAAAGAGTGCGTAAATAAAAAGTAGGTGTTGTTAAGCTAAGGACACAACTAAATTAGTTTTAGTAGAGAGCTTTTTGTCATGAGAAAGTTATTTGTCCCTAAGCAATCGATAACTAGACCGGTAATCACTATTGCAATCTTATTTGAGGGAGAGGCATAAGCTAACATACTTTCTCTTCTTGGATCATATGCACTTACGATTGGAACTCTAGCAAGCATCCGCAACTACTAAAGATCATTAAGGTAAAACCCAACCATAGCATTAAAGTATCAAGTCCTCTTTATTCCCATACGCAAACAACCTACTTACTCACGCCACCCACCATAAGCAAATCATGAACATATTGCAAACCCTACAGCGGGGATCCCTCACGCTTGCACGACACGGAGAGCACCATAGGAAAACACCAATAATAAAACATGCAACTCAAACCAATCACGATCATCAATTAACCCATAGGACAAAACGGATCTACTCAAACATCATAGGATAGCCATACATCATCGGGAAATAATATATAGCGTTGAGCACCATGTTTAAGTACATATTACAACGGGTAGAAGAGGGGTTACACCGCTGCATAGAGGGGAGAAGAGTTGGTGATGACGGCGGTGAAGTTGTTGGTGTAGATTGCGGTGACGATGATGGCCCCGGTGGCACTCCGGTGCCACCGGAAGCGAGGGGGAGAGAGCCCCCCTCCTTCTTCTTCTTCCTTGACCTTCTCCCTAGATGGGAGAAGGGTTTCCCCTCTGGTCCATTGTCTCCATGGCGTGGGAGGGGCAAGAGCCCCTCCGAGATTGGATCCGTCTCTCTGTTTCTGCATTCTCAGATTCTGGCCCTTTACCGTTTCTTAAATTCCAGGAGATCCGTAACTCCGATTGGGCTGAATTTTGGACACAATTTTTACCGGATATTAGCTTTCTTGCGGCAAAAGAAGGGCATCAACCGCCTTACGGGGTGGCCACGAGGGCCCAGGGTGCGCCCCTCACCCTCGTGGGCCACTTGGGCATCGTCTCACGTTGGTTCCGCTTCCCAAAATTCACATATATTCCAAAAAAATCTCCGTCCGTTTTTATCCCATTTGGACTCCGTTTGATATGGATATTCTGCGAAACAAAAAACATGCAACAAACAGGAACTGGCACTAGGCACTGGATCAATATGTTAGTCCCCAAATAGTATAAAAAGTTGCCAAAAGTATATGAAAGTTGTATAATATTGGCATGGAACAATCAAAAATTATAGATACGACGGAGACGTGTCAGCATCCCCAAGCTTAATTCCTGCTCGTCCTCGAGTAGGTAAATGATAAAAAAAGATAATTTTTTATGTGGAATGCTACCTAGCATAATCTTGATCAGGTAATCTAATCATGGCATGAATATTAAGACACGAGTGATTCAAAGCAATAGTCTATAATTTGACATAAAAGAATTTAATACTCGGGCATCCCAACAAACAATCAAGTCTTTCAAAATATCAATGCTAAAGAACGTTATCCCTACAAAATCATATAGTCTTTTATGCTCCCTTTTCTTAACACAAGGTACCCCTCATGCCTATCCTGGTGTTAGCCAAGCAATTGTTTTCATACTTTACTTTTTCGAACCTTTTCAACTTTTCACGTAATACATGAGCGTGAGCCATGGACATAGCACTATGGGTGGAATAGAAGGTGGTAGTAGACAAAAGGAGGGAGAAAGTCCCACATCAACTAGGCAAATCAATGGACTATGGAGATGTCCATCAATCGGTATCAATGTGAGTGAGTAGGGATTGCCATGTAACGGATGCACTAGAGCTATAAGTGTATGAAAGATCAAAAAGAAAACTAGTGGGTGTGCATCAACTTGCTTGCTCATGAAGACCTAGGGCATTTGAGGAAGCTCATCGTTGGAATATACAAGCCAAGTTCTATAACGAAAAATTCCCACTAGTATATGGATGTGACAACATAGGAGACTCTCTATCATGAAGATCATGGTGCTAATTTGGAGCACAAGTGTGGAAAAAAAAGATAGTAGCATTGTCCCCTTTTTCTTTTCCCTTTTTTTTATTTTTTTCTTTTGTTTGGGCCTTCCTTTTTTTTATTTGGCCTTTCTCTTTTTTTATTTGGCCTTTCTTTTTTTTTCTTTTCTTTTGGCCTTTCTTTTTTTCCTTTTTTTTCGGGACAATGCTCTAATAATGATGATCATCACACTTTTATTTACTTATAACTCGATATTACAACTCGATACTAGAACAAAGTATGACTCTATATGAATGCCTCCGGCGGTGTACCGGGATGTGCAATGATCTAGCGTAGCAATGACATCAAAAAACGGACAAGCCATGAAAACATCATGCTAGCTATCTTACGATCATGCAAGGCAATATGACAATGATGGTGCGTGTCATAATAAACGGAACGGTGGAGTTACATGGCAATATATCTCGGAATGGCTATGGAAATGCCATAATAGGTAGGTATGGTGGCTATTTTGAGGAAGGGTATAAGGTGGTTTGGTGCACCGGCGAAAATTGCACGGTACTAGAGTGGCTAGCAAGGTGGAATGGTGAGAGTGCGTATAATCCATGGACTCAACATTAGTCATAGGGAACTCACATACTTATTGCGAAAAATCTATTAGCCCTCGAAGCAAAAATACTATGACGCATGCTCCTAGGGGGGAGGTTGGTAGGAGTTAACCATCGCGCAACCCCGACCTTCACGCAAAGATAAACAATCAAAATACAACGCGCGCCAATTTCGTTACATAGTTAGGAGACCATACGCGCATGCTTCGGGAATCACAAACCTTAACACCAATATTATTACTAAACCACAATCATTCACTAGTACCTGCCACATATTAGCAACTCTATATCGCAAAACTATTGCAAGGAATCAAACATATCATATTCAGCGATCTAAAAGTTTATGTAGGATTTTATGACTAACCATGTGAATGACCAATTCCTGTCAACTCTCTAAATAGATATAAGTGAAGCAAGAGAGTTCTTATTCTTTCTACAAAAGTTATGCCCGTGCTCTAACAAATATAAGTGAAACAAAAGATCATTCTAATAATGGCGGTTTTCTATGTGAGGAGAAACAGGCAATCCAAACTTCAAATGATATAAGTGAAGCACATGAAGCATTCTATAAAGCCATACTCAAAAGATATAAGTGAAGTGCAAAGAGCATTCTATAAATAAACCAAGGACTATCTCATACTAGCATGGTGCATTTATTAAAAGGAAAAAAAAGCACACGACGCTCCAAGAATTTACGCATAACATGTGAACGAAACGAATCCGAAAACATACCGATACTTGTTGAAGAAAGGTGGGATGCCTTTCGGGGCATCCCCAAGCTTGGACGCTTGAGTCTCCTTGAATATTTACTTGGGGTGCCTCGGGCATACCCAAGCTTGAGCTCTTGCCTCTCCCCCTTCTCCTCATATCGAGACCTCCTCGATCTTCGAACACTTCATACACACAAAACTTAACCAAACTTTTAGTGGCGGGGTTAGTGCATATGATCAATGAAATCCCATCATGTACTGCTCTAACATTATTGTATAATTATAAACAAACATTACCTATTGTATGCTATCACAATTCTATGGCCCAAAGTCAAGGAGGCATCAACAAGAATTCAAACATATGCAAATAATGAAGCTATAACAACAATCTGTGAAAATAGGACACTCTGTAGTAATCTGAACATTAACCATACTTCTGTAACCCTAAAAATCATGGAAAAATTAGGAAAAATCAACAATTTGTACAGAAAGACTTTGCAAAATGTTTCAGATCCTTTCGATGGTCCAGTAAAAAAATGTAAAATCGTGCACTACAACCAAAGTTTCTATTTTTGCACCGCACAAACCAATAAGCAGTTTAATCATCCTAAAGGAAACTCTTGGCACATCATTTTTATAATACAATGGAATTGTACAAGGGGATAATTATTTTTGTTGAAAAGTTTATGTTACTCAAGATTTGCAAAGTTTCCATGGGCATGAAAAAAGTTCAAGGAGCTCCCACATTTCAGCGGTGCTCGTCCTTCTTACTTTCACTTTTCTTTTTGAAAAAGTTTTAGGTTCCCCTCTTTATTGTTTTGTTTTTAAACTTTATGAAAGCACACAACAAAAATAAATGACTCTCTAAAACTTTCGGTGACGCACAAAATGAGCATGCTCATCTAAAGATTTCCCATCAACTAGGCTAGTTGGGGTTTCAGCACGAGCGCATAATGATCAAAGATGATCCAAGTAGAACACTTTAAGGTGATCCATAACAATAGATTTTTAGCAAGCAAAGATGCAAGCAAATTGAGGGCACATAGCAACACAAGCAAATGAGAGGCAAGTGAATGGTAAACACACGGCAGAAGAAGGGCAAAGAAAACGGCGAGGGTGAAGTGGGGGAGAGGAAAACGAGAGGCAAATAAATGTAATGCGAAGGATAAGGGTTTGTGATAGGTACTTGGTATATGACTTTTGCGTAAGCCTCCCCGGCAACGGCGCCAGAAATTCTTCTTGCTACTTCTCGAGCTTGCGTTGTATTCCCTCGAAGAGGAAAGGGAGATGCATCACAGTAGCGTAAGTATTTCCCTCAGTTTTTGAGAACCAAGGTATCAATCCAGTAGGAGACCACGCGCGAGTCCCTCCCACCTGCACAAACAAATAAGAACTTCGCAGCCAACGCGATATGGGGTTGTCAATCCCTTTACGGTCACTTACGAGAGTGAGATCTGATAGAGATGATAGTTTATATTTTTGGTATTTTTGGTTTATAAGAACAGGAAATAAAACCGATAAAAGTAAAGTAGATGTAGATTGATATGTTGAGAATAGACCCGGGGGCCATAGTGTTCTCTAGTGGCTTCTCTCATGATAGCGATATTCTACGGCGGGTAAACAAATTACTGTCGAGCAGTTGATAGAAAAGCGAATAATTATGAGACTATCTAGGCATGATCATTGTATATAGGCATCACGTCCGAGACAAGTAGACCGACTCCTGCGTGCATCTACTACTATTACTCCACACATCGACCGCTATCCAGCATGCATCTAGTGTATTGAGTTCATAAGAACAGAGTAACGCCTTAAGCAAGATGACATGATGTAGAGGGATAAACTCAAGCAATATGATATAAACCCCATCTTTTTATCCTCGATGGCAACAATACAATACGTGCCTTGCTGCCCCTACTGTCACTGGGAAAGGACACCGCAAGATTGAACCCAAAGCCAAGCACTTCTCCCATTGCAAGAACTATAGATCTAGTAGGCCAAACCAAACCAATAATTCGAAGAGACTTGCAAGGATATTATGAGCACACATAAAAAGTTCAGAGAAGAACCAAATATCTTTCATAGATAATCTTGATCATAAACTCACAATTCATCGGATCTCGACAAACACACAGCAAAAAGAGATTACATCGAATAGATCTCCTCAAAGACCGAGGAGAACTTTGTATTGAGATCCAGAGAGAGAGAAGAAGCCATCTAGATACTAGCTATGGACCCGAAGGTCTGTGGTAAACTACTCACAACTCATGGTGAGGGCGATGATGATGATGATGAAGAACTCCGTGATGGATCCCCCTCCGGTGGACCTCCGGAACAGGCTCCAAGATGGGATCTCACGGGAACAGAAGGTTACGGCGGTGGAATTAGGGTTTTCTCTCTGTTGTCGAAGGTTTCGGGGTACGTAGACTTATATAGGAAGGAGGACACCGGGGAGTGCTCGGGGGCCCCACGAGGCAGGGGGCGCGCCCCCCACCCTCGTGGGCAGCCCCTCGATCCCCTGACGTGGTTCTCAAGTCCCCCGTGCGTGATTTTCTCCAAAAATATCTCTCGCGAAGGTTTCATTCCGTTTGGACTCCGTTTGATATTCCTTTTCTGCAAAACCCTGAAATAGGCAAAAAAACAGCAATCTGGACTGGGCCTTTGGGTTAGTAGGTTAGTCCCAAAAATGATATAAAAGTGAATCATAAAGCCCATTAAACATCCAAGACTTCATAAATAATAGCATGGAACAATCAAAAATTATAGATACGTTGGAGACGTATCATTGGACAGCGGAGTAGTCCTCAATATATGGTTTAACATAGGCATTAGAAGCATAATTATCATAACAATATTGAAATATTGCAAAACTTTCAGATTTGTAAAGAGTAGCATCATACTTTTCAATCAAAGAAGCAATTTCATAAGCACCCTTAAAAGCAACAAATTTTTCAATTTGTTCAACATCATAGTAACTATAAACACCCTTAGCATACGAAGATACGATTCCATTATCACTAAACTCACATTGGTAGGGAAGGTGTTTCGTAGGGTCTTCAGAACAACAAGTAAAATCATAAATTTCACATAAATTCCAAGCATAGCATTGCAAACGATGAATTTGATCCAGTAAAAGTTTCCCTTTTTCATATATGCGGTGTCGCACATAACAAGCATGCTCATCTAAAGATTTTCCCTCAACTAAGCTAGTTGGGTTTCAGCCCGAGCACATAGGGATCGAAGATGATCTAAGTAATAAGCCTCGGTAGTGTGATAGATTTTGAGTGGTTCTTCAACCATTGGTTCAGTAGGTACCACTATTTTTTTTGGTATTTTGTGTTTCCTACTCATAACTAAAGATAGAAAACAACTTAGAACAGCAAATAAAATCTACTTAGTGATAAACTAAACAAGCACACACGAGAATATTCACCCCACGCTATTGCTCCCCGGCAACGGCGCCAGAAAAAAGTCTTGATAACCCACAAGTGTAGGGGATCAGTTGTAGCCTCTTTTAATAAGTAAGAGGGTTGAACCCAATGAGGAGCTAAAGGCAGAACAAATATTCCCTCAAGTTCTATCAACCATCGATACAACTCTACGCACGCTTGACATTTACTTTACCTAGAACAAGTATGAAACTAGAAGTACTTTGTGTTTTTTGTGGGATAGGTTTGCGAGATAATAAAAAGCGCGTAAATAAAAATTAGGGGCTGTTAAGATAATGACACAACTAAATTAGTTTTAGTAGAGAGCTTTTTGTCACGAGAAAGCTATTTGTCCCTAGGCAATCGAGAACTAGACCGGTAATCACTATTGCAATCTTCTTTGAGGGAGAGGCATAAGCTAACATACTTTCTCTTCTTGGATCATATGCACTTATGATTGGAACTCTAGCAAGCATCCGCAACTACTAAAGATCATTATGGTAAAACCCAACCATAGCATTAAAGTATCAAGTCCTCTTATTCCCATACGCAAAAAACCTACTTACTCGGGTCTGTGCTTCTGTCACTCACGCCACCCACCATAAGCAAATCATGAACATATTGCAAACCCTATAGTGGGGATCCCTCGTGCTTGTGCGACACGGAGAGCACCATAGGACAACACCGATAATAAAACATGCAACTCAAACCAATCACGATCATCAATTAACCCATAGGACAAAACGGATCTACTCAAACATCATAGGATAGCCATACATCATTGGGAAATAATGTATAGCATTGAGCACCATGTTTAAGTAGAGATTATAGCGGGCAGAAGAGGGGTTACACCGCTGCATAGAGGGGGGAAGAGTTGGTGATGACGGCGGCGAAGTTGTTGGTGTAGATTGCGGTGACGATGATGGCCCCGGTGGCACTCCGATGTCATCGAAGCGAGGGGGAGAGAGCCCCCCTCCTTCTTCTTCTTCCTTGACCTTCTCCCTAGATGGGAGAAGGGTTTCCCCTCTGGTCCATGGTCTCCATGGCGTGGAAGGGGCGAGAGCCCCTCCGAGATTGGATATGTCTCTCTGTCTCTCTCTGTTCTTGCGTTCTCAGATTCTAGCCCTTCACCGTTTCTTAAATTCTCGGAGATCCGTAACTCCGATCGAGCTGAATTTTGGACACGATTTTTACCGGATATTAGCTTTCTTGCAGTGAAAGAAGGGCATCAACCTCCTTACAGACTGGCCACGAGGGCCTAGGGCGCGCCTGCCCCCCTAGGGCGCGCCCCTCACCCTCGCGGGCCACTCGGGCATCGTCTCACGTTGGTTCCGCTTCCCAAAATTCACATATATTCCAAAAAAAATCTCCGTCCATTTTTATCCTATTTGGAATCTGTTAGATATGGATATTCTGCGAAACAAAAACATGCAACAAACAGGAACTGGCACTGGGCACTGGATCAATATGGTAGTCCCAAAAATAGTATAAAAACTTGCCAAAAGTATATGAAAGTTGTATAATATTGGCATGGAACAATCAAAAATTATAGATACGACGGAGACGTATCATAAGACTCCCTTATATAGTGGAAGAACAAATCCAACCGTTATCTACCAACTCTGCCCGCAATATGCGGTACTACCACACCTAACTTGCGGTACTACCACACTGCATTGCGGTACTACCGCTGGCGCGGCATGAGCCAGATCTAGCCCCTGTTGTGTATAGCAACGGGCGTTAGTACTGCCGGAGCGGTACTATCGCATGCCCTTGCGGTACTACCGCAAGGCAGGGTTCAGACTAGTCGGGGAAGAGCGCGGACTAATAAAATTACATCCGCGGCTACTTCCATAGAGTTTCGATCGATGCAAAAACCCGGCACGGTACTACCGTTTGCTCGCAGCGGTACTACCGCGAGGACGAGGAAGTAAAAAAATTACTTCCGCTCCTACTTCCGTACTAGTTACGACGCATGGGCAGGGCTCACGGTACTACCGCGCCCTTGGTACGGTACTACGGCGATGTGCGGTACTACCGCAGCCGAGGAGTGGTACTACCGTGAGACCCTGCGGTACTACTGCTACATTGAGCGGTACTACCGCATGCCTCAGAGTAGTAGTAGTAGAACGCCACTATTTTTGCAAAGACAAGGAAAACAGCCGGAGCTCCAATGAAGCGAAGGAAAGGTGGTGCGAATGAATGGATGTGTATGTGTTGATTCCACCCTAACCTTTCCGAAGCGGACCCCCTCTTAATAGTACGACTTTCCTAAGACTCAATTCCACCGAAAATAAACTGAAGGAGACGCCGTCTTCAATAGGTTCCGAGGGGCACTTAATCGTCTTGTGCCTAGACATGAGATATATGAAATGCTCAATGTACACGATTAGTCCGAAAAAGCATTGTCATCAATCACCAAAACTACTTAGGGAGAAATATGCCCTTACACCTTCCCACTCTTGGCCCTTGCAAGCCTCCGGGGCTGGTGGTCCCTCCCGGTGGACCCCCGGAACCTTTCCGGTGGTCCCGGTACATTACCGACGATGTCCAAAACACTTCCGGTAGTCAAAACCTCACTTTCTATATATTATTCTTTACCTCTGGGCCATTCCGGAACTCCTCGTGACGTCCGGGATCTTATCCGAGACTCCGAAAAACATTCGGTAACCACGTACATATATTCCCTATAACCCTAGCGTCATCGAACCTTAAGTGTGTAGACCCTACGGGTTCGGGAACCATGTAGACATGACCGAGACATCTTTCCGGCCAATAAACAACAATGGGATTTGGATACCCATGTTGGCTCCCACATGTTCCACGATGATCTTATCGGATGAACCACGATGTCAAGGATTCAATCAATCCCGTATACAATTCCCTTTGTCTACCGGTATAGTACTTGCCCGAGATTCGATCATTGGTATCCCGATACCTTGTTCAATCTTGTTACCGGCAAGTCTCTTTTACTCATTCCGTAATACATCATCCCGTGACTAACTACTTAGTCAGATTGAGCTCATTATGATGATGTCTTACCGAGTGGGCCCAGAGATACCTCTCCGTCACACGGAGTGACAAATCCCAGTCTTGATTCGTACCAACCCAACAGATACTTTCGGGGATACCCGTAGTGTACCTTTATAGCCACCCAGTTATGTTGTGACGTTTGGCACACCCAAAGCATTCCTACGGTATCCGGGAGTTGCACAATCTCATGGTCTAAGGAAAAGATACTTGACATTGGAAAAGCTTTAGCATATGAACTACACGATTTTGTGCTATGCTTAGGATTGGGTCTTGTCCATCACATCATTCTCCTAATGATGTGATCCCGTTATCAATGGCATCCAATGTCCATGGTCATGAAACCGTGACCATCTATTGATCAACGAGCTAGCCAACTAGAGGCTCACTAGGGACATATTATGGTCTATGTATTCACACGTGTATTACTGTTTCCGGTTAACACAATTATAGCATGAACAATAGACGATTATCATGAACAAGGAAATATAATAATAACCATTTTATTTTTGCCTCTAGGGCATATTTCCAACAGTCTCCCACTTGCACTAGAGTCAATAATCTAGTTACATTGTGATGAATCGAACACCCATAGAGTTCTGGTGTTGATCATGTTTTGCTCGTGGAAGAGGTTTAGTCAATGGATCTGCGACATTCAGATCCATATGCACTTTACAAATATCTATGTCTCCATCTTGAATATAACCATGAATGGAGTTGAAATGGCGCTTGATGTGCTTGGTCTTCTTGTGAAACCTGGGCTCCTTGGCAATGGAAATAGCTCCAGTGTTGTCACAGAAGAGAGTCATCGGGCCCGACGCGCTTGGAATAACTCCTAGGTCGGTGATGAACTCCTTCATCCAGACTCCTTCATGTGCTGCTTCGGAAGCAGCTATGTACTCCGCTTCACATGTAGATGCCGCCACAACGCTTTGCTTGCAACTGCACCAGCTGACTGCCCCACCATTCAAAATATACACGTATCCTGTTTGTGACTTGGAGTCATCCGGACCTGTGTCGAAGCTAGCATCGACGTAACCCTTTACGACGAGCTCTTCGTCACCTCCATAAACGAGAAACATATCCTTAGTCCTTTTCGGGTACTTCAGGATGTTCTTGACCGTTGTCCAGTGTTCCATTCCGGGATCACTTTGGTACCTCCCCACCAAACTTATGGCAAGGTTCCCACCAGGTCTGGTACACAGCATGGCATACATAATAGAACCTATGGCTGAGGCATAGCGGATGACACTCATCTTTTCTCTATCTTCTGCCGAGGTCGGGCATTGAGCTGTGCTCAATTTCACACCTTGCAATACAGGCAAGAACCCTTTCTTGGACTGATCCATATTGAACTTCTTCAATATTTTGTCAAGGTATGTGCTTTGTGAAAGACCAATAAGGCGTCTCGGTCTATCTCTATAGATCTTGATGCCTAATATGTAAGCAGCTTCTCCAAGGTCCTTCCTTGAAAAACACTTATTCAAGTAGGCCTTTATGCTTTCCAAAAGTTCTATATCATTTCCCATCAACAATATGTCATCCACATATAATATGAGAAATGTTACATATCTCCCACTCACTTTCTTGTAAATACATGCTTCTCCATAAGTCTGTATGAACCCAAAAGCTTTGATCACGTCATCAAAGCGAATGTTCCAACTCCGAGATGCTTGCACCAGCCCATAGATGGAGTGCTAGAGCTTGCATACCTTGTTAGATTGACAAAACCTTCCGGCTGCATCATATACAATTCTTCCTTAAGGAAGCCATTAAGGAATGTCGTTTTGACGTCCATTTGCCATATCTCATAATCATAGAATGCGGCAATTGCTAACATGATTCGGACGGACTTCAGCATCGCTACGGGAGAGAAAGTCCCATCGTAGTCAATTCCTTGAACTTGTCGATAACGCTTAGCGACGAGCCGAGCCTTATAGATGGTCACATTTCCATCCGCGTCAGTCTTCTTCTTAAAAATCCATTTATTTTCTATGGCTTGCTGATCATCGGGCAAGTCAACCAAAGTCCATACTTTGTTATCATACATGGATCCTATCTCGGATTTCATGGCTTCAAGCCATTTGTTGGAATCCAGGCCCGCCATCGCTTCTTCATAGTTCGAAGGTTCACCGTTGTCTAACAACATGATTTCCAGGACAGGGTTGTCGTACCACTCTGGTGCGGAATGTGTCCTCGTGGACCTACGAAGTTCAGTAGTAACTTGATCCGAAGTTTCCTGATCATTATCATTAACTTCTTCTCCAGTCAGTGCAGGCACCACATAAACATCTTCCTGTGTTGCGCTGCTTTCTGGTTCAAGAGGGGTTACAACCACCTCATCAAGTTCTACATTCCTCCCACTTACTTCTTTCGAGAGAAACTCTTTCTCCGGAAAGGATCCATTCTTTGCAACGAAGACCTTGCCTTCAGATCTGAGGTAGAAGGTATACCCAATAGTTTCCTTAGGGTACCCTATGAAGACGCATTTTTCCGATTTGGGTTCGAGCTTTTCAGGTTGAAGTTTCTTGACATAAGCATCGCATCCCCAAACTTTTAGAAACGACAACTTAGGTTTCTTTCGAAACCATAATTCATATGGTGTCGTCTCAACGGATTTAGACGGTGCCCTATTTAAAGTGAATGTGGCAGTCTCTAAAGCATATCCCCAAAATGATAGCGGTAAATCGATAAGAGACATCATAGATCGCACCATGTCCAGCAGAGTGCGATTACGATGTTCGGACACACCATTACGCTGAGGTGTTCCAGGCGGCGTTAGTTGTGAAACAATTCCACATTTTCTTAGGTGCGTGCCAAATTCGTGAGAACATAACGATAACCGCCGCGAGCCTCAACGCTCATCGGACCGCACACATCAGTATGTATGATTTCCAACAAGTTGGTTGCCCGCTCCATTGTTCCGGAGAATGGAGTCTTGGTCATCTTGCCCAAGAGGTATGGTTCGCACGTGTCAAATGATTCATAATCAAGAGACTCCAAAAGTCCGTCTGGATGCAGTTTCTTCATGCGTTTGACACCAATATGACCAAGGTGGCAGTGCCACAAGTATGTGGGACTATCATTATCAACCTTACATCTTTTGGCATTCACACTATGAATATGTGCAACATCACGTTCGAGATTCAATAAAAATAAACCATTGACCAGTGGGGCATGACCATAAAGGATTTCTCTCATATAAATAGAACAACCACTATTCTCAGATTTAAATGAGTAGCCATCTCGCATTAAACGAGATCCAAATACAATGTTCATGCTCAAAGCTGGTACTAAATAACAATTATTGAGGTTTAAAACTAATCCCGAAGGTGGATGTAGAGGTAGCGTGCCGACGGCGACCACATCGACCTTGGAACCATTCCCGACGCGCATCGTCACCTCGTCCTTCGCCAGTCTCCGCTTATTCCGCAGCTCCTGCATTGAGTTACAAATGTGAGCAACTGCACCGGTATCAAATACCCAGGAGCTACTACGAGCGCTCGTAAGGTACCCATCAATAACATGTATATCACATATACCTTTGACGTTGTCGGCCTTCTTATCCGCTAAGTATTTGGGGCAATTCCGCTTCCAGTGACCCATTCCCTTGCAATAAAAGCACTCAGTCTCAGGCTTGGGTCCATTCTTTGGCTTCTTCCCTGCAACTGGCTTACCGGGCGCGGCAAATCCCTTGCCGTCCTTCTTGAAGTTCTTCTTACCCTTGCCTTTCTTGAACTTAGTGGTTTTATTCACCATCAACACTTGATGTTCCTTTTTGATTTCCACTTCCGCTGATTTCAGCATTGAATATAACTCGGGAATGGCCTTCTCCACCCCTTGCATATTGTAGTTCATCACAAAGCTCTTGTAGCTAGGTGTAAGCGACTGGAGGATTCTGTCAACGACCGCGTCATCTGGGAGATTAACTCCCAGCTGAGACAAGCGGTTGTGCAACCCAGACATTTTGAGTATATGCTCGCTGACGTAACTATTTTCCTCCATCTTACAACTGTAGAACTTGTTGGAGACTTCATATCTCTCTACCCGGGCATGAGCTTGGAAAACCATTTTCAGCTCTTGGAACATCTCATATGCTCCGTGTTGCTCAAAACGCTTTTGGAGCCCCGATTCTAAGATGTAAAGCATGTCTCGCTGAACCAGGCAGTAATCATCACTACGTGATTGCCAGGCGTTCATAATGTCTTGAGTTGCTGGGAAAATGGGTGCTTCACCTAGCGGTGCTTCAAGGACATATGCTTTCTTAGCAGCTATGAGGATGATCCTCAAGTTACGGACCCAATTCGTATAGTTGCTACCATTGTCTTTCAGCTTGGTTTTCTCTAGGAACGCGTTGAAGTTGAGGGCAACATTAGCGTAGGCCATTTGATCTACAAGACATATTGTAGAGATTTTAGACTATGTTCATGATAATTAAGTTCATCTAATCAAATTTAATGAACTCCCACTCATATAGACATCTCTCTAGCCATCTAAGTGATACATGATCCAAATCAACTAGGCCGTGTCCGATCATCACGTGAGACGGACTAGTTATCAACGGTGAACATCTCCATGTTGAACGTATCTTCTAAACGACTCATGTTCGACCTTTCGATCTTCCGTATTCTGAGGCCATGTCTGTACATGCTAGGCTCATCAAGTCAACCTAAGTGTATTACGTGTGTAAATCTGTCTTACACCCGTTGTATGCGAACGTTAGAGCCTATCACACCCGATCATCACATGGTGCTTCGGAACAATGAACCTTGGCAATGGTGCACAGTTAGGGGGAACATAATTCTTGAAATTTTAGCGAGAGATCATCTTATTTAAGCTACCGTCGTTCTAAGCAAATAAGATGTAAAACATGATAAACATCACAGGCAATCAAATAGTGACATGATATGGCCAATATCATTTTGCTCCTTTTGACCTCCATCTTCGGGGCTCCATGATCATCATCGTCACCTGCAAGACACCATGATCTCCATCTGAAGGAAATATGCCCTAGAGGCAATAATAAAGTTATTATTTATTTCCTTATATCATGATAAATGTTTATTATTCATGCTAGAATTGTATTAACCAGAAACTTAGTACATGTGTGAATACATAGACAAAACAGAGTGTCCCTAGTATGCCTCTATTAGACTAGCTCATTGATCAAAGATGGTTATGTTTCCTAACCATAGACATGAGTTGTCATTTGATCAACAGGATCACATCATTAGGAGAATGATGTGATGGACTAGACCCATCCGTTAGCTTAGCATTATGATCGTTTAGTTTTATTGCTATTGCTTTCTTCATGACTTATACATGTTCCTATGACTATGAGATTATGCAACTCCCGAATACCAGAGGAACACCTTGTGTGCTATCAAACGTCACAACATAACTGGGTGATTATAAAGATGCTCTACAGGTGTCTCCGAAGGTGTTCGTGGTGTTGGCATAGATCAAGAATACGATTTGTCACTCCGAGTGTCGGAGAGGTATCTCTGGGCCCTCTCGGTAATACACATCATAAGCCTTGCAAGCAAATGACTAATGAGTTAGTTACGGGATGATGTATTACAGAATGAGTAAAGAGACTTTCCGGTAACGAGATTGAACTAGGTATTGAGATACCGACGATCGAATCTCGGGCAAATAACGTATCGATGACAAAAGGAACAACGTATGTTCTTATGTGGTTTGACCGATAAAGATCTTCGTAGAATATGTAGGAGCCAATATGAGCATCCAGGTTCCGCTATTGGTTATTGACCAAAGATGAGTCTTGGTCATGTCTACATAGTTCTCGAACCCGTAGGGTCCGCACGCTTAACGTTTGTTGACGATCTGTATTATGAGTTTATGAGTTTTGATGTACCGAAGGTAATTCAGAGTCCCGGATGAGATCACGGACATGACGAGGAGTCTCGGAATGTCCGAGATGTAAAGATTGATATATTGGACGACTATATTCGGACACCGGAAGTGTTCCGGAAAAGTTTCAGATTTAACCGGAGTGCCGAGGGGTTACCGGAACCCCCCGGGGGAATATTGGGCCCTAGTGGGCTTTAGGGGAGAGAGAGGGCAGCAGCGAGGAGGTGGCGCGCCCCCTCCCAAGGGGGGTCCGAATTGGACTAGGGGAGGGGGTGCGGCCCCTCTTTCCCTCTCCCTCTCCCTCTCCTTCCTTCCCCCTCTCTCCTTCTTGGTGGACTCCTACTAGGAATAGGATTGGAATCCTATTCCTAGTAGGATTGCCTCTCTTGGCGCGCCATAGAGGGCTGGCCAGCCTCCCCCCTTGCTCCTTTATATACGGGGGCAGGGGGCACCCAAAGCCACACAAGTTGATCTGTTGATATCTCCCAACCATGTGCGGTGCCCCCCTCCACAGAAACACACCTCAGTCATATCGTTGCAGCGCTTAGGCGAAGCCCTGCGACGGTTGCTTCATCATCTCCTTCACCACACCGTCGTGCTGACGAAACTCTCCCGCGAGGTTCTACTGGATCAAGAGCTCATGGGACGTCATCAAGCTGAACGTGTGCTGAACGCAGAAGCTCCGTACGTTCGGTGCTTGATCGGTTGGATCGCGAAGAAAGTTTGACTACATCAACCGCGTCACTAGACGCTTCCGTTCCCGGTCTACGAGGGTACGTAGACACACTCTCCCCTCTCGTTGCTATGCATCTAGTAGATAGATCTTGCGTGATCATAGGAAAAATTTTTAAATACTACGTTCCCCAACAGTGGCATCATGAGCCAGGTCTATGCGTAGATGATATGCACGAGTAGAACACAAGTGAGTTGTGGACGATGCTAGTCATACTGCTTACCAGCATGTCATACTTTGGTTCGGCGGTATTGTGAGATGAAGCAGCCCAGACCGACATTACACGTACGCTTACACGAGATTGGTTTCACCGTTATGAGCAGTCGTTGCTTAAAGGTGACTGGCGGGTGTCTGTCTCTCTCACTTTAGCTGAATTGAGTGTGACTACGCCCGGTCCTTGTGAAGGTTAAAACAGCACATACTTGACAAAAAATTGTTGTGAATTTTGTATGCGTAGGTAAGAACGGTTCTTGCTAAGCCCGTAGCAGCCACGTAAAACTTGCAACAACAAAGTAGAGGACGTCTAACTTGTTTTTGCAGGGCATGTTGTGATGTGATATGGTCAAGACATGATGAGTTATACGTTATTGTATGAGATGATCATGTTTTGTAAAGTTATCGGCAACTGGCAGGAGCCATATGGTTGTCACTTTATTGTATGAAATACAGTCGCCATGTAATTGCTTTACTTTATCACTAAGCGGTAGTGATAGTCGTGGAAGCAATAGTTGGCGAGACAACAACGATGCTATGATCGAGATCAAGGTGTCGCGCCGGTGACGAAGGTGATCATGACGGTGCTTTGGAGATGGAGATCAAAAGCACAAGATGATGATGGCCATATCATGTCACATATTTTGATTGCATGTGATGTTTATCTTATTATGCTTCTTATTTTGCTTAGTACGACGGTAGCATTATAAGATGATCCCTTACAAAATTTCAAGGTATAAGTGTTCTCCCTGAGTATGCACCGTTGCGAAAGTTCGTCGTGCCGAGACACCACGTGATGATCGGGTGTGATAAGCTCTACGTTCACATACAACGGGTGTAAGCCAGTTTTGCACACGCAGAATACTCGGGTTAAACTTGACGAGCCTAGCATATGGAGATATGGCCTCGGAACACTGGAGACCGAAAGGTCGAGCGTGAATCATATAGTAGATATGATCAACATAAGATGTTCACCATTGAAAACTACTCCATCTCACGTGATGATCGGACATGGTTTAGTTGATTTGGGTCACATGATCATTTAGATGACCAGAGGGATGTCTATCTAAGTGGGAGTTCTTTAAGTAATATGATTAATTGAACTTTAATTTATCATGAACTTAGTCCTGATAGTTTTTGCATATCTATGTTGTTGTAGATCAATGGCCCGTGCTACCGTTCCTTTGAATTTTAATGCATTCCTAGAGAAAGCTAAGTTGAAAGATGATGGTAGCAATTACACGGACTGGGTCCATAAATTGAGGATTATCCTCATTGCTGCACAGAAGAATTATGTCCTTGAAGCACCGCTAGGTGACAAGCCCCCTCCCGCTAATGTAGACGCTTTGAACGTCTGGCAGACGCGGTCTGATGAATACACGATAGTTCAGTGTGCCATGCTTTACTGCTTAGAACCGAGACTTCAACGACGTTTTGCACGTCATGGAGCATATGAGATGTTCCAGGAGTTGAAGTTAATATTTCAAGCAAATGCCTGGACTGAGAAATATGAGATTTCCAATAAGTTCTATAGCTGCAAGATGGAGGAGAATAGTTCTATCAGTGAACACTTGCTCAGAATGTCTGGGTACTACAATCATATGACTTAACTTGGTTGCAAAGTTGACGAGGATAGTGTTATTGATAGAGTTCTTCAATCACTGCCACCAAGTTATAAAGGCTTCATGATGAACTATAATATGCAAGGGATGTAAAAGACAATTCCTGAGCTCTTCCCTATGCTCAAGGCTGCGGAGGTAGAAATCAAAAAGGAGCATCAAGTGTTGATGGTTAACAAGACCACTAGTTTCAAGAAAAAGGGCAAGGGGAAGAAGGGGAACTTCAAGAGGAATAGCAAGACAGTTGCTACTCCCGCGAAGAAACCCAAGTCTGGAGCCAAGCCTGAAAGTGAGTGCTTCTACTGCAAAGGGACTGGACACTGGAAGCGGAAGTGCCCCAAGTATTTGGCGGATAAGAAGGATGGCAAGGTGAACAAAGGTATATTTGATATACAGAATATTGATGTGTATTTTACTAGTGTTCATAGCAACCCCTGGGTATTTGATACCAGTTTAGTTGCTAAAATTAGTAACTCGAAATGAGAGTTGCAGAATGAACAGAGACTAGTTAAAGGTGAAGTGACGATGTGTGTTGGAAGTGGTTCCAAGATTGATATGATCATCATCGCACACTCCCTATACTTTCGGGATTAGTGTAGAACCTAAATAAATGTTATTTGGCCTTTGCGTTGAGCATGAATATGATTTGATCATGTTTGTTGCAATACGGTTATTCATTTAAAGTCATAGAATAATTGTTATTTTGTTTACATGAATAAAGCCTTCGATGGTCATACACCCAATGAAAATAGTTTGTTGGATCTCGATCGTAGTGATACACATATTCATAATATTGAAGCCAAAAGATGCAAGGTTAATAATGATAGTGCAACTTATTTGTGGCACTGCCGTTTAGGTCATATTGGTGCAAAGCGCATGAAGAAACTCCATAGTGATGGACTTTTGGAATCATTTGATTATGAATCACTTGGTGCTTGCGAACCATGCCTCATGGGCAAGATGACTAAAACTGCGTTCTTCGGAACAATGGAGTGAGCAACAGATTTGTTGGAAATCATACATACTGATGTATGTCGATCGATGAGTGTTGAAGCTCGCGGCGGGTATCGTTATTTTCTGACCTTCACTGATGATTTGAGCAGATATGGGTATATCTACTTGATGAAACACAAGTTTGAAACATTTGAAAAGTTCAAAGAATTTGAGAGTGAAGTAGAGAATCATCGTAACAAGAAAATAAAGTTCCTATGATCTGATCGTGGAGGTGAATATTTGAGTTACGAGTTTGGTCTTCATTTGAAACAATGTGGAATAGTTTCACAACTCACGCCACCCGGAACACCACAGCGTAATGGTGTGTCCGAACGTCGTAACCGTACTTTATTAGATATGGTGCGGTCTATGATGTCTCTTACCGATTTACCACTATCATTTTGGGGATATGCTTTAGAGATAGCTGCATTCACGTTAAATAGGGCACCATCTAAATCCGTTGAGACGACGCCTTAGGAACTATGGTTTGGCAAGAAACCAAAGTTGTCGTTTCTTAAAGTTTGGGGCTGCGATGCTTATGTGAAAAAGCTTCAACCTGATAAGCTCGAACCCAAGTCAGAGAAATGTGTCTTCATAGGATACCCAAAAGAGACTGTTGGGTACACCTTTTATCACAGACTCGAAGGCAAGATATTCGTTGCTAAGAATGGATCGTTAGTACAGAAGGAGTTTCTCTCGAAAGAAGTGAGTGGGAGGAAAGTGGAACTTGATGAGGTAATTGCACCTTCTCCCGAATTGGAAAGTAGTACATCACAGAAACTAGTTCCAGTGATTCCTACACCAATTAGTGAGGAAGCTAATGATGATGATCATGAAACTTCAGATCAAGTTTCTGCTGAACTTCATAGATCAACCAGAGTACGTTCCGGACCAGAGTGGTACGGTAACCCAGTTCTGGAAATCATGTTACTAGACCATGATGAACCTACGAACTATGAGGAAGCGATGTTGAGCCCAGATTCCGCGAAATGGCTTGAGGCCATGAAATCTGAGATGGGATCCATGTATGAGAACAAAGTATGGACTTTGGTTGACTTGCCTGATGATCGGCAAGCCGTCGAAAATAAATGGATTTTTAAGAAGAAGACCGACGCTGACGGTAATGTTACTGTTTACAAAGCTCGACTTGTTGCGAAAGGGTTTCGACAAGTTCAAGGAGTTGACTACGATGAGACTTTCTCACCCGTAGCGATGCTTAAGTCTGTCCGAATCATGTTAGTAATTGTCGCATTTTATGATTATGAAATCTCGCAAATGGATGTCAAAACTGCATTCCTGAATGGATATCTCAAAGAAGAGTTGTATATGATGCTACCAGAAGGTTTTGCCGATCCTAAAGGTGCTGAAAAAGTGTGCAAGCTCCAGCGATCCATCTATGGACTGGTGCAAGCATCTCAGAGTTGGAATATACGCTTTGATGAGGTGATCAAAGCATATGGTTTTCTACAGACTTTTGGAGAAGCATGTATTTACAAGAAAGTGAGTGGGAGCTCTGTAGCATTTCTGATATTATATGTGGATGACATATTGTTGATTGGAAATGATATAGAATTTCTGGATAGCATAAAAGGATACTTGAATAAGAATTTTTCAATGAAAGACCTCGGTGAAGCTGCTTACATATTAGGCATCAAGATCTATAGAGATAGATCAAGACGCTTAATTGGACTTTCACAAAGCACATACCTTGATAAAGTTTTGAAGAAGTTCAAAATGGATCAGTCAAAGAAAGGGTTCTTGCCTGTGTTACAAGGTGTGAAGTTGAGTAAGACTGAATGCCCGACCACTGCAGAAGATAGAGAGAAAATGAAAGTCATTCCCTATGCCTCAGCCATAGGATCTATCATGTATGCAATGATGTGTACCAGACATGATGTGTGCCTTGCTATAAGTCTAGCAGGGAGGTACCAAAGTAATCCAGAAGTGGATCACTGGACAACAGTCAAGAACATCCTGAAGTACCTAAAAAGGACAAAGGATATGTTTCTCGTGTATGGAGGTGACAAAGTGTCGGATTTAGGGCTCCGCAAAACCCGTTAAGTTCGAACACAGGGGCGTGAACGAAGATCTCTCCCACTCACGCCTACCTAGCGTCTCGCTCTCGTCTCGGTGGAAGGATTCAAGCAAACAATAGACAGAACACACAAGAGTTTATCCAGGTTCGGGCCACCGTGTGGTGTAAGACCCTACTTCCTGCTTTGGTGGATTAGCCTTGGGCGAGCTGGGATATGAGCTAGTACAATGGTTCCTGGGCTCAGGAGATGAGCTCAGGAGGGTCGGGAGGCAAGTGTTCTTGCTCCTTGTGTGGTGGATGAGTGTATGAGTCGATCGATCCCTTCACAGTGGGGATCCTAGCTACTTATATAGGCGGCCTGGGTCCTCTTCCCCCGAAATGTTTAGGTGGGAAGGGATCCCACAACGGCCATTTTTGCGTGGGAACACAAGGACGTTCCTATCCCGACAAAAGTGGTCTTCGCCTACAAAAGGATCAGGCGGTGACACGGTGGTGGGCTCGACGGTAACATCCTCCTTGTCATCCTTGCGGTCTTCGGTCTTGTTGCACCAAAGGGGAAACCTTTGTCCCGCTCCTTGGGAACCAACGACGCGACCTCGGGGAAGGATGTCGCGGTGCTGGGTGCCCCGGTCGACCGGGCCACCGAGCATGCGGCGATGGTGTCGCTCGAAGACGTCCCCACCTCTGGCGAGGTTGTGGTGGCTTCTGCTCCGGCTGCTCTGGGGAGGGGGGCTGGAGCCCCCGAGCCCCTGGTTGGGCAGTCGGCCTTGTCGGTGCCCGTGCGCCAGCCGGCGCAGCCTGGTCCTGAGACCTTGGAGGCTGCCTCCGTCACGCTGGGTCGTCTTCGTGTTGATCTGCAAGATGGTGACGGCCACCTGACAGAAGGGCGCCTGGGGCTGATCCATGGGTGGCTCCTGGCAGGCGAGTCTGCGCGGACCTCCTGGGATCAGGCCTCGGCGGTTGCTGCCAAGGGTCGAGAGGAAGCTGCGGTGGCCACGCTGGCTCATGACGCCACGCGAGCCGATGCCGCGTCCTTCGAGAAGCGCTGCCTCAAGGCAGAGAGCGAGCTGGAGGCCCTCCGCGAGGAAGGCATCGGGCACGCCCTGGAGCTCGAGAGGTTGGAGAAGGAGCTCGAGGCATAGAAGACTGAGTCGTCCCGGCTGCAATAGGAGCAGCTTGCTGACCACGCGTCCCTGGAGAAGCTGAAGGTTGAAGTTGAGCAAGCTAGGGTGACCCAAGCTGCTCACGACAAGGAGGAAGCCCTTGCGGCCTCGGCAGCGGTGAGTCCCGAGGCCCTTGCCGCCTTTGACCTCGAGGCCCGCAAGGCGCTGCATGCCGCCTACGGGGAAGGGTTCAAGGAACCGCTGGCCGCCCCAGAGGAAGGCCCCGCCGGGCTCCTTGCTGCGCTCGTTGAGTCCCTACGCAATGTTGCGGCCGCAATTGGCCAGTTAGCCGACGTCGAGAGCCGCACGCTGCTTACCTTGGTCCTGACGCAGGTGTGCAGCCACCTAAGTCTTCGCGACCCCACCCTTGACCTGGCCTCGCTGTCCGAGCCCGTGACCAAGGTCATGGAGGGCGCAGCTGCCAAGGCCTTGGGGGTGAAGGTCACGTCGCTGGTGGAGGCGTTCCTCCAGGCTACTGCTACCGCAGCCGAGGAGGTGGAGACCGGTGATGACGCGCCTGGCAATGCGTAATCCGTTCCTGTTTAGCGAGAGAAGTGCGAGTGCCTCGAGGAGGCGTAAGAACTTTGCTTGAATTTGAAAAACTTGGAATTATTGTAATAGCTAGAAGATTTCCATGCTTTCTTCCTTTCATGTTTGCTTAAGCGCTCTGCGTCGGCAGGGCCCAACCCCACGCATACATCGACCGCCATTGAGCCCTCCGGATGACCGGGGTTACCGTAGTAACTAGACTCAAGGGATGAGGGGCTACGTGGCTAGTGAGGACCTTGGGTCGCGATGCCCAAGGGCCCCCCTTGACGTTCAAGCGATCCCATTTTTGTTCTGCGTCGGCAGGGCCTAACCCCGTGCATACCTCGATCGCCATTGAGCCCTCCGGGTGACCGGGGTTATCGTCATAACTAGGCTCAAGGGATGAGGGGCTACGTGGCCAGTTAGGCCCCTGGGTCGCGATGCCCAAGGGTCCCCCTTGATGTTCAAACGGCTCTCATGAAGGAGAATGAGCTCCATACCTTGCCCACGAGCCTTCGACTGGGATGGGGGCACGAGAAGGCCAAGTGCCTGGGCACCTGGTAGGGTGGCGTCTGCCAGGCGTGACCTGAGCATAGCCCCCATGCCTAGCCCCCCTCGCGACACCCATCCAAGGAGAAGTTGTGAGCGTCGTGAGCTGAAAAGCTCCCTGAGGTTGGTGCGACCACTAGGGGCCACCCTCAGTTGTTTATAACTAGCGCGTAGCATAGAGCTACCACACTTGCGCGGAGTGTGGGCATAACTGCGCCTCGGTCGTAGCGGCCAGCGCGGAGCATGGTGCTTCCACTGGTTCGTGGGCATAACCGCTCCTCGGTTGGATCTGCCAGCGCGGAGCTTGGTACTTCCACTGGACCGTGGGAGGGAGCCTCCCACCGGGAGAGACTCCGGGGCGTGTACAGCCTCGTCCTGACACGTGGCTTGCACGGTAGGACAGACAAGGTGTATATGGGCCCTCCTCAGGATGAGCTAAACGACTCTGAGGAAGTTCTCGTGAGCTTACGCATCACTCACGAGACCCTACCCTGAGGCGGGTTGCGCCTGAGTCTTCTTCTGCAAAATATGAAAAGAGAGGTGTTGTGTCGACCTACGCCAAGTGCATCTCTAGAGGGTATCGCATGAGAAGGCCGCGGCACCAGCGACCCCAGGAGGTGACGTCACGGGAATGGCTCGCAAGACAGAGCTCAGCCACTGGATTTGTCGATGTTGCAGGGACGGACCCGAGCACAAACGTCGTGCCCAGTCTTCTCATGCAACGATCCAAAAGAAAAACAGCCGGTGTGCGGTTCCCGTGTGAGCGAGGCACCTGCCACGGGCCCCTACTTACCCATCCACGATTAGCTCATGCGAGAACAAGGCACCAAGGACCATGAGAGGTGACGTCACGGGAATGGCTCGCGAGACAGAGCTCAGCCCTTGGGTTTATCGACGCTGCAGGGACGGACCCGAGCACAGACGTCGTGCCAGTCCTTAATCATGGGGCAGTCTCGAGTGGGCTCACAAGGGCTCATGACCTTAGTGGCGGTGAGAACGCCAAGCATGTAGATAATGTGAATGGAAAGAAACAACTAGCCTTGATCATGCAAAAAGGGAGACAACTGCGGGCGAACAGCCCCCAGCAGTCCGAGGATGATGCAGCCCGAGGGGCGCCCTCGATTGGATACCTGAAGCGTCACCTGATACTTGTCGAAAGAGATTTGGGGTAGCTGAAGACACGAGCCACGCGGGTCGCTCCTGAGGATCGTCGGGCTCCTGGGGCCCAGGGGCTCTGGAGGCTCTCAGTGGTCGCGCGGGTCCGGTTCTCGCTCCGTCCGGACCGCCTGCCACTGAGCCTCCCGAGCCCCCAAGGCCTGCTGTGCGAGACGCTGGAATGTGGCAGCTGTGTTGCGGAAGCCGAAGAGTGTGCGGACGTAGCTGCAGGGGAGGGCCCTCCTCCGGCCGACCGCCGTCGGCCAGAAGGGCTCCTGAGAGGCGGCTCGGTTGAGACCCACGATGTCGACGCAAACGCAGAAGCGGTCGCTCGGGCTGCGAGCAAGTGAACTTGGGGTTGTGTGGTTACGCCCACCGCAGATGAGTCTTGCGTACTGAAGTTCCTCGGTAACTTGGTCGATGAAGTCCTGAGCCCCCAGCGCTGAACGGTTCGCGCTGGGCTCACAAAAACGCGCATCAAGACACGCTTGCAGGTGGTGCTCGAACACCTCCCTCGAGACGCCGATCAGTCCGGAGACACTCCAGAGGAGAGCCCCCGAGCCCGTTATGAGAGGGGCGTCGAGTGCGCCTCCCTATGCGAGGGTGGAGGGCGCCTCGTCAGCAGGCGCGAGTCCTAAGGCCGGGCCGTCGGGAGCCCCTGCGCCGTGAGGTCCGTTGACGGGTAGGTTCTTCTTCTTCTTGGGGGCGGCCTGCAGGGCGAGGACGGCTCCATCCTCATCGGAGCACTCGACCACCGCGGTCTGGTAGGCGCGCTCCAGGGAACGCACCGCTTCCTTCTCGTCGGAGGCGATCGTGATGACTCCGCCGCTCCCGAACATCTTGAGGATGTTGTAGCCGTGATGGGTCGCCGCCATGAACTTGGCGAGGGCGGGATACCCTAGGATGGCGTTGTACGGGAGGTGGATGTTGGCGACGTTGAAGTCGATGAGCTTTGTGTGGTAGTTGTCGCGGTCGCCAAAGGTGACGGGGAGGCGGACCTGCCCCATCGGGAGTGTGGAGCCAACCGTGACCCCGTAGAATGGCTTGGTCGGGTGGAGCTGATCGTAGGGAACCTGGAGTGTCTCGAAGGTCTGGGCGGAGAGGACGTTGAGTCCTGCTCCGCCGTCGATGAGGGTCTTGGTCACGAGGATGTTGCTGATGGTCAGGGTGCAGAGCATCGGGAGGGCGCCTGGGGCCGCCGTGCACTGGAGCTGGTCCTTGGGGTCAAAGGCGATGACTTTCTTGGTCCACCTGAGGTTGCACGCGGCGTTAGGCCTGGAAAGCGCCGCGTTCACCTCACGGGCAAACTGCTTGAAGATGCGGCGGGAAGCCGGGGCATGGGCTCCTCCCAAGATGCATGCAACCGCTGATACGTCCAAAATGCATCACTATTTTATATCGTAATTCATCCTTATTCATTGATATATTTCACATTATGATGATGTTCTTATGTTGTTTTGGCCTATTTTACACAGTTTGCAACTTTCCGGTGCTGAAGCAGCAGACGCAGGATTCAGCGGTAAAAAGTGGACGCTGAGTTGCTGAAGAAGAATGCCTCCAAATTACCTGAAAATCGACGGAGGGTATTTTCCAGAAGGATCACGAAGACACGCAAAAGTGCAACCAGAGGGGGGCCACAGGGCGCCCAGGCGGCCACCTGGCGCAGCCCCCACCCTGGCCGCGCCGGGGGGCGCCTGGAGCCCCTGGCCCACTCCCGGCTGCCCCCTTTTGCCTATATACTCCTCGTCATCCAAAAACCCTAAAAGAGAGAGTTTTGACGGAGTTCCGCCGCCGCTCTGTGGCAGAAACCTACAGAGAAGAAAAAGCCATCTCCGACGGGCAGATTCCGCCGGGGAGATCACCTCCCGGAAGGGGAGATCATCGCCATCGCCATCACCATCGTCACGGGCATCATCGAGATCATCATCAACATCATCCCCAACATCAGCACCATCTCCATCTTCATCCAAACTCATCTCACAATTGCAACTTGTGTTGTAATCCGTACTATCTATCCTCTCTACCCTATCGGTGTTGATTGCTACTTTGTGGTGAATGCTATTGAGTTTTGTTGGAGAAATATCATTATGTCCAGATTGTTTATCACCCATCTATCTCCACTGATCATGATCTCTTTTATGTCTTGTGAGTAGTTACTTTAGTTCTTGAGGACATGGGAGAAGTCTTGTTGTTAGTAGTCATATGATGTTGAAGTAATATATGTTGTTTGATACTTAAGTTGTGTTGTTATTTTCCTAGTGGTGTTGTGTGAGTCGAACACTCAACACTTCGCCTTATTAAGGACCTGGGGGAATACATTGTGTACAAAGAATGCTTACGGTGGGTTGCCGGAGTGACAGAAACCTGAACCCCAGTTCGCACGCTTTTGCACAAGGGAACAATGGATCATCGATTGTATTGCTATGGTTAGGCTATTGCCTTAAATACTATCTTGTATTTGCGGATGCTTGCAAGGTGTTTAATCATAAGAGTGCACTCATCTTAGTCTAGAGAGTGTACTAGCATAGATCCACCCACTTAACACTTATCAACACATCACATAGTACCGATACGGAATATGGCGAAAGCACATGACTACCTCTCCCGTGTGTCCTCAAGAACACTTTAGCCTTTATAAGTTCAGTTGCTAGGCCTCTCCTTTGCTCAGAAAGGATTGGGCCACTTGTTACTCTCCAGTGCCTTTTACTTTGCTCGCTTTTACTTTCCTATTGCTTATATCAAGAAAACCCCTAAAAAGATATCTTTCAGTGCTTGCAGTTATTCCTTGCTCAGAATCAATTGTCAATACCTTCTGCTCCTCGTTGGGTTCGACACTCTTACTTATCGAAAACGCTGCAATAGATCCCTTATGGTTGTGGGTCATCAAGTACCGTTTTCTGGCGCCGTTGCCGGGGAGTGTAGCGCTATTGGTAAGTGAAGCTGGTAAGGAAGTTTTTATATTTCTGTTTTTATTTTGCTGTTGCTGCTCTTTGTCCTTATGGACAACCTTGCTATTGGATCGTTGCTTGAGGGAAGACGCCCCACATCTGTGGTGGTTGCTCCTCCCCCTACTGAAATTGTGCCCTATAAAATACCAGCTGGTATTATCGATTATGTTTTGGCTAATCGTTATGCAGGAGACAGACATCCCGGTGAACACTTGCTATATCTGTCACAACTATGTTCATTATTTAAGCTTGCAGGTGTATCAATGGAGTTTGTCATGAGGAAATTGTTCTCCGTATCGCTTATAGATAAAGCTTCAGATTGGTATAAGCTTCTCGATAACTCACACTTGCTTGATTGGCAAGAGCTTATGTCTCTCTTTTATACCAAGTTTTATCCTCTTCATGAAATTCATCGAGACAGGAACTATATCTATAACTTTAGGTCTCGTGACGGAGAAAGCATTGCTCAAGCTTGGGGGAGATTGAAGTCCCTAATGCTCAAATGTCCTATTCATCAGCTCCCCAAGGAAATTATACTTACAAATTTTTATGCCAGGCTTTCTCGTCAGGATAAGGAGATGCTGGATGCCTCCTCTAGTGGGGTATTTCAGACAAAGAGCGTTGAATAAAGGTGGGATCTCATTGAAAGGATCCAGAGGAATACCGAAGATTGGGAAATCGATAAAGGTATTGAACCCGCTATAAATTATGAGCATGATTATATTGAGAGCTATGTGAAAACTGATTACTTCAATACCTTTTGCTCTAAGATTGGTCTTGATTCCCATCTAATGATTGATTTCTGTAAGGATTTTGCCTCTCACGTTGATTCTTTTAAAAATAAGAGAGATCAGCATCATGAACCTTTCAAAGAGTTACCTGTTGATATTCATGTTGCTGACCCTATTTTGCCTGCAGTTATATATGAAAAGCCTCCTTTTCCCGCAAGGATAAGGGAGCACTCTCTTGTGACAGGCATAATAAATAAAAGAAAGAGAAGAATTGATGAGCCTGAGGACCAGATCAAGGTCGATCCTCAAGTTGCATTGGTTAAAGACCTTGTTACTAATGATGTTTTGGATTCCAATGTAAATTTTTGTGCTGTTTCCACTAACCTTGTCACAGCCAAGAATAAATGCCCAATTTCAGGTACTCCAGTAGTATCTGTTAAAATAGGAGATCACAATTATTATGGGCTATGCGATTTGGGATCGAGTGCTAGTGCTATCCCCTATTCACTTTATCAAGAGATCATAGGCGAGATTTCACCTTGTGAACTTGAAGAAGTTGATGTTACCATTCATCTTGCAAACAGAGCAACTATCTCTCCTATCGGAATTGTGAGAGACGTTGAAGTCCTATGTGGAAAGGTAAAATACCCTACCGACTTTCTAGTACTTGGTTCAGTGAGGGACAATTTTTGTCCTATTATTTTTGGTAGACCTTTTCTTAGAACTTGTGGAGCTATAATAGATTGCAAGAAAGGTAAAGTTTCTATTGAATTCAATGGTGAGCCATATGAATTTAATTTTTCCAAGTTCTCTAAGCAGCCTCGTGGTACCGATTTACCTAGTGATGATAAAATTATTGAAAGTATTGCTTCTATTGCTATTCCCCCTAATGATCCTTTGCAGCAATATATGGAGGACCACGAGAATGATTTGCATATGCAGGAAAGAAATGAACTAGATGAAATATTCTTGAGACAACCTGCTATCCTGAAGCACAACCTTCCGGTTGAACCTTTGGGAATTTTATCAAAACCAAAAGAAGACCCGATGTTCGATCTTAAACCTCTTCCCGATACGCTCAAGTATGCTTATTTAGATGAAAAGAAAGTATATCATGTTATTATCAACTCTAACCTTTCAGGATATGAAGAAGAGCGACTATTGGAAGTACTTCGTAAACACCGAGGTGCAATTGGCTATACCCTTGATGACCTTAAGGGGATTAGTCCATCTATCTGTCAACATACTATCAACCTTGAGCCCGATGCTAAACCAGTTGTTGATCATCAACGACGATTGAACCCGAAGATGATGGATGTTGTAAGAACTGAGATTCTCAAGCTTCTAGCCGCAGGTATTATCTACCCTATAGCTGATAGTAAGTGGGTAAGCCCGGTACATTGTGTTCCTAAGAAAGGAGGTACAACTGTGGTTCCTAATGATAAGAATGAACTAATACCTCAGAGAATTATTATTGGATATAGAATGTGTATTGATTACAGGAAGCTGAACAAGGCAACCAGGAAGGATCACTACCCGTTGCCGTTCATCGACCAAATGCTTGAAAGGTTATCCAAAAATACCCACTTTTGTTACCTCGATGGTTATTCTGGCTTCTCTCAAATTCATGTTAACACTGCTGATCAAGAGAAGACCACTTTTACTTGTCCCTTTGGTACTTATGCTTACAGGCGTATGCCTTTTGGTTTATGTAATGCCCCTGCTACTTTTCAAAGGTGTGTGTCTGCTATTTTTCATGGTTTCTGTGAGGAGATTGTGGAAGTCTTCATGGACGATTTCTCCGTCTATGGAACTTCCTTTGACCATTGTCTCCACAACCTTAATAAAGTTTTGCAGAGATGTGAGGAGACAAATCTAGTACTCAACTGGGAGAAGTGCCACTTCAAGGTTAACGAAGGAATTGTTCTTGGCCACAAGATTTCCGAAAGGGGAATTGAGGTGGACAAGGCCAAGATCGAAGCAATTGAGAGGATGCCCTATCCAAGGGACATCAAAGGTATTCGCAGTTTTCTCGGTCATGCTGGTTTCTATAGAAGATTTATTAAAGACTTTTCTAAGACTTCGAGACCCCTCACTAATCTTCTCCAGAAGGACGTTCCTTTTGTATTTGATGAAGATTGTAAGGAGGCTTTTGAAGTTCTTAAGGAAGCTTTAATAACCGCTCCTATAGTACAACCACCTGACTGGAATTTACCTTTTGAGATTATGTGTGATGCTAGTGATTTTGCTGTTGGAGCTGTTTTAGGGCAAAGGGTTGATAAGAAATTGAATGTTATACATTATGCTAGTAAAACCCTTGATAGTGCTCAAAAGAATTATGCTACTACTGAGAAGGAATTCTTAGCTGTAGTGTTTGCTTGTGATAAGTTTAGGCAGTATATTGTTGATTCCAAAGTTATTATTCATACTGACCATGCTGCCATTAAGTACCTTATGACAAAGAAGGATGCCAAGCCAAGGCTTATCAGATGGGTACTCCTTCTTCAAGAATTTGATTTGCAGATTGTTGATAGGAAAGAAGAAGACAATCCGGTGGCGGACAATCTTTCAAGGATGGAAGATATACCGCATGATCCCATCCCAGTCAACGATAGTTTTCCAGACGAGCAACTTGCCATTGTAAAAGTACAATCTCTTTCCGATCCTTGGTTTGCAGATTATGCTAATTTTATCGTTGCGAAGTATTTGCCTCCAGGTTTAACATTTCAGCAAAGGAAGAAGTTCTTTCATGATTTGAGGAACTACTTTTGGGATGACCCACATCTTTTCAAAGAAGGTCCAGACGGGATCGTGAGAAGATGCATACCGGAACATGAGCAGAAGGACATTCTCCGACGGTGTCATGATAGTCCCTATGGAGGACATCATGCCGGTGAGAGGACCGCACATAAGGTTCTTCAATCAGGTTTTTATTGGCCTACTCTCTTTAAGGATGCTAGAAATTATGTTTTAGCCTGTGATAAATGTCAGAGAGTTGGTAACATTAGTAGAAGGAATGAGATGCCTATGAATTACTCACTAGTGATTGAACCTTTTGATTGCTGGGGTTTTGATTTTATGGGTCCTTTTCCTTCTTCGCACAAGTACACTCACATTTTAGTAGCTGTTGATTATGTGACCAAGTGGGTTGAAGCAATCCCCACTGAAAGTGCTGATCACAAGACATCTTTGAAAATGCTCAAAGATGTGATTTTCCCTAGGTTTGGTGTACCTATGTATCTCATGACTGATGGAGGATCACACTTCACGCATGGAGCTTTTAGAAAAGCTTTAGCCAAGTACGATGTCAATCATAGAATTGCTTCACCGTACCATCCTCAAACTAGTGGGCAAGTTGACCTCACCAATAGAGAGATCAAGTTGATCTTGCAGAAGACAGTTAATAGAAATAGAAAGGACTGGTCAAATAAGTTAGGAGATGCTTTGTGGGCGTATAGAACTGCTTACAAAAACCCCATGGGCATGTCCCCCTATAAGATGGTTTATGGCAAGGCTTGCCATTTGCCATTAGAATTAGAGCACAAAGCTTTCTGGGCTGTTAGAGAGCTGAATGCTGACCCAAAGTTAGCTGGTGAGAAGCGTCTCATGAACTTGACTTCTCTAGATGAGTGGAGAAGTGAAGCTTACGAGAGCGCTAAAATGTTCAAGGAAAAGGTAAAGAAGTGGCATGATAAGAGGATTCTGAAACGTGAATTTAATGTTGGTGATAAAGTTTTGTTGTTTAGATCCCGTTTCAGGTTTTCTCCAGGCAAACTACTTTCCAGGTGGGAAGGGCCATTTCATATTGAAGAAGTCTATCGGTCTGGTGCAATCAAGATCAACAATTTTGAAGGCACCAAACCTCAAGTTGTGAATGGGCAAAGACTTAAGCATTATATAGCAGGAGACCCTGTCAATGTTGATGTGAATACGATATACACAACAACTCACGAAGAACATGTTGCAGCCCTGATTCAGACACCAGCAGAAGCAGAATAAGAAAAGGTATGTATTACGGTAAGGAAACATCGTGAACCGCCATAAAAGTTCCATATTATGAGTTTTTGCAAAATTAGGAAAATTCTAAGCCTAGGTGGAGCCGGAGCTCCAGGGGGCCCAGGCGCCCCCCTGGCGCGGCCTACCTCTTGGCCGGGCCGGGAGGCCGCCTGGGCACCCAGGAGTCCGTCTCCGACCCCGTTTTAGCTTGTTACCTTCCTTTCTGTGCATAAATTTTTGCTATATATTTGCCCGGATTGTTCCGGCAACGTATCTCGTGATTTCGTGTGTTTTCTTTTCGATCTGTTTCTGCCAGGGAATCTTTTAGCTGGACCCAGGTGCCATGGCTTCCCCAAGTTCCCCCAAGGACAAGTTCGTCGTCAACGTCATCAACCCTTACCTTGCTGAGGTGAAGAAGCACCCTTAGGTTGTTCGAATGGAGGACGGTGTCCTCCATCAAGAAGATCTGAAGGGACCTATCAAGGAGGGGAGCATCCAGGCCAGGCTAGAAGAAGTGGAGCAAGAAGTCTTCAAGTACAAGAAGATGATCGAGCGTGGTGTTGAAGCTAACTTTGACATCATCAACGAGCTGAAGACCTACTTCTTGAAGGAGATGAGGGAGATGTGGAAAAGCATCACCACATCTGAAGAAAGAGTTGAAGAGCTCCAAGGGAAAATTTATGATCTACATCACCAGAACTGTGAGTATGAACTAAGGTTTATGCGCATGGGTATGGGTGCTGCATGCAGGATTCAGGAGACAAATTTCTCATATGAGACTGGAGAACCCCTTCCATGGAAGCGCTTCGCCAAGGACCACGTGATTAACGTCAACAAGAATAAGGAGTGAAATCTCCTTGGGTAATGGCATCCCCTTGGCTTGTTCCAAGCTTGGGGGAGTGCCTGGTATCTTTATCTTTATCTTTTGTCTTTTAGAGTCAAGTAGAGTCGTATCATGTCTAGGGAGGTTATTATATGAAATAGGTGTGTGCATTGAGGTCTATCACTCCTTCTGTGGAGAGATTGTATCCGTGAGTGTGGAGTCGTCTATGATGGAATATTAATGAGAAGTCTATTGGTTCCTTTGCTGCACTCGGTATTCTCTTCACGCAATCGACCTTATATGATGATTCTTATGGGGAGTATTGACCTTATATCAGGTATGGCTTTGAAAACCTTATTTAATCTTGGCAAACATAGCTTTGGTCATAACAACAAGCATGATTTTCTTAAAGTAGCGACATAGCCAAAACCTTTATGTTATTATGCTTGAAGTGTTATGCTGACAAGGAAGACAACTTGATGTGTTATGCTTATTTTAATGTTTATGCTTTATATTGCTTTGCATCTTAGTCATCATCAATTGTCTGTTCTCTCAAAGCCTTTGCTAGCCTAAACTCTGTACTAAGCGGAATTCTGCTTGTGCATCCATACCCTTAAACCAATACCTTCCATATGAGTCCACCATACCTTCCTATTCGTGGTATTCCACTACCACCTCCTAAAGTATAGAATTTGTGTGTTATCCTTAAATGTTCAAAATCTTCTATTTTGTGCCCCTGTTTTAGCTCATGAGGAAGTAGTAGTTAATTCATGATCTTTTTAAGTTGGACAAGTTTTACCCTGGGATTGCATGTCTAATCTGCAAACCCCTAATACGAGAAGGAACTGGCATGAGTGCGCCCGGCTCATAAAAGATAATACAACAAACAAACCCTCCTTCACGCTTTGTTCATGAGAAATCAGAAAACCTTGGCAGCGATAAACAAAGGAGATTAAGGGGATGTGATCGTCCCCGTGCGGGAGCCGTTCCTCGAAACTTGTCCAGCTCGAGAAGTAATTGAGTTATCTATTAGCATTCGTTGACAAATCATGCACCTCTCAAAACTTGTTTTCATTCTGTTTGATTTAAGGATAGCACATGAGTTTTCCCTACTTCCCTAGAGCAGGGCCTATCTCTTAGTTTTAAGGATGAGTCAGTTATTCCTACTTCCTTCTATTCTTAAAGAGAGCAGACATTTGATGTTGACGAGGATTCATTCATATAAAGTTGCATTAAGATTTGTCATATCATATCCTTGTTGACATTATCATTTGATAGGTAAGTTGTTTGTCAAGCCTAGCTAAAGCAAACATCTTCCTTTGTGTTAACACTTTCACTTCTTGCCTAATAACATGTTCTTTCAAAAGCTTCAATTAATCTCATCAAAACATAAAGAGAAAGAGCAAAAGTAAAAGCTATTAGTTGTTCTTTGACCAAAGGACATGTTTGCCATGATTTGATGAGTTTCCTTAGCCCTACTTTTGATTATAAGTGTTACCACTCTTTTATAAGGGCTTTATGAGTTGAAAATTGTTGTTGAGGATATTTGAGTTTGATGAAGAAACTGTGATGCTTCTTGTCCGTATTCTATTTATCGACACTTCACTCTCTAAACTTGTGGACAGGTTTACCGAGCTCAGTATTCGCTTGGGGACAAGCGAGGTCTAAGCTTGGGGGTGTTGATACGTCCAAAATGCATCACTATTTTATATCATAATTCATCCTTATTCATCGATATATTTCACATTACGATGATGTTCTTATGTTGTTTTGGCCTATTTTACACAGTTTGCAACTTTCCGGTGCCGAAGCAGCAGACGCAGGATTCAGCGGTAAAAAGTGGACGCTGAGTTGCTGAAGAAGAATACCTCCAAATTACCTGAAAATCGACGGAGGGTATTTTCCAGAAGGATCACGAAGACACGCAAAAGAGCAACCAGAGGGGGGCCACAGGGCGCCCAGGCAGCCACCTGGCGCGGCCCCCACCCTGGCCGCGCCGGGGGGCGCCTGGAGACCCTGGCCCACTCCCGGCTGCCCCCTTTTGCCTATATACTCCTCGTCATCCAAAAACCCTAAAAGAGAGAGTTTTGACAGAGTTCCGCCGCCGCTCCGTGGCGGAAACCTACAGAGAAGAAAAGGCCATCTCCGGCGGGCAGATTCACCCGGGGAGATCACCTCCCGGAAGGGGAGATCATCGCCATCGTCATCACCATCGTCACGGGCATCATCGAGATCATCATCAACATCATCCCCAACATTAGCACAATCTCCATCTTCATCCAATCTCATCTCACAATTGCAACTTGTGTTGTAATCCGTACTATCTATCCTCTCTACCCTATCGGTGTTGATTACTACTTTGTGGTGAATGCTATTGAGTTTTGTTGGATAAATATCATTATGTCCAGATTGTTTATCACCCATCTATCTCCACTGATCATGATCTCTTTTATGTCTTGTGAGTAGTTACTTTAGTTCTTGAGGACATGGGAGAAGTCTTGTTGTTAGTAGTCATATGATGTTGAAGTAATATATGTTGTTTGATACTTAAGTTGTGTTGTTATTTTCCTAGTGGTGTTGTGTGAGTCGAACACTCAACACTTCGCCTTATTAAGGACCTGGGGGAATACATTGTGTACAAAGAATGCTTACGGTGGGTTGCCGGAGTGACAGAAACCTGAACCCCAGTTCGCACGCTTTTGCACAAGGGAACAATGGATCATCGATCGTATTGCTATGGTTAGGCTATTGCCTTAAATACTATCTTGTATTTGCGGATGCTTGCAAGGTGTTTAATCATAAGAGTGCACTCATCTTAGTCTAGAGAGTGTACTAGCATAGATCCACCCACTTAACACTTATCAACACATCACATAGTACCGATACGGAATATGGCGAAAGCACATGACTACCTCTCCCGTGTGTCCTCAAGAACACTTTAGCCTTTATAAGTTCAGTTGCTAGGCCTCTCCTTTGCTCAGAAAGGATTGGGCCACTTGTTACTCTCCAGTGCCTTTTACTTTGCTCGCTTTTACTTTCCTATTGCTTATATCAAGAAAACCCCTAAAAAGATATCTTTCAGTGCTTGCAGTTATTCCTTGCTCAGAATCACTTGTCAATACCTTCTGCTCCTCGTTGGGTTCGACACTCTTACTTATCGAAAACGCTGCAATGGATCCCTTACGGTTGTGGGTCATCAACCGCACGCGGCTCCTGGAAGCCCCCTGCCCCGTCTCCCTGGCGGTCGTCGCCGTTCCTCCTTGGCAGTGGTGGCAGCGGAGGCAGGCCTCCATTGCCCTGAGGGCGACCCTCACGAGGCTGGTCGCGCCAGGGGGCGTCACGAGGCTGCTCCTGCTAGTGGTCTTCACGAGGCTGCTCACGCCACCCTTGGCGCGAGTTCCTACCATCCCAACGTCCTCCTCCTCGGCCTCCTCCATGGTCGTAGCCGCGGTTGTCGCGCTCAGAGCGCTGCCCGACGCGCCCGCCGCGCATCGCCCTGAGCTCTTGGCAATCGTTAGTGTTGTGGCTGTGGACGTTGTGGAAGATGCAGTATGGTCGGTTGTCTCTGGGGAGGTCATCGTAGCCGCAGCCATGCTTCACTTCTGGCTCCGCAGCCAGCACGGCGGGTCACTTGCGCTTTGATTCCTTGGCCTTGGTCTTCTTGTCGTCCGCCTCCGCCTCAGGCAGCTCCTAGAGGGAGAGGCGGCCTTCCTCCGCCCTGGCGCACTTTGCCGTGAGCTTGAACATCTCAAGGGCTGTGCACAGGTCCTCGTGAATGGCGATCTCTTCCCTCATCCTGACGTCGCGGACGCCATCAGAGAACGTGGAGATGATGGCCTAGTCCGGGACCCTAGGGATCCAGAGGCGCATGGTGTTGAAGCGTTGGATGTACTTCTGCAGGGTCTCTCCCGGCTGCTGCCTCACACGGCGCAGATCAGCAGCTGCCGGGGCTCGGTCGCGGGTGCGTTGGAAGTTGGCGACGAAACGCTCGCGAAGCTCTTCCCAGAAGGAGATGGATCCCACGGGGAGGTTCAGGAGCCAGGAGTGTGCGCCGTCTTTTAGAGCCATGGGGAACCAGTTCGCCATGACCTGCTCGGGGCCGTTGGACGCCTCGATGCTCAGCTCGTAGAGTTGGAGGAACTCCGTGGGGTCGGTGGTGCCGTCGTAGCGCGGAGGCAGGTCCGGCTTGAACTTGCCGGGCTAGACGAGGCGCCGTAGCTTAGGGGCTAGGGCGCGACACCCAGCCACGCTCATGACCGCAGGCGCCCCCTACACCTGTGGTGCTGGTTCTTGAGGTGCTGGCGCCACCACCTCCTATGGCGCGCGGTCTGGGCGTTGTGGGCCAAGGGGCCCGCGAGCCCCTGCATGAGGATGCAGAATCACCTGGCAGTTGTCCTCGTCGCGCTCGTGGGCTCTGCGGGGTTGCTCACGTCGAGTTGCCTCGCGCCGAGCCTCCTGGCCGGCGTGGTGGAGTGGAGGCGGGGCCGGGACCCTGTGGCCTTCGTTCCCCACCGGGGTTGATGGAGGACGTGAGGAGTGCGTTGGTGCGGGTGCTTCCCCAGCGGCGTTGACAAGCTCGATGATGCCGTGGAGCGACTCGTCGTAGAGGTCATCTGATGGGCGGTAGCGCAAAAGCTCCCGCGCCATCAGCAGCGCAGGCTGCTGGTAGACCGGCCCGTGGCGGACCAGCAAGGACGACGCCGCGGCCGGCGAGGGTGAAGGCGTTGCCGTGCGGCCATCCCGCCGCACGGGCAGTGGCAGCGAGGAGTCCTGCTGCTCGTGGACAGCCGGGTCGGTGGCGGCGTTGGTACCGACGAGTTGGGGCGGAGCGGTGCGCTGTTGCCCGTGGGCGCCGTCTGAGTGACGTTCACAGCGCGGCGGGCGGCGCGAGCTCGGCGTGTGTCCACCATGGTTGTGGAGCGAAGTCGGTGATGAGAGTGCGACGAGGTCGTCGGAGAGGTGATATTTTGACATGCCCCCTACCTGGCGCGCCAAATGTCTGATTTAGGGCTCCGCATGTCAGGCCCAAGATGCGATTCTATCCCGATCACGTGACACTTACGTGATTGGGGCACAACCGCATTTCGGGCGCTTAGCAAGATGGATATCATTACATCGTACCATTACATACATACATGGGGGATACAACAATACATACAAGTCGCATAAATACAACAACATCAATACAAGACATCCGACTATGGATGCAAACATGAAAAGCACAACGACATCCATCTGCTATCCCAGGCTGCCGACCAGGAACCTAACCCAAGACTGACGAAGAAGAAGAAGGAACTCCAACAAAAGGTAACATTGCTCTCACGTCAAGTCATTGGAAACCTGCACCTGCAACTGTTGTTGTAGTATCTGTGAGCCACGAGGACTCAGCAATCCCATAACCATGGGTAACAAGACTAGCAAAGCTTAACTAGGTAGGAAGAGGTTAAGTGGTGAGGTTGCAGCAGCGGCTAAGAAAAAGTATGGTGGCTAACTTACGAGTACAAGAATAAGATGAGCATCTACGCAGACGGTCGCAAACTAGTAGTGATCGCTAAAGATCCTGAACTACCTACGAGTCAAACATAACCCCACCGTGTTCTCTTCTCAAAGTGAAAAGAGACGGTCATGGTTACTCACGCAGTTGTGTGTTTTACTTCGGATCCTCTGTCAAGTTTTCTACAACCGGACATTTACAAATTCCAATCTGCCACATAACCGCGGGCACGGCTTTCGAAAGATCATAACCCTTCAGGGGTGTCCCAACTTAGCCCATCACAAGCTCTCACGATCAGCAGAAGTAATAATAATATCACCCGTTATCTTAGGGATAATCCGATCAGGCTCGGAATCCCGGTGCACAAGACATTTCAACAATGGTAAAATAAGTCCAGCAAGACCTCCCGGTGTGTCGACACCCTGATAGTAGCCGCGCGTATCTCGTCTCAGGCCACGACCGGATGGGCGATGCTACAGGTAAAACCAGCCCTCGAGTTTCCCCGAGGTGGCCCCGCAGGCTCCCCGTTTGGGACCAACACCATCAGCACTTGCCCCCCTACTATGTAGAAAGAATCCTCGAGGGCGCGACCCCCTATGCAAATTTAATTAATTAATTAAGTTGTTATTATGAGGCAAATTAAAACCAATGTTGGGCCTTGCTGGAGGAGTTTTATTCAAAGACGAACTGTCAAGGGGTTCCCATATACCCAACCATGTAAGGAACGCAAAATCAAGGAACATAACACCGGTTTATCGGCTCCTAAGGTGGCATGAGTGGAACAAAACACCGAGCAAAAGGCCAAGCCTTCCACCCATTGCCAAGTATATAGGTGTGTTAATAATAATAGATATTGTGATATTCCAACAACAAGATCCGGCATGGATCAAACTTTCTCTTCACCTGCAACTAACAACGCTATAAGAGGGGCTGAGCAAGTGGGTAACATAGCCAAACAACGGTTTGCTGAGAAGGTGTCAAAGGTTAGAGGTTCATGGCAACAAGGAGAGGGGCTGACAATAAAGATGGGTAGCGCGACATATAACGATAGCATCGAGACATCTAGCATAGCAATGATAGTAAAGGTATCCAAGGTGATGGTCATCTTGCCTGAGATCCCGCAAGGAAGAAGAATGAGTCCGTGAAGAAGAAGCCTTGAAGACGAACCACGTGTAGTCGCACGAATCCTCACGATCGCAACGGAACAAGCACTAACGAGAAGAAGCAAGCAACAAGGTAAACACACCACTCAAGAACATGACAAGATGCTCAACCAAATATGATGCAAGACAAGGCTATATGATGCAAAACATGTCAAAGGATGAAGCACACAAGAACAACACAAACCAACAAGTTTAAATGAGACCGGAATCAACCTAAAGCAATTCCAGTAAGTCCTCATATGCACACTTTGAATTTGGTCCAGATCTGAACAAACCTTAAGTTAAAGTTGTTAAACAGCAATTTAACATGCACCATGATGATCTACTCGAAATTCTAGTCAAGTTACATATAAAGTTTGTTTAATTCGGAGCTACGGCCTAGAAGATATGAGCAAAACAAGACAAGCAAGGCAACGGTGCAAGATGCACCCAAACATCAAGCAAACACACTCCAAACATGAAAACAACATGCTATTATGATTCTACATGCAAAATCACACAAGTTTCATATAGGGCACACTCAAAACGGACCAACGGTTCAACACATACACATGAAACAAGATATAACAACAAGCTGTCCAAAATCAGCCACATAGCAACTTGGAGCAAGGTAAATATATGCTACAACACTCGAACATGATAACAAGAGGCATGGATGTGAAATAGACATGATACTTAACAAGCAAGAACTTAGAACACGCCCAAAATCTTGCTGGAACACAATTAACCAAGCATGGCAAGTTGCAATAAATATATCCACACTTAGTCAAAATCCGGGAAGGCAAAAACAACATCACGATGCTGTCTGCGGAGGCACAAAACAACAAGCATATCAACTCTAATAAGAACATAAAGATCATGGGCATGTAATATACATAGCATACATCAAACAACTCCATTGGATCATCTCCATAGGAGGCATGGATCAATAACAACAAGCTTCACCAAATTGATCATGCTGATAAAAGTCTGATAGGTAAAATTTATAGCAACTTGAGAGCAAGAAATAAATAAGCTATAGCAGGCCATATGTGCAAACAAGGGCATTAATGGATAGATCATAACATGGACAACAATACATGATCATTTGACATACTAAAACATGCAAGGATTTGAGTGAGGCATCAAGCAAACATAGCATCAGGTTTAACAGATTCCAAACTTAGCAGTTTTTTCACTAAGTATAAAACAGCAACAACGACATGGCATGTTTACAAGCTTGTTTAAGTCACCTCAAGGCATATCATGGAAAGTGGATTGCACCACAGCAAAGACCATATGATTGTGCTTCTAAAACATATAGGCATGTGACATGAAGACAAACACACCAATAGCAATGAGCAAGTGAAAACATCATCTCATAACAAGTTTCAGCTCTTAACAGCCAAATGCACTTTTACAACAGAGATTAACATGGAAATATGGCACCTAACATAAATGCTACAGCAACCATCATTTAGAGCACTTCACAATGAACATTTTGACATATCATAGGCTCCATTTGGATAAACATGCACAAAGTTATCACATCTCAAACACGCTAACAAAATTACAGTTATCAGCAGTTTTAAACATGTAGCACTCTTGCAATGAGGATTAGAGCATCAAGATAAAGTCAAACAAGCATGCCACAATGGAACAAAATGAAGATCATATCACCACGATCATTTTGACATACCATTCACTCAAATTGGATCACCACACAAAAAGTTACAGCCACATGAACATGCACACTTAATTACAATAAACAGGGACTTAGCAATTTTATGACTTAGGAAAAAAACACAACAGAGCGTCAAATAACTAAACGTTACACAGAGCAGGGCTTAGGGGACGGCTCACCCATGGGCTTGGCCCAACAGAAGAGGAGGCAGGCCGGCCTGGGCCTGGCTGGATCGGGGAGCTGGGCCGGTGGCTTGCGGGCTCACGCGGCTGGGCCGGGGCGGTGCGCTGGGCCCACGAGAGGAGGGGCTGGGAGCGGACGAGCTCGTCCCTGGCTCCACGAAGAAGAAAGCGGCGGCGGCATTCTCCGGTGGCGGGACGGCGACGGCGGAGCTCCGGTGACGCAGGGGCCGGCGGGGATGGATAGATCCGGCGAAGGGGATCCCGGATCCGGCCGGTGGGGGCAGAGGACGACGCCGGTGGCGCTCCTCGAGGCGGAAAAGGTCCGGCGCGGGCCGGCGGCGCTTCCTGGTGAGGTGGCGGGGCAGGCGCGGTGGTTGGCCGGCGGCGAGCGGAGATGCGGCAACGGCGGCGGGCGCAGCCAACGCGGGGAGTAGGCGAGGCGAGCGGCGGAGGGCGGCTGGGGGCGCGGGGGAGCGCGAGGCCCGGTGCGGCCTGGGCGCGGGCCCGCCGTGGGCCGAGCGGGCCGCGGCGGCGCGGTGGAGAGAGGAGGCGGCGGGCGGACAGGTGGCGTGCCGTGGTTGGACGCGGCGGCGAGGAGGGTGATGTGGCATGCTGTGATTGGTCAAAGCGACGTGGCTGGCTGGACATGTCCGGCGCGGGACGGACGTGTCCGGCTGCGCGAGGAAGAAGAAGGCTAGGGTTTCATCCGAAGTTTCGGGGGTGGGGGTTGTTTTATAGGTAGAGGGAGCTAGGAGACTCCAAATGAGGAGCGGTTTTCGGCCATGCGATCCTGATCCGACGACCGAGAGCATGGAGGGGGTTAGAATGGGTTAGTGGGCGGTGTTAAAGGGGTGCTGGGCCAAAAGGGAAAAGGCTTCCAACGGTTAACACGGTTAACCGTTGGGCTATCAAACGAGCTCCGAATGCGACGAAACTTGACAGGCGGTCTACCTATGCTATAATAAGACCACACACCAAGTTTCAACCCATTCCGAGAACATTTTCCGACCACTCATAAAAATAAATATCCAGAGGTGCCGCGGGCACGTGCAAGTGTGTCTGGGCTCACAACGGACAACGGAAAGGACGGGCAGACTCGGACGGATGCAAGTTTTGAAAACATGGTGATGCAATGCACATGATGACAAGGCAAAGATGCAACACGCAAGCAGATGACATGGCAACGGCAACGAATAACTGGCTGACACCTGGCGCATCGGTCTCGGGGTGTCACACCGCAAAACCCGTTAAGTTCGAACACAGGGGCGTGAACGAAGATCTCTCCCACTCACGCCTACCTAGCGTCTCGCTCTCGTCTCGGTGGAAGGATTCAAGCAAACAACAGATAGAACACACGAGAGTTTATCCAGGTTCGGGCCACCGTGTGGTGTAAGACCCTACTTCCTGCTTTGGTGGATTAGCCTCGGGCGAGCTGGGATATGAGCTAGTACAATGGTTCCTGGGCTCAGGAGGTGAGCTCAGGAGGGTCGGGAGGCAAGTGTTCTTGCTCCTTGTGTGGTGGATGAGTGTATGAGTCGATCGATCCTTTCACAGTGGGGATCCTAGCTACTTATATAGGCGGCCAGGGTTCTCTTCCCCCGAAATGTTTAGGTGGGAAGGGATCCCACAACGGCCATTTTTGAGCGGGAACACAAGGACGTTCCTATCCTGACAAAAGTGGTCTTCGCCTGCAAAAGGATCAGGCGGTGACACGGTGGTGGGCTCGACGGTGACATCCTCCTTGTCGTCCTTGCGGTCTTCGGTCTCGTTGCACCAAAGGGGAAACCTTTGCCTCGCTCCTTGGGAACCAACGACTGCGTTGTCCCCTTTGCACCGAAATGGCAATTGCGCCGCTGGCGGACGCTGGCATCCGCTGGCGCGATGCATCACTGCTGACATCACTGCCTCCTCCTGAGGCAGGCTTTGCCTTGGATTCTCTGCCCCTTCGGAGCACCTTGCCGAGGCCGCTCCCGAGGAGGTCTTGACGTCGTTCTCCTCGCGAGGCTTAGCCCCCTCGTAAGGGTCTTGGACAGCTGGTCAGTCAGCTGGGCCGTACCAGGCCGCTTGTAGGAGCGCGTCGCGGCCCGGAGACAGGCAAGTCTGGGTACCCTGGTTCCCAGGACGCCGACACAAAGAGCTCGTCGTAAACGGTTACGTCGATTCAAGCTTTGACACTGATCCAGATGACTCTAAGTCACAGACCGGATATGTATTTTTATTAAACGGTGGTGCTATCAGTTGATGTAGTTCCAAGCAGAGCGTCGTGGCGAGATCTACGTGTGAAGCGGAATACATAGCTGCTTCGGAAGCAGCAAATGAAGGAGTCTGGATGAAGGAGTTCATATCCAATCTAGGTGTGATACCTAGTGCATCGAGTCCAATGAAAATCTTTTGTGACAACAGTGGAGCAATAGCCTTGGAGAAGGAATCCACGTTTCACAAGAGAACAACGCACATCAAAAGACGGTTCAATTCCATTCGCGATCTAGTCAAGGAGGGGGGCATAGAAATTTGCAAGATACATATGGATCTGAATGTTGCAGACCCATTGACTAAGCCTCTTCCACGGGAAAAACATGATCATCACCAAGACTCCATGGGTGTTAGGATCATTACTTTGTAAACTAGATTATTGACTCCAGTGCAAGTGGGAGACTGAAGGAAATATGCCCTAGAGGCAATAATAAAGTTATTATTTATTTCCTTATATCATGATAAATGTTTATTATTCATGCTAGAATTGTATTAACCGGAAACTTAGTACATGTGTGAATACATAGACAAAACAGAGTGTCCCTAGTATGCCTCTACTAAACTAGCTCATTGATCAAAGATGGTTATGTTTCCTAACCATAGACATGAGTTGTCATTTGATCAATGGGATCACATCATTAGGAGAATGATGTGATGGACTAGACCCATCCGTTAGCTTAGCACTATGATCGTTTAGTTTTACTGCTATTGCTTTCTTCATGACTTATACATGTTCCTGACTATGAGATTATGCAACTCCCGAATACCGAAGGAACACCTTGTGTGCTATCAAACATCACAACATAACTGGGTGATTATAAAGATGCTCTACAGGTGTCTCCGAAGGTGTTCGTGGTGTTGGCATAGATCAAGAATAAGATTTGTCACTCCGAGTGTCGGAGAGGTATCTTTGGGCCCTCTCGGTAATACACATCATAAGCCTTGCAAGCAAATGACTAATGAGTTAGTTACGGGATGATGTATTACGGAATGAGTAAAGAGACTTTCCGGTAACGAGATTGAACTAGGTATTGAGATACCGACGATCGAATCTCGGGCAAGTAACATATCGATGACAAAAGGAACAACGTATGTTGTTATGCAGTTTGACCGATAAAGATCTTCGTAGAATATGTAGGAGCCAATATGAGCATCCAGGTTCCGCTATTGGTTATTGACCGGAGATGAGTCTCGGTCATGTCTACATAGTTCTCGAACCGTAGGGTCCGCACGCTTAACGTTTGATGACGATCGGTATTATGAGTTTATGAGTTTTGATGTACCGAATGTAGTTCGGAGTCCCGGATGAGATCATGAACATGACGAGGAGTCTCTGAATGTCCGAGACGTAAAGATTGATATATTGGACGACTCTATTCGGACACCGGAAGTGTTCCAAAAAAGTTTAGGATTTAACCGGAGTGCCGGGGGGTTACCGGAACCCCCCGGGGGAATATTGGGCCCTAGTGGGCTTTAGGGGAGAGAGAGGGCAGCAGCCAGGAGGTGGCGCGCCCCCTCCCGAGGGTGAGTCCGAATTGGACAAGGGAGGGGGCGCGGCCCCTCTTTCCCTCTCCATCTCCCTCTCCTTCCTCCCCCCTCTCTCCTTCTTGGTGGACTCCTACTAGGAATTGGATTGGAATCCTATTCCTAGTAGGATTGCCTCTCTTGGTGCACCATAGAGGGCTGGCCGGCCTCCCCCCTTGCTCCTTTGTATACGGGGGCAGGGGGCACCCAAAGACACACAAGTTGATCTGTTGATCTCTCCCAACCGTGTGCGGTGCCCCCCTCCACAGAAACACACCTCAGTCATATCGTTGCAGCGCTTAGGCGAAGCCCTGCAACGGTTGCTTCATCATCTCCGTCACCATGCCGTCGTGCTAATGAAACTCTCCCGCGAGGTTCTACTGGGTCAAGAGCTCGTGGGACGTCATCAAGCTGAACGTGTGCTGAACACGGAGGCTCCGTACGTTCGGTGCTTGATCGGTTGGATCACGAAGAAAGTTCGACTACATCAATCGCGTCACTAGACGCTTCCACTCCCGGTCTATGAGGGTACGTAGACACACTCGCCCCTCTCGTTGCTATGCATATAGTAGATAGATCTTGCGTGATCGTAGGATTTTTTTAAATACTACATTCCCCAACACCATCATCGTGTCTTCATGAAGTTGTCTCGCCAACTGTTACTTCTACTACTATGGCTAACGGTTAGCAATAAAGTAAAGTAATTACATGGCCTTTTCATTGACACGCATGTCATACAATAAAATAAGACAACTCCTATGCCTCCTGTCGGTTGTCATACTCATCGACATGCAAGTCGTGATTCCTATTACAAGAACATGATCAATCTCATACATCACATATATCATTCATTACATCCTTTTGGCCATATCACATCACACGGCATATGCTGCAAGAACAAGTTAGACGTCCTCTAATTATTGTTGCAAGTTTTTACGTGGCTGTTATAGGTTTCTAGCAAGAACGTTTCTTACCTACGCCAAAACCACAATGTGATATGCCAATTTATATTTATCCTTCATAAGGACCCTTTTCATCGAATCCGATCCGACTAAAGTGGGAGAGACAGACACCCGCTAGCCACCTTATGCAACTAGTGCATGTCAGTCGGTGGAACCTGTCTCGCGTAAGCGTACGTGTAAGGTCGGTCTGGGCCGCTTCATCCTACGATGCCGCTAAATCAAGATAAGACTAGTAACGGCAAGTAAATTGACAAAATCGACGCCCACAACTTGTGTTCTACTCGTGCATAGAAACTACACATAGACCTAGCTCATGATGCCACTGTTGGGAATCGTTGCAGAAATTCAAAAAAATCTACGCATCACCAAGATCAATCTATGGAGTGACTAGCAACAAGAGAGGGGAGTGCATCTTCATACCTTTGAAGATCGTGATGCGGAAGTGTTGCAAGAACGCGGTTGGTGGAGTCATACACGAAGCGATTCAGATCGCGGCTGAATCCGATCCAAGCGCCAAACAATGGCGCCTCCGTGTTCAACACATGTGCAGCCCGGTGACGTCTCCCGCACCTTGATCCAGCAAGGAGAGAGGGAGAGGTTGGGGAAGACTCCGTCCAGCAGCAGCACGACGGTGTGGTGGTGGTGGAGGAGCGTGGTACTCCGGCAGGGCTTCGCCAAGCGCTACGAGAGACGAGGAGGAGAGGTAGGGCTGCGCTGAGAGAGAGGGAGTTTCTCCTGTATGGTAGCCCCAGAACCCCCCACTATTTATAGGAGGAGGGGAGGTGGATGCGCCCCCATCTAGGGTTCCCACCCTAGGGGGTGCGGCAACCCTAGATGGGTTTGGGGGCGGCCAAGAGGGGGAGAGAGGGGGGCGCCTAGGATCGGCCTTTAGGCCCATCTGCGCCTAGGGTTTACCCCCTCTCCTCTTGGTTGTCCCTTGGACCTTGGTGGGAGGCGCACCAGCCCACTCAGGGGCTGGTCCCTTCCCACTCTTTGCCCATGCAAGCCTCCGGGGCTGGTGGCCCCTCCCGGTGGACCCCCGGAACCCTTCCGGTGGTCCCGGTACATTAGCGGTGACGTCTGAAACACTTCCGATGGTCAAAACCTAACTTCCTATATATTACTATTTACCTCCGGACCATTCCGGAACTCCTCGTGACGTCTGGGATCTTATCCGGAACTTCAAACAATATTCGGTAACCACGTACATATATTCCCTATAACCCTAGCGTCATCGAACCTTAACTGTGTAGACCCTACGGGTTCGGGAACCATGCAGACATGACCGAGACATCTCTCCGGCCAATAACCAACAGCGGGATATGGATACCCATGTTGGCTCCCACATGTTCCACGATGATCTTGTCGTATGAACCACGATGTCAAGGATTCAATCAATCACGTATACAATTCCCTTTGTCTACCGGTATAGTACTTGCCCGAGATTCGATCGTCGGTATGCCGATACCTTGTTCAATATCGTTACCGGTAAGTCTCTTTTACTCATTCCATAATACATCATCCCGTGACTAACTACTTAGTCACATTGAGCTCATTATGATGATGTCTTACCGAGTGGGCCCAGAGATACCTCTCCGTCACACGGAGTGACAAATCCCAGACTCGATTCATACCAACCCAACGGATAGTTTCGGGGATACCCGTAGTGTACCTTTATAGCCACCTAGTAACGTTGTGACATTTGGCACACCCAAAGCATTCCTACGGTATCCGGTAGTTGCACAATCTCATGGTCTAAGGAAAAGATACTTGACATTGGAAAAGCTTTAGCATACGAACTACACGATCTTATGCTATGCTTAGGATTGGGTCTTGTCCATCACATCATTCTCCTAATGATGTGATCCTGTTATCAATGACATCCAATGTCCATGGTCATGAAACCGTGACCATCTATTGATCAATGAGCTAGCCAACTAGAGGCTCACTAGGGACATATTATGGTCTATGTATTCACACATGTATTACTATTTCCGGTTAACACAATTATAGCATGAACAATAGACGATTATCATGAACAAGGAAATATAATAATAACCATTTTATTATTGCCTCTATGGCATATTTCCAATAGGTAGTTGGACGGCCGACACGCGGGTCCGAGGTGAACGGCGAGAGGACACATGTGCGTCCGTTCTTTGTCCATTTGATTGCAAAGCTGAATCAAATTTGCGCCAAAGATGGGTATGAGACGGACCATAAACATATACTGCTTTTTACGGATGTAGTCGCACGTTGGACCGTGTCGTCTATCCGTTTGAGTCATGGATATACATGGCCATCCGACGAGTCGGGCCTAACAAAGTCTGAGCCAAAAAAAACTAGGCCCGGGCCCGACATGTCCTTCGGGCTCAAAACTCTGGCTCAGGCCCATCGCTCGGGCCAGACCGGGTCGGGTCAGGTCGGTATGAGAAGATTATCAAGTGGATCTCGCAATACTACTTCGTTTATTGGTCCCATTGTATTCGGTGCCAAAATTTGACTATGAATTTAACTCACAAAAATATCATGCATGTCACCAAAAATTATGTCATTGAAAACTATGTTCAAATATGAATCCAACGATATAATTTTTGCTGGCATGCATTAACATTTTATGAGTTAATTTTTTGGACAAAATTTAGCACAAATTCTAAAGGGGGTCAATAAACCAGGACAGAGGTAGTACAAACAGATTCAAAGGCAACATCACGGCCCGAACACATTTCTCATCATATGCACCTTGACCGGCTATTTTGGGTATGCATTTGTAACATTTATTGTGTAATTTACTTTTTTATTTGCGAGATAACTTAAGATCTATTCATCAATTGTGAAGCTAGTATAGAGAACACCAGAAGCAAAAAAATACTTATAGGTAAGTAGACCATCTATCAGCGACTACTATCACTTGAGCGAGCCGAAGGCGCGCCGCCATCTTCGCCCTCCCTCATCCGAGCCGGGAAAACTTTGTTGTAGACAGTCGGAAAGTCGTCGTGCTAAGGCCCCATAGGATCAGCGCACCAGAATAACAACTACCGCCGATGAAGAGAAGCATAAATCAGAAGGATCCAACCTGTAGACACACGAACACAGACGAACGAAGACAAGATCTACGTGGATCCACCGAAGACAAACGTCAATCAAATCCTGTGAAATCCGCCGAAGACAAACCTCCACACTCCCTTCGACGATGCTAGAAACACCATTGGGATGGAGACAAGGCGGGTTGAACCTTATTCCATCTGCAGAGAGACGTGCTGCCTCACCTCTTTGAGTAGGACACATACCCTAACAAAACACAAAAGAGTATGAAAAACGGAGCCCTCCTGCCGGCAAGGGCCGGGATCCACCACACCTCCATAACCCTAAAACCACAGAAGATGAGGTAGACCAGCGGCGGCACCACGGGAGGCACAAGAGACCCTAGCCAAAGGTCATGTTTATCTGTGCCTGTCTAATAATGAAATGAATACATGTATGATTTTTTTTAGTTTTGTTATAGCTAAATATGTACTAGTTTACTAAGGTTAGAAAATGAATACTGATACATCTATATGTTATATGTAGAAATACTAAAAAAAAACTTGCTCAAACAAATGTGACACTCCAAGACCGATGCGCCAGGTGTCAGCCAGTTATTCGTCGTCGTTGCCTTGTCATATGCTTGTGTGTTGCATTTTGACATGTCATCATGAGCGTTGCATCTGCATCGTTTTCAAAACTTGCATCCGGCCGAGCCCCCTCGTCTTTTCCATTGTCCGTTCTGAGCCCAGACACACTCGCACGCGCCCACGGCACCTTCGAATATTTATTTTATGAGTGGCCGAAAAATGTTCTCGGAATGGGATGAAACTTGGCGTGTGGTCTTATTATAGTGTAGACAGACCACCTGCCAAATTTCATCGCATTCGAAGTCCGTTTGATAGCCCAACGGATAAGTATGGCGGCACCGTTGCCGGTTAATTCGTCGGACGTTTTCGGTCTCCGAAGACCCCTGCGGGCCTCTTTTCCCTTCTCTCCTAGCAGCCCGAGACCTCTCCCACACAACCCACTAGCCCATCCTAACCCCCTCCATGCTCTCGGTCGTCGGATCATGATCGCGTGGCCGAAAACCGCACCTCATTTGGACTCTCCTAGCTCCCTCTACCTATAAATCAGCCTTCCCCGTCCAAATTCGCGGACGAAACCCTAGCCTCCTTCTTCCTCGCGCCGCCGAACATGTCCACCCTCACCGGACATGTCCAGCCGCCACGTCCCCGCAACCAATCATCATCCGCCACCTCAGCCTCCCGCCACCGCCCAACCAATCGGGGGCTGCCACGTCACCTCCCGCGCCCACATCGCCGCGCCGGCGCCCGGGGCCCACATACGGCCCGTCTCGGGGCCGCGTCGGGCTCGCGCGCCTCCACCGGCCTCGCCTCCCTGCTCCGCTCCCTCGCATGAGCCCGCCGGTGCACACCATCGCCGGAGAACTTCGCCGCCGGCGCCCTAGGCCGTCCCGCGACCCCACCTGCGTCGACCCCGCCGCCGGTGCCCGAGCCACGCCGCCGCCCGAGCTCGAGCGGTCGCCGCCGCCAAGTCCGCCGCCACCTCCCACGCCACCATCACCTGCGCCGCCGTGCGCCACCACCAGATCCACCGTCGTGCCGCTCCCCGACTTCGCCGCCCGGCCCCGCCGTCGCCAGATCCGGGGGCCTCACACCCGGATCCGGCTAGATCCGCCACCCCCTTGGCCTCCTTCTCCCATCGCTAGGCCCTGCCGCCCGCCGTCGCCGTCGGTGCCGTCGTGCCCCGTCCCGCTCGGGATCGAGGGAGACGACGTCCCTGCCTCGCCTTCGATCCGGCCTCATGGGCCCCGCTGGCCAACCGGCCCAGCCGCGGCCAGAGGCAGGCCCAGCCGAGCTCCTCCCGCCGGCCAAGCCGTTTTCCTCCTCAACCGGGCCAAGCCCATGTGGTGAGCAACCCGCTACCCCTCGCTCGTGCGCTAAATAGCTATATGACGCACCGTCTGTTTTTTTCTTTTCTTTCAAAAATACTACTAAGTCCCTGAATAGTGTAAACATGTTGGCATCTTGTGTGGATGATAACTTTGTGCATATTTGTCCAAACTGAGAGTTTAATATGTCAAAATGTTCGTCTCGTGATGCTCTTCGTATTGTTGTAATGTGGCATGCTTGTTTTAGTTCATCTTGATGCCCTAATCATCGTTGCAAAAGTGCTAAATGTTATAAACTGCTGATAACTGTTAATATGTTAGCATGTTTGAGAGGTCACATATGTGTGCATGTTGGTCCAAATGGAGTGTATGATATGTCAAAATGTTCATTGTGAAGTGCTCTACATGATGGTTGCTGTAGAATTCATGTTAGGTGCCATATTGCCATGTTTATCTCTGTTGCAAAAGTGCATGTGGCTGTTAAGTGCTGAAACTTGTTATGAGATGTTGTTTTGTCTTTTTCTTATCTTTATGTGTGATTTTTGTATGAGCTACATGTCAATATGTTTTAGAAGCACAATCATGTCATCTTTGCTGTGGTGCAATCCATTTTTCATGATATGTCTTGTGGTGTTTGCAACAAGCTTGCAAAGTGGCCTACTCGCTGTTGTTGTTTTCTGAGACTTGTTGAAAACTGCTAAGTCTGAAACTGTTATAACCTGATGCCATGTTTTGGGTTGTCCAATGATCATGTCTTGTTTTCCATGTTATGATCTATCCATCCATGCCCTTGTTTGCATATATGGCCTGCTATAGCTTGTTTATTTCTTGCTCTCAAATTGCTATAAAATATTTCTGTCAGCCTGCTATCATCAAGTTCAGTTTTGCTATATGAACAGCTAGTGTTCTATGCATCCTATGACCATGTTCTTGCCATGAGTAGCTTCATAAACATGTCTTCTTGTTGTTGGTTATATTCACTTGACATGATATGCTTTCAGTTGAGTTGCACAAGTTTGCAAACATGCCTACTTGTCGTTGTTGCTGCCATGTCTAGTTTATTTTCACTAAGTCTGTGAAACTGTTATCTTTTGCAATCTTGCCATGATGTTTTGAGCATGTTCCTATGGTGCTTGGTAGTAGCTCAGAGGTCATGCTTGTAGTGCTGGACATGTACATACTTGCCATGCCCTTTGTTGCCATGAAGTGTTATTGTATCATATTGTTTTGATGTCAACTAAGTGCCATGTTGTTGTTTTGGAGAGCTTATTGTTATATCTTGTTTCGTGTGTATGTGTTGAACCGTTGCTCCGTTTTGAGTGTGTACTATATGAAACTTGTGTGTTCTTGCATGTAGATGCATAATATCATGTTGATTACCTATTTGTAGTGTATTTGCTTGATGATTGGAGGCGTTTTGCATCAATGCCATCCTTGTCTTGTTTTGCTCATATCTTCTAGGCCGTAGCTCCGAATTAAATAAACTTTATATGAAACTTGACTAGAATTTCGAGTAGATCATCATGGTGCATGTTAACTTGCTGTTTAGCAACTTGAACTTAAGATTTGTTCAGATCTGGACCAATTTCGAAATGTGTATATGAGGACTTACCGGAATTGTTATATGTTGTTTCCGGCCTCATTAAAACTTGCCTTGTTGTGTTGTTCTTGTATGCTTCATCCCTTGCCATGTTTTGCATCATATAGACTTGTCTTGCATCATACTTGGTTGAGCATCTTGTCATGTTCTTGAGTGGTGTGTTTACCATGTTGTGTGCGTCTTCTTGCTAGTTCATATTCCGTTGCGATCGTGAGGATTCGTTCGACTACACTTGGTTCGTCTTCATGGCTTCTTCTTCGTCTTCTTCATTGACTCGTTCTTCTTCCTTGCGGGATCTCAGGCAAGATGACCGTCTCCTTGGATACCTTTACTATCATTGACATGCTAGTTGTGTCGATGCTATCGTTATATGTCGCGCTACCCATCATTTATTGTCAGCCTCTCTCCTTGTCGCCATGAAACCCTCTAACCTTTGTCACCATCCCAGCAAACCGTTGTTTAGCTATGTTACCCGCTTGCTCAGCCCCTCTTATAGCGTTGTTAGTTGCAGGTGAAGATGAAGATTTCTCCATGTTGGAGCTGGACGTTGTTGGAATATCACTAACCTTATTCTCATAACACCCCTTAAGACCTTATTCTCATAACACCTAACCTTATTCTCATAACACCCCCCACACCCCTCCCCACCCAGCCTTCTAGCGCGGAGGCGCCCGCACACCACGGCCCCCTCCCCGCCCCGCCTCCCTCCCTGCCCCACCATCTCCACCCTATCCCCACCTTCTTCCCGAAGGCGCACCCCACTCCCCCCGCGGCCCCCCTGTTGCCCACCTTCCCACCACGACCACCCCCGGCGCCCCACCAACCCCACCCTTCC